>CM070551.1:28844922-29178888 GCA_036346405.1 Phyllostachys edulis
GTTCCGACCAGGTTAACTTGGACAAATTCAATGGAACTCAAAACCCATTGGAATTTCTCCAAATATATACCACCTCGATCGTGGCGGTGGCGATGAGAATGTAATGGCCAACTATTTACCCACCGTGCTCGAAGGGTCTGCCCGGTCGTGGTTGTTAAACTTACCGGTCGGATCCATATATACTTGGGAACAACTCTGTGATCTTCTAATTGCCAACTTCCAGGGTACGTACGACCGCCCTGGGAAGGAGGACGATCTCCACAGAATCCGGCAGGGATCTGATGAGACTTTACGTCAATATATCAAGAGGTTCAGCCAGGTTCGTAACTCTATACCCAAGTCGCAGAGTCCTCTGTTATTCAAAGCTTAAAAGCAGTCTAAGGAATCGGCGGTTTCACGGAGGACATAGCAATGAACCCTCCAAGAACAACCGTTGAGCTTTTTGATATGGCGGACAAATATGCCCTTGCTAGTGAAGCAATCGAGTGGTGTGAAGCCATCGATCGGAAGACAAGATTCCCGGCCGGTGCGGACAAGCAGAGAAAAAGAACAAGAAGTCTCTCAAGAAGAAAAAGAATCGCAGACCCGAGCGACAAAGAAGTCCTCGCCGTTCGAGACAAGATCGGGAAGGGCAAGAAGGATTATCTTGGTCGAAGCAAAGCAAAAGTTCCGAGAAGGATTCGATTTAATAAGAAGTGGTGTCCACTTCACCAAAGCGAGGGCATGATCTGCGCTGTCGTGTCTGGCGAAGAAATCGGAGGATTATTATGCGGGTAAGGACCATTTCGAAGATCTGAGAACATGGAGAAGCGAGCTCCAAAAGGACAAGGATGGCGGCGAGGAGATGGAGTACCGGGATCCCCAACACACATCAACATGATTTTTGGAGGATCTTCTTCATCGAGTCGAGGCGTCATCGAAGGCCATGGGCGGGAGGTCAACCTCGTCGAATCTCCAAGCGTAATCAAGCACTCGAAGTGGTCGGACACCGCAATTTTTCTTGACAAAGACGATCGCACCATCCCATCGACTCGGCCAGGGTAGGTTCCCCATCGTCGTTGAACCAACTATTAATAATTGTCGGGTTAATCGGGTCTTAGTGGATGGGGGTAGTTCCTTGAATATATTATTTGTAGGAGCTTTAGAAGAAATCAGTCCCCATGTCAAAGGTGAAACACATGAAATATGCTTTTCATGGCATAGTTCGGGTTCTACCGCTAAACCGATAGGACAAGTTTCCTTCTGGGTGGCGTTTGGAAAACGACAATTTCGAGCAGAGAAGATCCCATTTGATGTAGTAAACTTGAATCCGCGATACAACGGAATCCTCGATCGACCGGCATTAGCAAAATTCTTGATAGCCACGCATTACGGTTATCAAAGTTTGAAAATCTGGGGCGAAGGAGTCATCACACCGAGGAGATCGAAAAATGGCTTACGTATCGATCGGAAATCCTTTGCCTTTGGTTGATGAACTTCCGACCGAGAGGTTAATCCGTCTCCCATGCGAGTCAAGCACTCGAAGCCAAAGATGGCGCCCAAACCATCCGACCGGACCAAGGAGGTACTACTCGACAAAAGCGCTTCTCCGGACGGCGTCAAGTCGTCACATGGGTCGGACAACCAGATCAACCGCGCAAAGATTCTAGTCGGGCAAGACTCGACCCTAAATAGGAAGAGTCGCTCGTCTCCTTCCTCCAAGCAAATCAAGGCGTGTTTGCTTGGCAGCGTCCGATATGCAGAGTCCCCGGAGGTGATCGAGCACGAGCTTGCTCTCGGCGATAAAAACCGATCAAGCGAAACTACGACGTTTTGCACCCGATCGGAAGGAAGCAATCGATCGGAGATTGACAAGCTTCTCGAGCGGATTTATTCGTGAAGTCAACCACCCACGGTGGCTTGCTAATCTGTAATGGTTAGGAAAAATAATGGGAAATGGCGAATGTGTATCGACTTTTACTGAGATCTTAATAAAGCTTGTCCGGAGGATGACTTTCCCCTTCCGCATTGATCAACTAGTAGACTCTACTTACGGGTGCGAGTTACTAAGTTTTTAGATGCGTATTGAGGTACCACCAGTTAGTATGTGTAAAGAAGATGAGGAAAAACTTCCTTCATCACCCCATATGGTACTTCTTGTTATATTAAGATGCCATTTGGTCTCAAAAATCTTTGGTGCAACTTTTCAAAGGTTGATGCAAAAACTTTTAGTCCACAAATCGGTTGGAATCTAGAAGCTTATGTTGTGATCCGGTCGTAAAGACCACCAACGGCGACCACATTCTGACTTACAAGAAACCTTTAACAACTTGAGAAGACATAACCTCAAGTTAAATCCGGAAAAGTGTGTGTTCGAGTTTATTGGAAAACCGCTTGGTTTCCTAGTTTGACTAGAGGTATTGAAGCTAATCCGGCCAAAATTGCGCCATCGACCGATCGCCCTCGACCACGAAGAAGGAAGTCCAAAAACTAATCGGGCAGTATGGCGGCGTTAAGCCGTTCATAGCAAGATTAGGGAAAAATGATTACCTTTCTTTAAACTTCTTCTAAACATGGGAGTTTGAGTGGACTAAAGAGGCAAGCGATGCCTTTGAGGAACTCAAAAAGTACCTTCTGAGTACCGGTCTTAGTTTCTCCGAGATCGGGAGAAACATTGCTAATTTACGTGGCGAAGAACACCACGCAGACGAGTTAGCGGTGTCTTGGTTGTAGAAAGGAATAATATCCAACGACCGGTCTATTACGTGGCGAAGTCTTACATGGACCAAAGGAAAGATACCCACAGTACAAAAGTTGCTCTATTGCCTCCTTATGTCTTCAAGGAAGCTAAGGCACTACTTCGAGCCCACAAAGTGGTCGTACCTCTAGGATATCCCATTGGTCAAGTCCTTGAAACAGGAATCATCGGGACGAATAGCCAAATGGGCGGTCGAGCTAGGGCGTTCGATCTCCATTTTATTTCACGAACGACAATAAAGTCGAGCAATAGCGAAATTCATTGCGAATGGACAAACCTGAACCCACCCAAGGACACGATACGAACACCACGACAGTGGACAATGTATTTTGAGCGGTTCCTTGATGTTACAAGGATCGGGGTGGAGTGGTCTTGATATCCCTCTTGGCGAACACATCAAGTCGCCATCGGTTAAATTTTCCGCCACCAATAATGTGGCGAGAATATGAAGGTTTATTGGCGGGACTCGGCGGCTCGTTAAGCTCGGGATTCGCAGATTACTAGTGAAAGCGATTCTCAACTAGTAGCGAATCAAGTGGGGAAAAAGTATCAATGCTCGAGTACCAAGATGTCATCTTATCTGGCGGAATACGAAAACTTGAAAAGCACTTCTTCGGTTTTCAGATCCAACATATTCCTAGAAAGGAAAACTTTCGGCGGAACCGGTTAGCACGGATGGCCTCCACGAGGTCGGCCGTCCCCGCCTTGAGTTTTTCTCGAGCAACTCAATTCACCCTCGGTAGTTGAGCCTTCCGAGAACATACATGATTCTTTGCAAGTTGAACAAACTAATCAAGGAAACATGGATGCTCCACAGGTCGTTGACAGTTGGCGCTATCACGATCACGGTAGAGACTGGATGACATCGATCTACAATTATCTTGACATGACACAATTCGAGAAGATGATGTAGAGGCTAATCGTATATACGAAAAGCCAAATCATACACTCTAATCGAGCGTATCTTGTATAAACGAGGATCTCATGGAGTGTTGATGAGATGCATATCTCAAGCGGATGGCATTAGATTGCTAACCAAATCCATGAAGGCGTCAGTGGAGCACACCATTCCTATAGAACCACAGTCGGTAAAGCCTTAAGCAAGGCTATTCTTGCCAACCGCCTTCATGATGCAAAAGAGCTTGTGACGAAGTGTGTACAATGTCGGTTTCATAGTCGACAAGTACATCGGCCAAAGACAAGCCTTACAAACAATTCCTCTTTCTTGGCCTTTTGCAACTTTGGGACTAGACATTCAGGACCTTTCCCAAGAGCACCGGGGCTTCGAATTCCTTTTCGTCATGATTGACACGTTTACAAAATGGATTGAAGCCGAGCCAGTTGTTAAAATAACAACTGAGGCCGCTAAGAGATTTCTCTTGAAAAATGTGATCACGCGATTTGGTGTACCCAGTCGTATCATCACAGACCAATGGTTCCCGGTTCTCCGGCGGTCAATTCCGGGATTTCTGCGATGAACTTGGGGTCAAATTTCATTTTGCTTCATTGCACATCCGCAGAAACAGCGGAGCGATTGAGCGGGCTAATGGTATCCTTATGCGAGGATCAAGCGCCGAGTATTGACCGATTAATCAAGCGGTCGGCGCTTGGGTTAAGAACTTCCCTCTGTGTTATGGGCGTTCGAACCCGCGACCGATCGTGCGGCCGGTGAAACTCCATTCTTTTTGGTTTATGGTCTTTGAAGCCATGCTTCCTCCGAACTCAAAATTGGCTCTGCTTTCGGCGATCGTTTTGATGAAAATGATCGAGAATGAGCAACGACTTCGGCGACGTCGATTTCCTTGAAAACAGCGAAACCAAGCCCTTATGCGATCGGCGGTCTACCAACAAGCCATGCGAAGGTACCATAGTCGTAAGGTGCGACCTCGCTGACCTTCTTTGTAGGTGATCCGTTCTCGAAAAAATTGAGCCAAATAAATCGCAATAAACTTTCTCCTAAATGGGAAGGTCCTTACTTGTGGTCGAAGTAACCCGACCGGGTTCCGACTGTTGGCTATGTCGATGGGCAAATTTTGTCAAATTCTTGGAACATCGATCAATTCGTAAGTTCTATGTTTAATTTTCATTCTTTCATTTCTTTCAATTTCAATTTCATTAAATTCATTAATTAATTAAGAAGTGCAACCTTGCTTATATATATACACCTACATTACAGTGGTTTATTATTGTTAGTGCAGTGGGAGAAGACATTTTTCTCTCGATATCCTTTATAAGGATCTCGATACTCTATGGTCCTAGTCGTGAGCATTTTTTCAAATGATTCCCACGCGACTACACTTTTTTTTTTAAGAAAATGAGTAATCGAGCACCACACAACTACCTATCTCATGAATGATATGCTTACGATTTTGAAGATTATGCTTCATTATTTCACGATTACGGTCTATTCTTGTCAGCTCTTGGTCGGGACACGGAAAGCCTCCTAGTCGAAGTCTCTCCTTTTTCGCGACGTGGTCACCTTGCTGGAAGGAGCTTCCTAGCGACGGTTCTTTTCTTCGATCCTCGCTACGATCGGATCTGAGAATTTGAACACGTTTCAAGAAATGTGTCGTATGCCTTGTGTCTTAGCATTAGTTCCAGTTATGGGACAATAGATATAAACAAAGTTCACTTATAATTTGTTGCATACATATTTGCATTTCTTCTTATGTCAAGTTTGACAAAGTCTTTTTCCGACCATATATAGTGTTTTTGATTGGTATTTCCATTATGACAAACAAAGATCTATAACTAGTCGAAATCATCTGTTGAGTCCCGACCACATTTGATTTCCTAATCTTTAACGATCGATTTTGTCTTACATGTCCAAACATACATTCAAAAACTCACATACATGGTTATGACCTCTTTTTATTCTCTTTCTTGGCTCACTTGCTTGCGATGCGTTCTTCTACTATCAAGCGTTCGGGGCTAGGAAATATACAAGAATTTTAAAAAGTCAAGCAGGATAAACAAAAGCTTTGTCAATGACATAAAAGGTAAGTTTTCATAGATATTCAAATATTTTTACACTTACAGAACCTACTCTAAGAAATATTCCCCGCCTAACTCTCGCTTATCGGAGATTAGACCTCCATCTCCTCTACAACTATATCTCAAGTGGCTTTGAGTTCTTCCATGAACTTGGTCGCCTCCTCAATGGGCGATTGAAGTCATCTTTAACAGCTTGGACATCAATGGAGGGTCGGAAGCTTTCGGTTTTGCCAAAGCAAAACTAACTCCACTGCAACACTGTTTTTAGGGCACAGGCATAATTCGTCCGAGTAGTTTTGACCGAACTTTAAGATCCCCTAGAAGTTGACCCAAATAGTTCATTTTCTCTATTGGATCTCTTAAGATAGGCACGCTTGATCCTCGATCCCAAATCAAAGATCATCTTGTTCAAAGTATGAATCTTTTCATCAATATTTTGAGCAAGAGCGCCTCCTTATCTGCTCAAATTTGAGTTTTCTTTACTCTGTTTAGCATTTCGCGCTTGCTCTGCAAAAACAAATCGATTAATGAACACAAGCATCATTGAAGGAAAATCAAGTTTACGACATATTACCTTTATTTGTTTTGCTAAGTGTTTCATATTTGGTCGTTGTTTGACGATCAACCGGTCCTTAAATGAACTTGCTTGACAAATATGATCGATCCTTAGCTTTATTTCTTCTTCAAGAAAAGTCGTCTTGGCTTTCTCGACCACAACCTCCTCTTTTATTTTCTCCAGATCTATCGAATGCGATAAGGAGAATAATTGTAGAGGAGCAAAGTATTGAAGAAGAAACAGAAGTTTAAAAGGGAAAAGTTCTTACTTTCCAACTCGGAGTGCTTTTGCTCCAAGTCCTTAACTCGCTGGGTCAGTCCTCTGATCACAGCAAAATTCTCGACCAAATACTACACAATTAGCATTCTCTTTCTTAAGTTCCTTATAAACTTTGTAAAAAAGAGTTATGTAACTAGTCGTAGAATACTTACCCGAATTGCCTGGTCATTATAACCGGCAAAAATCAAATCAGGGTGCATCTTGAGCTGAGTATCCGATATTTTCTGCCACGCCTCATCAAGCTCCTTATCCTCGATGAATCGGGGACGAAAATGGAACTTGTTAGGTTGGAAAGGGTTATCAGCAGTGATCGGAACCTGTTGAGACCTCTCAGAGGCATCTACCTCCACAGAAGGGGTTTCAATCACCAAAGGATCCAACTCAGCCGTTGCCCTTGTCACCTGCTCGGGGGCTTCTTCGACCACTACTTCCTCAGGAACTTTGTCCTGAGAAGTGCTCTGGTCGGGAACTTCCACAGTGCAGTCCTCGTGAAGAACACAGTGGGAAATGGCCTAACACCGTAAGACCTATGCAAACCGAAGATGGGAAGTTCAAAATATCAAATCATCAAGGAATTATTAAAGATACATACTTATCGATCGCTTTCATTTGTACATACCTTGTTAATTTCCGGGATTTGACTCTGAAACGCGCCAGAGAGAAATCATGCCGCTAGCCTTCCTTTTCTTCTCTTCCAATTTTGTTTGGTTTTGGACCAAAGAGGTTTGTTGGAACCCTCACATCCTCCAACAAGATGTCGGAAGCTATGTCCTCGACCGGTTCGTCAAGGTCCACATTCCCGACTATCCGGTGGGAGGGAGTGGTTTCTTCAATCTCGGATCGGTTGTTTCATTAACAACCGTAGTAAGGTCGTGCCACGACCACTCTGGAGTTCTGACCTCCTTGATTACATTCTCGGGCCTTGAACTTATCCACCTAAATCAAAGAACAAATTTGATTAGGTGAAGAAATCCTTTATCTAAAAAATTTCGTACATATATGACTCCAAAATGTTCTATTACCTCGAGGATTCATCTCCTTCAAGTGCCTCGAGGCACGACTCGGTCGGAACCAAGGTGGGGCGTTGATCCTCACCAGATTGTATGATTCGCAATCCGACCGATTGCAAATATAAACACGATTGGAGATCTGGTGAATATATGTATATAGATGGTAAAAGGAATTTAATAAATTACCTTAAGCCTTGCAGTCTCCCTTCAATAGGAGTTGCGGCTAAGATCTTGGGGCATTCACCTTTCTCCGTGCTCCCATGCAGATCGGCTGACTCGTTTCTAACTTCCCGGGGTAAGAACTTTAATAGAAGGAAGAATAGACAGATTTTAAGGTAATACATTTATCAAATCAAAATACCAATCGGAATTTATCTCAAAGACTTACCACCTTCTGAGGTAGCTTCATCACGATCAAGGCACCAGAGCAGGGAATGAGTCCGGAGCTTCAATGGGCTAATCTGGCGAAGGGTAAAATCCTTCACCACATGCCACGAAGTCAAGCCCCTGATTCGCAAGTCGTAGATGGCATCCGCCCATCTCTTGACTATCCTGTCTTCTTTACGGTTTCTTCCACTTGGAGTTTTCACTTGCTCTAGTTCGTGAAGTAGAGGCCATCGTCTTCAGTAACCGTCATGTAAAACCAAGACTTTTTCCATGAGCGACCACGAAGATTTCACGTACATGAAGATGTACTCATCGGCCTTCCGTCATGAAGACGCAATGTGCATTCCCCAGAGTCGCCTCAGATTTTGCATGATTTTCCCATCACCATGCGGTAGAAATAACTAAAGAGCTTCAAGTTCGGTTGTATTCCCAGGTATGCCTCGCACAAATATGCGAAAATACTAATATTTGCGATCGAATTTGGGGCCAAATTCACCAATTCCACCCTGTAATGTTCAAGAACGCGGAGGAGGAATTTGTGTACCGGTAGTCTCAGCCCACATTCGATGTAGGCAAGAAAAACAGGGATTTCGCCATCTTCACGGCTCGGAAAATGCTCTCTAGTCGCTGGCCTCCAATTAATCAGATTCCTATCTGGGAGCATTCCCATCTTCTTCAAGGCCTCGAGTTTTTCTTGCCCAATTCAAGGCAACCACTTTGTAATCTGCTCGACATGGCGAAAATCCTCAAGAATGAGTAGCAAAAGTTGGAGACTTTGTGGTCGGAAGAACGAGAAAAGACTCGGAGGATTTCTTGGCGAGAAGCTAAAGGGGATCGAAGGGGATTCGGAAGCATAAAAATTCTAAGAGCCCAAATGAGAGGAGATCTTATAACCTTCCGATACTTTGAAGGATTTCTACAAAGTCCAAGCCGACAAAAAGCTTCTTTTGTTCAAGCGACACGAAGAACTCTTCGTTTCCCAAGGCAAGTTCTCAACTTTAAAGTGAACATAGACCACCGTATACCACGACATTAAATGGGTTCGCCTGATCGATTTCATCGGGAAAGGTATATACACGACCAGTTCATTTAAAGTTAGGGGCTAGGCGACGAGGATTAAAACATCTATGTATTATTTTAATATATAATAAAAGACCATCGTCTTCATGGTCGTAACCCTAAGATCGACGACCTCCACTGGTCGTTAGTATTCGAAGGTTACTTAATGGGTACCACAGTGGGATGAGGCTTTGTGCCTAATCCCACCGATAACCGCCGTAAAATTCTTGAATCGGTATTTCTTATCGTATGATGAATGGAACACGTGTTATACGTTCCAAACCATGCGATGGTACAACCCTAAGACACTGACTATTAACCACCCTACGGTTAAGCTTTTCACAAGCAACCGCAAGGAAGTTAGCACATTGCTAACTTCTCTACCGTTCCGACCAGTCGTAACGCTTCACCAGGGACGTCTTCTCCAGGAGTAACTGCCACCTCTTCGGAAGTTATTTAAAGGTGAAGCACAAAAGACAACAACAGAGACAAGAAGGGAGACGATAGGCGACACACAAAACAAGGCCAAGGCAAAGATATGCACAGAAGCCTAAGCGGTGGAATTAGAAGCTAGATAATCAGCCTTAGACTCATATTCTAAGTCGATTGTCGGTTAACATTCCTCCATTCGATGTAATTCAGGGTAGTACTTAGCCACATCTTGTAAATCCAGTTCATATCAATAAAGAGCGACCCCCATTCCATTCCAGGATATTCCACGTCATTTTCCTCGTTTATTTTCGTAAGATCGGCGATTCGATCGTCGACAATATTTAACTTGTGTAGTTAATATATTCATATGAGCATATGAGGCTTATGTAGTTCATATATGCTCATATAACCTTGAGTATATACAACTTGTGTAGTTCGTATACACTCATGTTGAGTATATATATAACTTGTGTAGTTAATATATACTCACATCTATTTCTATTCAATTATTTGCTATTGAAGTGATTATCGTCAATTACCAATTTGGGAAAGATTGTGGCATCTTGTCCTAACCATTATGAGTTAATGGTATGGTGTGGTAAATAATGATAATCATATTGTTGGAACTAATATTTTCTATAAGTTGGATGAAATAGGTTATGTTCCATGAGGTTGACAATTTGGGTTGACATCATGTGTTGATGGTCATCAAGTCAAGAGCTTGGTGTAAAGGATGCATCATGTGTTGATGTGCATCAAGTTCAAGATGAAGGAAATCATTGTGTCGATGATGTTCATGAAGAGAAGATGATCATGTGTTGATCTAGTCAAGAGAAGCTTCATCATGTGTTGATGAAGGGCAAGCAAAGGATGTCATCATGTGTTGATGAGCATCAAGTCAAGAACCCGGAGTTGAAGCAAGGATGTGCGTCATCAAGCTTCAAGAAGATGCTAAAGGCAAAGGTATGACTAGCTAGGGCTAAGGATGTGTTCCTAGTCTTTTACCAGTCTCGGTGTTTGGATGGAAGACCGGATTGCTAGTATAGGTCGCCGTACTATTAAGAGGGGTCTTTGACTAGTAGCTTGAGTTAGTCATGTGTTGATAGCTCATTGTGTTTGCTCTAGCTCACCTTAACATGTTGCCAATATTTGCGAATGTGTTTTGCAAAAAGGTGTGGCTCATGGATATTCCTTGTAGCATGTGACATAGTTTGCGAATGTGTTTTGCAAATGGTTTAAGTCCATGTACCTTATTCCTTGTGGTATTGATTCTAAAAGTTGGCAAATGTATTTTGCAACTTGTTGAGAATCATGCCTTGAACTTGTGTTTGCATCACGTATCAATTTGGCAAATGTGTTTTACAAAATTGAGTTGAAATGAATGCAAACTTTGCTTTCTGTTGAAAAACGGTAATACCGGCATGAGTTGCGCGGAACTACCGCTCTGCGGTATAACCGATGGTTCCTTGGCGGAACTACCACAGTTGTTGAGCATGTGTTGCTCTGAGGTGGTGCGGTAGTACGGCGTGGATATCGCGGAACTACTGCTGAGAGGTAGTACCGCTTTGGTTCTTGATATTACGGTGGACATTGAAGCACCGAAGTGGAGCGTTAGATCTTGATCTAACGGTCCAAATTGCGTGAACATTCGGACCGTCCGAACGGAGCCCAGATCCAATGGTTTAGACATGCGGTCCAAACGGCCAATTTGATCTTTGCCGTCCACGTGTCAAGTCCATGTGTTGGACTGGTCGCGTGTGGTACGGTAGTACCGGAGCTGTGAGCGCGGTACTACCGCATGTCAGTAGGTCCGGCGTTTTGGAGCGGTACGTAAATTCCAGAACGTATGTTTTTGGGTTTGCTTGGCTCTCTTTGATGGTACGGTAGTATCGGCTCTGTGTGAGCGGTACGACCGCATCCCGGATGTACCACGTTTGTGTTGGTGGTACGTATTTTCCAAAACTGATGTATTTTGGTCCTTAGCCGATTTCGTGAGCATGTGTTGCTCTCTCGGTTGAGCGGTAGTACCGCAAATACTTTGTCTTGATATTGCGATGAACGGAACTACCGTGTATGTGTTGGCGGTAATCCGAGCCCTTCTGCAACTGCTAGTTTTATAGTCGTTCTCAAGCTCATGATAGTACCAAGCCATTGGTTGGCGGTACTACCGATTGTCCCGATTTTTCAGGGACTTTGCTTCCAACGGCTAGTTTGGTTGTGTGGGGTGACAGTCATATCCAAGTGTTGTAGCTGTGTGCTAGACACCATTGAGCTAAAAGTAAGCCCTCTCTACTCTTGTGTGCATGTGTTGCACTTAGTGAGTGATTGAGAGAAAACCCTAAGTGCATGTGTTGCCTTAGGTTGTGGATTTCGTATCCATAGAGCTTTGACACTTGATTGGTTCAAGTGAAAGTCGGAGATTTGTTACTCTTGGTGTTTGCCGACATCTAGACGGTGTGGAGGCGTCGTGCGTCGGTGATCTTCTCAAAGAAGCTTGTGAGAAGACCCGAACGATTTGTGAGTGGTGTGATGCTCGCCATCTCCGGAGTGGAGGAAAGAGCAACCCTAGTGGAGCAAGGTGTTGGTTCGGTTTGGAACCGATCCAAGTGGTTGGACTTACCTCGGAGGAAGGCTTAATTTGTGAAGCCAGCCCAATTGGTTTGGGTTTCCCTCAACGTGGATTAGGGGAGACCGGTAAGTCTCCGATCACCACAGTAAAACATCGCCGTGTCAAGTGTGGTTTGCATTCTTGTGATTTACATTGTGCAATTTATATTCCTTCTATTAAACTTCTTATTCATTGTGTATGAATGCTTGCTTTACCTTGTGCTATTTACATTGCTTAAATTGAAGTGTCTGCAAGTCTTGCTTAATTGCTATATTCTTTAATAGACTTGTATTGTTGGTGCACTTAGTTGAACCTAGTTGTTTTAGGCTTTAATTGTGCAAAAACCGTATTTGTATTAGCTTCCGCATTAGAAATCGGTTTTAGCTAAAGAAGTTTTTAAAACGCCTATTCACCCCCCTCTAGTCGGCCTCCTCGATCTTACAGCTACCTCTCCACCGACCTTGATGCCGCCGCCCCCGACATCGACGACTTTGCCCGAGTCGCGCTTTCTCCCCGACCCCTGTGCCTCCTTGCGCTCGGCTCTGACTCGGCTGTGGTTTGAGGTCCGGTTGTTTAGGGCTTCTTGCTCCCTGGACTCAATCCCCCATGCTTGAACTTTGTTTGGTTTACTGATGTGAGTTGATTATTTACTAATGTCGGTTAATTTATTGATTAAGCATGGTAAATGAAATGGAGGTGGGTTAATGCATGGTGGAGGTGTTGCCGCGTTGCGTCTGTAAGATCGAGGAGCCCGACTAGAGAGGGGTGAATAGGCGTTTCAAAAACTTCTTTGGCTAACACCGATTTCTAATGCAGAAGCTAATACAAATACGGTTTTGCACAATTACACCCTAAATCAACTAGGTTCACCTAAGTGCACCAACAATACAATTCTATTGATAAATATAATAATTAAGCAAGGACTTGTAAGCTATTCAATTTAATCAATGTAAATAGCACAAAGCTAGGCAAGCATTCATCCACAATGAATAAGCAATTTAATACAAGAAATATAAACTGCACAATGTAAAGCACAAGAATGCAAACCACGATTTTGACACGGCAATGTTTTACCGTGGTGTTCGGAGACTTGCCGGTCTCCCCTAATCCACGTTGAGGCAAGCCCAAACTAATTGGACCGGCTCCACGAATTGAGCACCCGCCTCCGAGGTAAGTCCAACCACTTGGACCGGTTCCAAACCAAACCAACACCTCGCTCCACTAAGGTTGCTCCTTCCTCCACTCCGGAGATGGCGAACACCACACCACTCACAAATCGCTCGAGTCTTCTCACAAGCTTCTTTGAGAAGATCACCGATGCACGACGCCACCACGCCGTCTAGGTGTCGGCAAACACCAAGAGTAACAAGTCTACAACTCTCACTTGAACTAATAAAGTGTCAAAGCTCAATGGATACTAAATCCACCACCTAATGCAACACATGCACTAGGATTTGCCTCTCAAAGCTCAACAAGTGCAACACATGCACAAATGAGAGTAGAGGGCTTGCTCTTTGCTCAATGGAATGTCTAGGGGCACCAACATCTTTCCCACACACGGCCAAGGTGGGTATTTATAGCCCACACATAAAAACTAGCTGTTGTGGAAAAGTCTGCTGAAAAAATCAGCACATCTTGATCGTCTTAGGCTAACTACCGGTCGATCGCCTTGAGCTTCAACGGCTATAAAAACTAGCCATTGGACCACGTCCGATCATACCACCAACCAAGACCCGGTCGTACCGCGCCACCTGGTATAACCGTCTAAAAGCCTGCGGTCATACCGCTCCACAAAGGAGCAACAAATGCGGCTAAGTCCCAAAAATATCGGTTCTGGAAAATTAGTACCGCCACATAGAAATCGGATCAACCGTTGTGCGGTCATACCGCACCAAGATCCGGTTGAACCGCAGCGCGGTCACACCGCCCATAACACGTCGGTACAACCGATATCCCTGAGAAAACAGCAGTTTGCATCCAAACCAAATTCAATTGCAAAACACATTTGATAATTGACAAGTGATGCAAACAAGGGTTCAAAGGCGAGATTCTCAACAAGTTGCAAAACACATTTGCAAACTTTTAGAATCACACCACAAATTACACTTCGCTTCAACTCAATTTGCAAAGCACATTTGCCAAATTGACGCACGATGCAAACAAGGATTCAAGTGAGATTTTCAACAAGTGGCAAAACACATTTGCCAACTTTTAGAATCACACCACAAGGAATAAGGTACATGGACTTACACCGTTTGCAAAACACATTCGCAAACCAAAGTCACATGCTACAAGGATTATCCACGAACCACAACTATTTGCAAAACACATTCGCAAATATTAGCAACATGTTAAGGTGAGCTAGAGCAAACACAATGAGCTATCAACACATGACTAACTCAAGCTACTAGTCAAGACCCCTCTTAATAGTACGGCAACCTATACTAGCAATCCGGTCTCCCAACCA
The DNA here is from genome assembly GCA_036346405.1 of Phyllostachys edulis. Lineage (NCBI taxonomy): Eukaryota > Viridiplantae > Streptophyta > Magnoliopsida > Poales > Poaceae > Phyllostachys > Phyllostachys edulis. Next base: position 28,859,452 of record CM070551.1, read on the forward strand.
AACACCGAGACCAGTAAAAGACTAGGAACACATCCTTAGCCCTAGCTAGTCATACCTTTGCCTTGCGCAACCACTTGAAGCTTGATGATGCACATCTTCACTTCAAGTCCGGGTTCTTGACTTGAATGCTCATCAACACATGATGAGTTTTTCACTTGACCTTTATCAACACATGATGCACTCTTCACTAGGCCTCCATCAACATATGATGAACCTTCTCTTTGACTTGATGATCAATTCATGATCATCTCTTCTTCTTGAACTTGACATGCATCAACACATGATGCATCATTTACTTCAAGCTCTTGATCTTCAATATCATCAACACATGATGATTTCTTCTTCTTCAAGAATTTTGACTTGATGATCAACTTATGATCATCTCCTTTTATTGAACATCATCGACACACGATGATTTCCTTCTTCCATCAATACATGATGGAACTCCTCTTGACTTGATGACAATCATCACATGATGTCATCCCAAGTCTTCATTATCATAGAACCTGACCTGCTTATCCAACTCATAGAAAATGTAGTTCCGCAATATGATTATCGTTAATTACCACATCATACCATTAACTCATAATGGTGGGACAAGATATCATAATCTTTCCCTCTTTGGTAATTGATGATAATCACTTCAATTGCAAATAATTGAATGTAGATTGGTATGAGTATATAAGCACTACATAAGTCAGATATACTCATATGAATATATATAACTACACAAGTTATATATAATCAAAGGATATATGAGTACACATGTCTCATATACACACATGAATATATTAACTTCACAAGTTATATATATTCAAGGATATCTTGATACACATGAACTACACAAGTTGTTATACTCACATATAAGTATATTTAGACTACACAAGTCTTATATACTCACATAAATATATTAACTACACAAGTTAAATATATTCAAGAATATATGAATTACACAAGTCTCATATATCGGCTGACCTAATGGCCTTGTCATTTTCAACTCCTTCCGTCTACGATTGATCAAACAGGCGAAAGTCTCCTCCGTTAATTATCTATCACGGTCTTCTACAAATTGCTCATATTCTCAACCTCCTGAAGTATTAGTTTGACCAAAAACTTCAGGAGATTTTTCACATAATTATTGCCACTTCTGTGGGTCTTAAAGCATTCTGCACCGTGAACGAGTCTTATGGTCGTGGGCGTGCAGCAGTCGGGAATTTCTTGCGAATTGACAAAACGAAATGATAGCATCTAGTAATGTAGTATTGTAGTGCATACTAGTACGTTACGTTGTGTGAGAAATTGATGAACTGGATGAGCAGCCGCCGAGCAGCCGCCGCCGCCGCCGCCGTCTACAACTTCAAGGAATTGTGATCGGGAATTCTAGTGGTGCGTCGGCGAGGCAGTCAACAAAGACGTTGTTGCTTAGCTAGTGGAGAGTGTTGGACAAATCACGTGTCGCAGGCGACGTTGTATTCCGCTCTAGCGAGTGTGGAGTTAGCAAGGCCATGGAACCCGCCGTCGCTGGACGCCGGTGTTCACAACGGCCACAGCCGGCGGACTTCAGCGCGGTCAAAACTCAGATGATTATCTGGGTGGGAGAAGGCGTGGGCCCCAACAAAAGAGAAGCAAATGGATACAAGTCACGTCTACAGAAACACAGACGGGAACACGGGGAGGGCACAGGTGCATGCTACAGGTATTCTTTATTGACGTATTAGGCAACTAGTTAAGTGTTGGTGTATTGCTATAAAACATATCATAAATATAGTAGTTTATTAATTAAAATAGATATATTATATTATATTTGTCAAGGGGCACGGAACAGATCAGAAGACTGGGGGTGAAGACGAGGAAGCGAGGCATGTCCAGATTCGGCCAATAAAAACAGTGACAGGGAGAGGGAGTAGAGACGCGCGGAACAGAGCAGTAGAGCGGGGGTGGAAGCGAGGAAGAAGAGGAGGAAGCGTAGACGGGTCGCATGCGATGCTGGGAGAGGAGCAGTAGGGAGCACACGACGTGAGAAAATAGTTTACTGATAACGTGATCCATATGTCAGTAGAGAGACTAAAGTGGAAGGATAGGAAGAACGAACAACCATAACTCTAATTTTTATATAGGAGATATACATTCAACATATTTTTGCTTCTTTTCTCACTCTCTATGCACATAAATAGTAGCACCCTTTATTAAACTGCGCGCAATATGGTGCAATTCAGTATACAGGATTTCCTCTTTCTCTATGCACATAAATAGTAACACCCTTTATTAAATTGCGCTTAATATGGTGCATATCAGTATACAAGATTTGCTAATTTAGCCCCATCAACTTACCACATAATATCAGTACACAAGATTTGCTAATTTAGCCCCATCAACTACCCACGTAATCCAAGTCTTTGACTGAAATGATATGTTTATTTTACTATAGCAAAATTAGCCACTCATGTCTGAAATGACAAAAAATAGTACCTCTACTATTTTGCCGTAGAAGCCACATAACCCACTCTTAGACCACAGTAAACGATCTGTCACGCTCCTAGATCGTACAGACCACCTGTCAAGCTTTTGTATCGTGGCAGAAACATACGCAGACCATCTGTCGCACCGGAATGTCATCTTGCCCCAATCTAGGAGTGTAGCAGATCGTTTAGAGCGGTCTGGGAGTGGGACATGTGGCTTCCGTGACAAATTAGCTCGATAGGAGTGTCACTTTTCTTATTTCGAACATAAAAGGACTAGTTTTACTATTTTGTTTTAAAAAAAAAGCTAAATAAGCCAGAAACTGCACAATCTTTAACAAGAAAAGAACAATAAACCGAATGTTGTATAAATCAGGTCCTATTCGCAACCAATAAAACGGGCATTTAAAAGGTAAGTCTATCTATAAAACTTATTTGGTAAAAGGCGACTAATATCACGCTGTTTACCTGTTTACCTTTTCCTCTGTTGCTGCGTTGGAATTTTTTTATTAATTAATTTTTTTTAATTTTATTTTAAAGTTAACTCCTGTGAACTTTATTTCCAATTCTTACCTCTTTAGTCATGCTACTATTCGTTGTATGACAAAACAACACTGTCACACCAGTTCGTATCTGGGCAAACTCTTGTCACGCTACCATCCGTGACGTGACAGTGTTATTTGATCACGTTACCACCAGTGGTGTGACAAAAAAAAATAATATTTTAGCGGATTTATTCTATAGCATGACAATGTTATTTTGTTACGCTATCACTGTGGTGTGACTAAAGAGGTCAGAATTGAAAATAAAATTCCCAGATTAACTTTAAAATAAAATTAAAAAAAGGTTAATCAATATAAAAAAAGTTGGTTGCGTTGAGACGGTGAAACGGGTAAAAAAAACGAACGTCCATAGCTTGTACTACCAACCCAGCGGTTAACAGCCAATAACTGAACCAGTAAAACCGCGGGGCCCACGTGTAGGCCGCAGAACGGACCAATAGTCACGGGCCACAAAACCGGCAGCACAATCCGGGGGTGCCGTCCGCCCGCCCACCCGGTACTCTCCCCTTCCCCCTTATCCCTTCCTGGCGTCTACTTAACTGTAGCCCCCACCCATTTCTCTATCGCCCACCAACCCACTTCCCAGAATCTATCACTGACAACCGGGCCGAAAGGTTGCAGACCCCACATGTCGGTGTGAGAGTGAAAGACTGTAAGAGTACCAGTTCAGCCTTCCGTGACACGTGGAGCTCCCCGGCTGCTTCGGCTCTCGCTATAAACGAATTTCTTCTCCACCTTCCCCTCGCCTTCCCTCTCGCGAGACTTCGTCGGATTAGATGTGATGATGATCTTAAGCGCTAGCTTTGTTTAACTCTAATCTGAGACTAAACCGGGGTTTGGTGGTCTCAGCGGTTTTTTTTGCCGGTGAGAAATTCCATATCCGATCGGGTAATTTATCATCTTTTAACTTCGGTGCGATTTTTTTGGTTGGTGTTGATTTCGCCCAACGTACTCTCTAAGCTTTTGTGATTCTTTCCTCGGTTTGGTTGAGAAAGGTTGGAATTTTGGGCATTTTTACAGCTCAATTCTCTCTCCGTGATGCGGAACTTTTGATTCAGGTAGCTATTTTGGGGGGTTTTGTGTTCTGATCATACGTACGCAGAAGCGATGCTTTGATCCGTAGGGGGTGGTTGTTTTTCTTGTGGTAGGATCGCCTACTATTTACCGAATCCTTTCGCTTTTGATTGCAATTTAGATTGGCAGTATCTAGTAATTGTAAGAGTCTCGGTTGCGTGAAAGATGAACACTCTTACACCCAAAATTGAGTGCTTGGGGTTTAGTATTGTTCGACTGAATATGCACGCAATCTAATAATTTGTCTGCTGCAGTGCAAGTCAACTTTATTTAATATAATTCTTTGATGGTGCAGAATGGTGGCAAAGAAAGCGAAGTCTATCCCAGGTCGTTGTCGCGCTGGGAATTGGTGATAAGAATCATACAGTCATCAGCTTGAACCAACAAACATTGTAACATGCACTTTTGAGTCCATCCAGAAGTGATTGGTTTGTGATTAGTATACGCGAACCTTTGTCATGGGCAGTGCTTGCTCGAGGAAGAGAGGCCAACTGGTCGATGAGGATGATCTGTACAGCGCGAGGTTCTCGAAGAGCGGCAGCTTCAAGTGGCTGCTGCACACGATGCCCCGCAGCAGCTCCGATGTGCACCGGAAGGCGCAGGGACCCGGGCCGGGGCGGTGCCCATTGCTAGTGGAACTTTGCGTGGCCAGAGTCCGCGAGGTAGTTTTGTGACGTTGTATGTTTCAGTTTGCTAAAGGAGTGCCTGTTCTTGCCTGACTTGATGAGATCATTGCAGGATATAAGTAGGTATTCTGATTTCTCGCTGCTGCCTAGGGATCTTAGTCAGCAGATTTTTAATGAACTGGTGGAGTGGAGCTACCTCACTGAGTCGTCGCTTGGAGCTTTTCGCGATTGTGCTTTGCAGGTGGAGTTTCTGTTCTTGTTTGGCACAGTTCTGACTGAACTAAAATAGAGGAAGTTTTATGTGAAACTATGGTGAATGTTACTGACTCTTTTTTGTGGAACCTGAACAATTACTTAAGGATGTAAAACTGATGTTCACATCTATCAGGCCTTGATATGTATTATCAGGGAATGAAGAAAGGCATCTTATCAGACATTTCTTATTGGTATTGTAAGGTTTGCTTGCTCGGGCATTTATAAGGCATTTCTTATCAGGCTTGTATAGCTTTCATAAGCTTACTCGTAGGAAAGTAAAAGTTGTTAGTTAAATTTGTCCTGGAAGCATTTAAAAATCTCTACCCCTTAAGGAATCCCGGCTAATAGACCAGTTGCTACCATATTCCAAATCAGATGACAGCTTCCTGCTCATGGTATTAGTTGCAAGCTAAGCGACCAGTTGCCCTGTTTACTTGGTGAGCTAGGCCAAAAAAGACCAAACATGGGGGCTTCTGTGGTTCTGGGGCAATTTAGCCTATAAGACTACCAATTGACATTCCATGCTATTCTGTATCAGGATATTTGTCTGGGAGAGTACCCTGGAGTGAAGGATGCTTGGATGGAAGTAGTGGCTTCTCAAGGGCAATCCTTGCTATCTGTTGACATCTCTTGCTCTGATGTGACTGATAGTGGATTGAATCTTCTTAAAGATTGCTCAAATATGCAAAGTTTGGCATGCAATTACTGTGACCAAATCTCTGCACATGGACTCAAAACATTGTCAGGTAAGAGATATGCTGATAGCCCGATTGCAGAGTTAGCTTTCATCTATATGATGTTGTGGCGTGAATGTTCTTTCATTATTAAATGTTCTCCTTTTATGATTCATGATATACTTCTTAATTCTGCAGGCCTCTCAAACTTGACATCTCTGAGCTTTAAGAAATGTGCTGCTGTTACTGCTGAAGGAACAAAAGCATTAGCAAACTTAGTTAATCTGGTGAACTTAGACCTTGAGCGATGTCCAAAGATTCACGGTGGCCTTGTTCATCTAAAAGGTGTCATTTTATCCCTGAATTTATCAGTTATGATATGAGGCATACCACAATCACCTTATTTATTGTAACTAGTAAATACTTAACTGTACCAGCTACTATGTGGTACCAAAACAACTGGATCATCTGGATGATGCTTATCTTTGTTTGTAGTCACTATAGGAAAAACTGGCATGCGACCTATAATATATATTCAGCTCAATTGTGAATAACTCACAATTACTGCTTCTGTCCAATGTGGTAACATAATTTTCTTTTTCAGGCCTGAGCAAACTGGAAACACTGAATATGAGATATTGTAACTGCATCACAGATTCAGATATGAAGTATTTATCAGGTAACAACTCTCCTTGGCTGACTAGTATAAACCAGTGTATGTTGTCACACGTACTGATCTCCAAGGCTAACAAATGTCCTTTTCCTTCTGTAGATTTTACAAATTTGAGAGAGTTGCAACTGTCGTGCTGCAAAATAAGCGATCTTGGTGTTTCTTATCTGAGAGGTAACCCCAAAAATAAGAAGGTTCTTTTCCCAGTAGATGGTTGATTCTGTATTACTTCGGAGGGTTTGACTGTTTAAAGATACATGCTCTTGTGTTTGTATAGTTTTTGACTGACTAACTTGTGGTTTCTATTTATTTAATAACCTGAAGGTTCATGTAAAGTTAGCTCCCGTTTCATATTACATGTTCGTTCTTTTCAGGTCTATCCAAGCTAGCTCACCTAAACCTGGAGGGCTGTGCAGTAACTGCCGCTTGTTTGGAGGTTATATCAGGTTTTGCATCTTTCCCTGATAGAGTACTGTGCCATCAATGCTCACTTCTGTGAAAATGTCGTACATTTAGGGTGTATTTGGTTCGGTGAATCAGGGCATACATGTATGACATGGTCCTAAATATGCCCCCGTCCCTGCGTTTGGTTGAGTGAACCAAACCAACTCGTTCTGGATAGGGTCATACAGATTCTGAGAATATTCCACAAATATGCTGTATCGAATGGCTCAATAAAATTGGGCGAACCACGTGGTACAGGGACGAGTGCGTCCCCTCGCGCTCGTGTGCACTCGCATCTCGCTTGGCGTCGCTCGCCCGCCGTGCTCCGCTGGCCTACCGTTCGTCCGCCGTCTCGCCTTGCGTCGTCTCACCCCGTGCTTGCCTCCCCACTCCGTGCCATTCCCCTTCTTCCTTGCGCGCCCGCAAGATCTCTTCTCCCCCAACACCGGCCGCCCCGACCGCTCAGACGAGCTTCGGCCGTCCCCGCCATGAGCGTCATCATCGCCTCGGCCCCCTCAACCTGTCCCTCGCCTCCCCTCCCTTCTTTCTTGAGCAGGGCCCCCACTAGCGTGCCGCCATCATCCTCCTCGGTCCCGGCCGAAATCACCACCGCGGCCGGTGCTTCTCGTACGGTGAGCCTCTGGTCGATTCCTCTCGGGTGGGGCACCCCACCACCCCTCATCCTCCCCCAACTACTGGATTAAGCACCCCCTCTCCAGGTCGTCGTTGACACGTCGAGCCGCCCGCGCCACCTCGGGCTCGCGCCGTCGGCCTGCATCGGCCGCTCCCTACCTCCACCATTCGGTCCGATGAGCTCCCCTTGTCTCCCTGATGCTCGTGCTTCCTCCAGATCCGCCCCTTCTCCAACACCGGCCGCAGGGCTCCACTGCTGACCCACCCTGGTGCTCGCCCGGCCACGACGCCGCCACCCCCAGGGTCGCCTCTCTCCCTGATTCCGTTTTGGCCATCACCAGCCGCCGCCGTGCAGGGGCGGAACTAGAATAAAAATGACCAGGGTTCACCATTTCACCGTACATGTAACAACATATATAATTTTTAAGCAACACGGTAATAAATAGTAATTTATCCAGCAACTTTTAGCATCAATATTTCAACGTAACCAATAGCAATGTACAATGATAAAAAAGTAGCGATCAAAATGCTTACAAACATAAAGAAACTCACTAATAATATTGTTAATTGTAGCAAAGTGAAGCAACTAAGGGCGAAATCATGGATAAAGATAGTCGATATTGGCAAAATACATCATCCGACCTCAATGACCTATAAAAAACAGAACAAAACAAATTAAAATTATCTAGTAAAAAAGTAGAATAGTCGAATGAAAGTAAATACAATACCTTTTAGTATTTACGTTCTTTCAAGTTCATGAAACGATGAACCACAACATCATTGGTAACTTTCCTCATTTCTTCTTTCTCCACATAGCAAATTAGGCTATCACTCATGAAATCGTCGTGAAACCGTAGATTTTAAGTTTAGGCGTTTAGGCTATCACTCATGAAATCAGGGGAAATTAGAACAAGGAATCAATACCTAACTCATCTTTCCAATTCCTTGGCCGGTGTTTCGTTTCGTTGCCTCTCCTCGAGATGATCGACTATCGGCGGCGGCGACTAGAAGAAGCTCTGGTGGCGGCGGATGAGGCGCCGAGGTCCTCCTGAGCGGCGGCGTCGAAAGCGAGACGGAGGCGGTGGCTTTTCGTGTTACGCTCGGGATCCCGATCTCGGCTCTACACGCAGCACGCTAACACGCAGTTTTTACATGTCTCTATAGACAGTTCCTCCATGGATAATGTGTCTTGTTTCTCGTGATACAGTCGACTACTGTATGAGAGACGTCTCAATTCTCTATGCTCCACCTCTCTCCTCCAGATCGTCTCGTGTCCTACGCGTCAAAGCTTATAGACAGTTGACATCATACTATTGTACATGCTCTTAAGAGGTACTCAGGATGGTAAATCGGGGATGGGTGAGGTTGTGCACATCGATATCTACTATCTAGTGAGAAATGAATAACTCTTTTTAAGAAAATGCAAGTTTAATTTCATGTACATAACAGAGTCTTTATTTCAACTACTACTAGTAGAATTTATAGTTGAACAACTCTTAAACCATCCTTGGCCGGTTCCCACGTAATGACAGAGGATGTGATTCTTCTGCCCATGGATGTGAAGTCATGTGATATAAAACTCATCGGTGTACATGCTACACGCGAGGTCTGGCGCCGGCTCTACACACGCAACAGCAAAGAAGCAGTACTAGCGAGCGAGCGAAGGCGTGGGCGTGGCGTCGCCGATCGCGTCTCGTGGGCTGCGAACTGCTCGCTAGCGTGGAGCCGCGGGCATGCGATCTGCTATAACGGCGTGCCGACAATGACAACAGAGCGCGTCTGCTTCGCTAGTGCGTGGAGCGTGGAGCGCGTCTGGGCGTCTTGGCGTGGCGGCGTGGCCGTTTGGGCCGTTCAAGCGTGGTGGAAGAGGCCGGGTTCACGCTTTTTTGCTTGGGGTGCATATATGGTCCATATGAGTTGATCTCTACTAAAAATTTTTGGACCGGTGTCTGTGACACCCAAAGGGCCTATTGGGCTCCACCCCGCCATGCGTAGTAACCTCTCACGGCGGACGACGGCTGCCGAGCCACCCCCTTGCTCCCTTGTTCTGTGCTCTATATTATCTCGGGGACATCATCCTCAAACCAAACACCACCATCTTGAACCATATGGTATTACCCCATCCATGCAACCAAACAAAATCTTGAATTATCCCATCCCACTAACCGAACACACAAGTTGTACCGTACCATCCAGGATCATCACATCCATCCTATACCATCCCACCCCATTCGCCCTGGTTCACTCAACCAAACACACCCTTAGTCTTAAGAAGTCCTTTAGGGTATTTCGTTTGCCTGTTGAAAGGTGCCACCAATCGTATACCCTATAATATATTACATATGTTACAACAAGAGGATGTTTAGGCCTTAGGGACCTGAAGAAGAGTGTGCCATGAACTTTTTCACAAGTGTACCTCATCAGTCTTGGGTTTTTATTCTATCTCTAGCCAAGTGCCCTCTAGAATTCATGCTCCAGAAAAATGTCCTCTGGAGGAAAGACAACACAAGTTTAGAAAAGTGTGCAGCGCGAGTTGAATGAGAATGGCAAGGTGGCAGACTAGTTAATCTGAGAGTGTTTTTCCACTACTATAGGGGCAGCGTGCTGCTCATGTAAATGATGAGAGAATTTTTATTTCTTTTGTTGCTGAGAGGTGGCAAATGGAGTTTCATTGTATTATTTTCAAAGGAAGTTTGTTGTTGACTGGACATGGCAAATTCTTTTTACCAGGACACATTTCTTTATGAGGCCTAAGCCTACCATTTTACTGTTGCACAGCTCACTGATTTATAGAATTCTTTAGTTCTCCTATAAGTATATTTTTCTGTCGAATACTCTTTTATATTGCAATATTCATTAGTGTTTATTGCATAAGTACATAAACGGTTACAGGCTTACCATTTGGATAACAAAAGTTCATTAATAGTCGTGCTATTGCAGGTTTGGCTTCGTTGGTCTTGTTGAATCTGAATAGGTGTGGCATATATGATGAAGGCTGTGAGAACTTGGAAGGTAAATATTATGCTGAGTGCTGACTTTTTGGTGAACCCAATTCTCTGTTATTTTGCAGAGATAATTTGTCTGTGATGACATACAAATAGGCAAGTGTTTCCTTGTTTTTTCTGTACTGTAGATGGCTAGCTCAGTAGTTAAATTGATAGATTCTCAATGTATCTCTGTTTAGTTTACCTACTATTTGGCAACCATACATGTTTGTACAATTCTTTGTGTGAGCTGACTCTGCACATAGTCCTGTTTCTTTGCCCTGCATGGTTACATATTTTGTTTACCTCACTGGCTGGTGCTGCCTTGCAGGTCTTGTCAAGTTGAAGGTTCTTAACTTAGGGTTCAACCACATTACAGATGCCTGCTTGGTTCATCTAAAAGGTAAAGACTCTTCATTATTTATCTTTAATAATGTTTAAACATTCTAGAATCGAATTCCTCACACTTCAATCTAAGCAGCAAGTGTATTGCATATTTTATGGTAAAGCATTATTGTGCAAAATTTTATAAAATCTGATCATTGTCATTCATGAAAAATAACTGGTATTTTCTGAATAAATCAGTATTTCCTTGTTTGTTTCAAGCACAAATAATTCTGATAACATGAAAGCAGATGCATGCTAGAGAAGGCTTATTCCAGAATGTTGCACTTTTGGCATGCCATTTTGTTCATTTGCTAAATATAAGTGGGCACCCGTTTCTTGTGTTGGCCCTTCTAGAAATACATCAGAACTGTGGCATCAGTATAATACTAAATAATGCATAATGTGGGAAAAACTTGTTTCTGATGTTCTTTGTTCCTTCTAGAATTGATCAATTTGGAGTGTTTGAACTTGGACTCATGCAGAATTGGTGATGAGGGGCTATCACACCTGAAAGGTGAGTCTTTTAATGTCTTGAGAAATTCCTGCATTGCAGTGGCATTTCTTATTTTTCTCCCCATTTATGTGTTGTTACATAAAAAGTTGAAGGCAAAGAACTACCCAATTATCTGAGTCGTGCAGTTAGTCATAACTTACTTTTGTAGAACGGCGTACACTGTTATGTTTTTATCAACCAGTCTACATAACAATTTAGTATTGATGATGCACTATCCTTGTTTGCCTGCAGAAATTCATATTGGCCTTAACGTGTTTGTGTTTACTGTTAATAACTATGACATTTTGAGCTGTCTTGTTGCAAAGCATTAGTTGATACATCGTGCTGTGCTGTAGGCCTTGTGCAGCTAAGAAGTTTGGAACTTTCGGATACTGAAGCCGGGAGCAATGGACTTCGTCATCTCTCTGGTTTGTTTAAGCTTCTGCCAAATGCTATTAGCATCAACTATTGGTTCTCTCTTTTTTTAATCGCTGCTGTTTGCTGTTTGAGTAGTTCAGGAACTATTAGCTTGTTACAGTATTGGAACTATTATCTTGTTACAGTATTGCTGCAAACTTGTGATGAAATTGAACTTGTGTCTGCTGTAACTAATGTGAGTTCACGCACATAGTGCCTTAATCACAGCTAGGTGCGCACAGACAACTCTACATTATCTGTAGTTATGTTTCCTCAGCATGCCGGTCAGAAAAAGGGCACATGGTCACTGCATGATTGGTTGCTTGATGGAAATCCCCTCTGAAAAACGTGATTACACAAATATTGTAATTTTGTGCATCCTGACTTCATGGCATTATCTTTCTTAGCTTATCTTATTATCTGCCTACCTGTATTATGTTCGAGTGGTATGTCTATGCATAACCACTGATCAATCTAAACAACTAGTTCACATACCTCAAGACTTTAGTAATGTTTTCCGAACATGCCACTCAAAGTTTGAGCGGTAGATGGGCTAACGCTGACAATTGACACTGGTATATTTGGCTGTTTGCCATGTTGAAACTAAGTGGTATGTTAGCAAATCAGTCCAAATTGAGTGGTATATAAACAATTTTCCCTTTACAATATTAACTGTTTTGGTCTTGTTAAATGCTATACGAAAAATGCTTATCTTAATGTGCTCTCGATAAATTATATTTGAACCATACTATCCTTCATGTTGATTTAAATGCTGTGTTAGTGACTAGGTTGATGCATCTGAACTCTTAGCATTGATATTATTTAGTTTTTTTTTACTTTGGTAAATACGCTCAAAACATCATTCATAATAGTTTTTCAATTATTATATTTTCACAGGTCTTCGGAATTTGCAGAGCATCAATCTCTCTTTTACATTGGTTACGGACATTGGTTTGAAGAAAATTTCTGGCTTGAATTCGCTCAAGTCGCTTAATCTTGATAATCGCCAAATCACAGATAACGGCTTGGCAGCTCTTACAAGTATTTCTCTCATGTTCTCCAGTGTTGTGATAACGAATAGTGATTCTGTGCAATTGCATTGTTTTACCACTGTGTTTGCGTATAATTGGGTTTCCTATTATGTATTTAACAAAGTTTCTTACACCTTTATGCGATTTCATTGACAGGAAAAGGGTTAACAGTTATGCTTTTTTTTGACGTAATTTCTATATAGGCTTTTTTTTAAAATCTTTTTTGGATGCAACCTTTCTCTAATATTCTGTATTGGAACTTGTAAATTGGAATACAAGCAAGAAGGTTTTTACAAGGTTATGACAGGGTTTTCCCCAGTGCTGCAATGTGTTGTGTAGTGCTTTGGTTTTGTTTGGTCATAACATGGCATTAGCTAAAGTTTCGCCATTTGGTAATGCAGATCTCACTGGATTGACACACCTTGATCTGTTTGGAGCTCGTATAACTGATTCTGGCACAAACTGCTTCAGATGTAAGTGTGCACACTCAAAAGTTGATCCAAGCTAAGATTCTCGTATTTCTCTTAATAAACTGGTGCTTTTGGATCATTGACTATGCTTATTCACTGGAAGATAACAACGATGGTACTTGGAGCTGTGCACTTGTGTGGCACCAAGAGTATGGCACTGTGCTGGTTTTCAGAAAATCATAAAACATACACTTATCTAGTATTTATTTTCTCAAACTCTACTATTGTTAGCATTGAAAATGACAGCACCCATAGTTGGTGCGTATCTTGCTGAACAATGGGCTCTGGTGTTCTGATTCTCTCTGACCATCTTGTGTAGCATTCTATTTAGAATAGTGAATTATTTCCTTTGAAAATAAGGGGTTTCTCGATATTTTTCATCATCACACAGCTCCTAATGTGATTGCCACTGTCTCAGATTTCAAGAATCTACAGTCTCTCGAGGTCTGTGGTGGGTTAATTACAGATGCTGGAGTGAAGAATATCAAGGACCTCAAGGCTCTGACGCTGCTTAACCTATCTCAAAATGGCCAGCTCACAGACAAAACCCTGGAGCTGATTTCTGGTATACGTTCTTCGCTCTCGTCTTGAATGAATCTTGTTCTTTCGATGTGCGTTGATTTCACACGTGAATGGTATTCTGGCCACAGGCCTGACCGCTTTGGTCTCACTTAACGTGTCGAACTCGCGCGTGTCCAACGCCGGTCTCCACCATCTGAAGCCGCTGCAGAACCTTCGCTCGTTGTCCCTGGAGTCCTGCAAGGTGACAGCGAACGAGATCAAGAAGCTTCAATTGGCTGCCCTTCCCAATCTGATAAGCGTGCGGCCAGAGTAATCTGGCAATACGCGCCTGCATCGTGGATCCACCCGTAAATAAACCACCTGCTTGGAGGAGGCCATCCTGTACATATCCTGCATCAACGTACGCTCTTGAGTGATCTGTATACGTGGGTCTTGTGAGTTTCGGTGTCTGATCTGGTGGACGCCTCAGGTGCTGAAAGCCTGAAACACATCTATGCTGTCTGTGGCCGTACCCGCCAAAGCTGATGTGAAGGAACAACTGTAAATATGTCGTGCTTCCTCTGCATGTGGGATACTATGTTCGTGTAAATAACTGGTATGTGTCGCAAAATTTATTTGCTTGGTGGTACAATTATCGGTTTTCATGCCGGTTTTATTTTAGTTTGAACCTTGGACAGTTACCATCAAGATTAATATTTCAAGTACAGACCTACCGCTTACATTTACATCAAGTTGGGGTTTTTGTCGGTAGTTGGCAGTTGCATGAGTGAAACTGCATGCGACCTACATCATAGTAGTGGTTAAAACCGAATCAGATGATATTTGCAGAACTCAAGAAGTTAAGCAAGGTGTCAGTGCACGACACGACAGTTAATACCACAGCTCTAGCTAGTACTACAACACTACTAAACAGTACTACTACCCATCTTTAACTAAGATGATCCTCCAAAAAAATCTATAGTTAAGATGATCTGCCGCGCGCAACAGCTTAACATGTTCCATCTAAAAAAAGCAACCTACGACATTGGAGAATTTTTTTTATTAATTAACTATTTTTTAATTTTTATTTTAAAGTTAACCTCTGGCGCACTTTATTTTCAATTTTGACCCTTGTGGTCACGCCACCACCCGTGGCGTGACAAAACAACACTGTCACACCGTTCGTATCTCTTGTCATGCCACTACTTGTGGCGTGACAGTATTGTTTGGTCACACCACGACCAATGACGTGACAAAAAGTGCTATTTAGCGGACTTACTCTACTGTGTGACAACGTTGTTTTGTCATGCTACGGATGGTGACATAATGAAATGAGTCAGAATTAAAAATAAAGTGGACCGGAGTTAACTTTAAAATAAAAATTAAAAAAAGTTCCGCATTGGAGGAGGTGGCCTTAGGCTACATATTGGAAAAACCGGGCATCTTGGCATGGTCCATACGGCATCTGGCCTGTTTGGGCTTGACCCATAGGGCGGAGGAAGTGGTTTTGGTCTGCAAAAGTTTGCACAATGCGTTCAAGAACATGCAAGCAATTCTCAAAGTCCTCTAAAAAAACAGTTTCATCTAAAAAGAAATTCTCAGAAAAAGAACCTTGTTTAAAAAATAAAGAGCATACAAGAAGAAGAAAAAAAAACGCATTCAAGAAAAGACACCTGGCAACTGGCAAGTTGACAACTAATTACTGAAGAGTGAAGAACCCCATAAGTCATAGTCAGAGCAAAGCTTACTCTAATTTGTTCAATCTCACTCCATAATGTTATTACTACTAAGTAAGATAACCTGGGTGGCGATGGATGAAGTGTTCTCGAGAAATAACAACACCAAGAAGAAGAAGAAGAGGTGGCGATGAACGAAGGTGAACAGACGACATGATCGACTACTACTACAATTAGGGATCACATAACCGCTCCTGAGCTATTTTCCGCTCGCTGGCCGGGGCCAGTTACCGGTTAAACCAGTTTTTCCCCAGAAAAACCTGGGAATACCGGTCAAAATCCTGTATCCTAGCCCCCTCTGGTAAACGGTAACCGACTGATAACTGATGGTTACGGCCGGAATTTTAATCCCTGACTGCAGTACTACCGCTACTCGCCACTTAGGCTTAATAAGCTGATCTCTGAGAACAACTTAACAGTGGCCAATTATTCATGTCCCTCTCCATCAGTCATCAGATAGTCTCCTCTCCGCGGAGGACGGTGAGGAAGCCCCGCAGGGTCTTGGTGCAGGCCAGCGCCGCAGCGACGCCGACGCCGAAGGCGATGGCGGATGGGCCGACGACGCCGAAGCAGCAGAAATGGCCGAAGACGACGATGAGGAGGCAGATGAGACAGACGGACACCCCCCGGTGGCGACGCTCACCACGAGCGCGACGGCCCGTCACCACCTGGGCCAGCAGCGCCGCGAGCACCTGGACCGCGCTGGACAGCACCACGCCGGCCGGGAGGGCGCGCAGGGCGACGGCGTCCGCGGCTGTGAGCACCGCGCATGCATACTGGCGCTGCATGCGACGACAGGACAGGCAGATCGACCAAAGGCACAAATTAATTAATTAAACGAGAGACATTTTAACTCAGCACTAGAAAGCAGAAATTACTAGCAGCAAGGAACGCTTGTAACACCTGGATGAAGCGTTCTGCATCTTGTGTGTGTAGCAGTATGAACACGATGACGGCCATCGCTGCAGTGAAGCACCCGGAATAAACGACGAACCAGGCCACTCATCGCACGGTACGTGCCGCATCCACCCATTTCACAGGAAACCACGTCTCTGTTAGAATTGGGTCACAAGCGTAAAGACTCGTTTATTTCTTAAATTCTAAAATATGCATGGTTTAGTTATATACTGTTTGGTTAAATAATAGGAGAGTAGTTTATAAGGTAAAGTTATTGCCACCCCTGAAACATGTGACACATGATATGAGGTGACATGAGAACTATAGTTAAAATCACACACAAGCACGCACACGTGCGTTTATTTTCACGTGACAATCGCGTGACTTGTGACGCGCGACCCTAAATATGTCGTGAACCTAGTCCACCGTTCTTTTGCTAACCGTGCATTTCTCCCTGCCGAAAAATAGTGGTCGGATCTATGGACCAGTGTAGTCGAAACATTGTGGTCAAAATAAAGTGATCGAAACACAGTGGTCGAAAAACACTGATTGGATCCATAGACCAGTGGTCGAAATAAAGTAATCGAAGCACAGTGGTCGAAAAACACTGATTGGATCCATAGACCAGTGTGGTCGAAATTGTAAACCAGTGGTCGAAGCTATAGACCGGTGTGTATCAGGAACTGATAAACACTACTTAATTACAATTAATTGGTTTTGAATTAGCAGTTACTAGTGGTTTAATATGTGCTTTATTACGCCGTTACTAGAAAGTAATTATCTCGACCTTAAAAAAACCTTAGGACATCCAGACCTAAGAACAATTGATTCACTTTCATGTTCTTTTTCTTGCTCTCTGTTCTATTATATTGGAGAGTTGTGCTATCGAATTAAGCCACCCCTTCTCCTCGGCGTGCACCGAGAAGGAGGGTGGGCTGGTATCTTCAAACCATTGTTACAGAGTTTATCTGCATAGGACGGCAATAAAGTTTCTGGGCAGCGCATCTGCGCGATCGCTCGTTTCACTACTTCATACGTTCTGCACTACTTCGAGTCTGTGCTGCTTTCTGTTCTTCATCAAGCCCGACTGTAAGTTGGTTGTGCGACTAAATTATTCTGTTATAATTTTATTATTGTGCATGTTTAGAAATGAAATGAATTGCCTATTGTATTGTTTTATGATATATAGTTTTATATGATCTTTGCCTCATAATACAATTTGTAATTAAAATATTGTCTATGTTTTAATCAATCTCTGCATGCGCGCGGAAAAAAAGAAGACGATCCAGAAGGAGACATCAAGTTTGATTAGTTGACTGTACAAATACTGCAATCAGATGAACGAAACGAACGAAAGAACGCGCATGAATACAGTGAATATTGAAGCTGCGATGGCTAACACCAACTCACCACCAGCACTCCAGCAGCGCCAGACAACTTGCCACCTGAAGGATACATCCATCGGAGCAGATGAGCAATGCACTTCAACTCTCTGGAACAGCTAGCGAACTTGAGGGGACAGCGTCGACACAGACGAAACGAGATGAGTGCCAATCTAGCTAGCTACCTAGCTAGTAGCTACCCTTTTTTAGGGGAGGTCATGGAGTGTTTGAACGAGAAGTGATCAAAGTAGAGTACCCTTCAATAATACTAGAGGTACAACGAGACACTAAAATGGGTTGGGAGAGGAGATAGATAGAGTTAATAGGGGTAGTCTGGGAAAATTTATATATGGATCGGGAAAGTAAGAGGAAATCACTTAAGGATAGGAAATGGTAAAAGATAAATCATTTTATCTAATATTCGTATTCGAGAAAATACAAATATGGAAAGTAAAATCCGCATTCGAATGAAAAACAAATACGAATATTATTCTTTTTTTGGATACGAATACTGATGTGGTATGCGAAATGACAACGAATACGAATACAAATAGTATTCGGATTCGCAATAATGTCAGCCCAACGGGCAGCAACCCAGCACCCTCACAAGCGGCCAAGCCCAACTAAACTAAGTCCACAATCCCCGTGGGCCATGCCATTCGGTCATTCCTCCAGCCGTCCAGCGCAAGTCCGCAAGAACCAACCCTCCCTTGCCCTAACTTGTCACTTGTGTTGCCCCTCAACCTCAAGCAGGGGTTGACCTGCCATTATGGCAAGGTATGGCGTCCGCTAGAGCTTTGTCCTATGCCGAACCCCCCTTACCCCTGGCATCGAAGAAGAAACTACGCCAGTACGCGGTACGCCTTGCTCCGAGTCTGAGCCTCTGTTCTTCACTTCTTTGCTACGCCTCTCGGCTAACCGGCCAGCATCAGCAGGGCTGTTTTCACTTTTCTTCGCTCCTCGCTCGGACGCGGCCCACCCAGCCCAAGTGCCTAACCATCACTGCCTCTACTCAGGACTCCCACTTCGCTAGATGACCAGATCCAATCATCCACTCCCGGAATCCCCATTTCATTTTCGGTCTCAAATCTCAATCTCTTCGCCTCTCGGTGACTCGGTCTCTCCCAATCCTAGCCCTAGGCGGTGCCACGGCGGTGGAGCGCAGGTCGGGCGATCGGACGAGGGCTGAGGCGGTGAGTGCGTCGAGGTCGCGAGCACGGCGCCGAAAGCGCCGACGCTTGATCGAGCGCCAAAGACGGGTGAAACAAGCCGATGAGACGAGGTGCGAAAGCAAGGGACGAGAGCACCGAAGCGTGGCGGCACCATGGCTGGTGCGTGATTTGCCAAGATCACAGCAGCCGGATCGCCGTACAGACAAAGTGGCGGCGAAGCGACGGCCGAGACGGCAGGCGAGGCGACTGCTCCCGAGGCGTTACGCTGCCGGCCGCTGCCGCCGTTTACGCTGCTCCCTCCTGCTCCTAGTGCTCCACAGCCCAGCCTCCAAGGCTTTCGCTCATTGCGCTTCGCCTTTCAGTGCTCCCCTAGCGGCTTAGCAAGAATGAAGAAAGCGACGCGACGCTGGGTGCTGGTCGCTTGCTTCTCCAATCTCCAGAGTCCAGACCTCCACTCCTCCAGTGCTCCCTAGCACAGTGGGTGGCGTCTGGCGGTAGCAATGTCAAAATTTAGCAGTAAGTACTATGTGTCTGTCCAAAATCAGATCCCAAAATTGTATGAATTGGATGCTAAAGTTCTGTTACTCCAGTGGTGTGGAAGGAATTCACAAAATAGAAAATCAAGCAGCACAGACCAAAGAGCACACTTTGTTATATGAATTTGCAAAATTGAAAAAAGAACATGTATGTTGTAGTCTTGCTGACTTGCAGTTGTTAAATCAACATTGTTAATCTATCAAATTATGATAATGGACAATCCATGATTTCAGTACACGTCTCAAATCATGATAAACGTAGTTAGTGCTTTAGTGGTATATCTTTTGGCTTCTCTTTTTTATGCATATCGTAACACTATGTAAGATCGAGGAAGCCGATTAGAAGGGGTTGAATATGCGGTTTTTAAAATTCTTTTGGCTAAAACCTTTTCTAATGCGGAAGCTAACAACAAATCGGTTTTGCACAATTAAAACCTAAATCGACTAGTCTTGACTAAGTGCACTAACAATAAGACTGTTAATAATGATAGCAATCATACAAAGACATATAAACAATTTAATTCTAAGAATGTAAATTGTAATAGAGTAAAGCACAAGAACAAACCACAAGGACGCAATGATGTGTTACCGTGGTGTTCGGAGACTTGCCGGTCTCCCCTAATCCACATTGAGGTAAGTCCAAACTAATTGGACCGGCTTCACGAATTAAGCCAAACAACTCCGAGGTAAGTCCAACCACTTGGACCGGCTCCAACACGAACTAACACCTCGATCCACTCGGGATTGCTCTTCCTCCACTTCGGAGATGGTGAGCACCAAACCACTCACAACCACTCGGGCCTTCTCACAACCTTTTTTGAGAAGATAACCAACGCAACTTCTCCAAGCCGTCTAGGTGTCGGCAAACACCAAGAGTAACAGGTCGAAGACGCTCACTTGAACAAATCAAGTGTCTAAGCTCAAGTGGATACATAATCCACTACCTAATGCAACACATGCACTTAGGGTTTGCTCTCTAAGCTCACTAAGTGCAACACATGCACATAAGAGTGTAGAGGGCTTGCTCTTTGCTCAAAGCAATGAATATGGCACCAGCAACCTTACCCACACCCGGCCAAGGTGGGTATTTATAGTTCACACACAAAAACTAGCCATTGGAGGAAAGATTCTGACAAAATCAGCACGAGTGGTAGTACCGCCGTTCATCGACCGGTACTATTGCATTTCCACTAGCTGCACAGTAACGGCTGTAAACTAGCTGTTGAAAATGCGGCGCAGTACTACCGCCAAAGAACATGTGGTAGTTCTGCTCTCCGGTAGTTCCGTTCACATAGGGCAATACTACCGCTTCCCTTAGAGGTCCAAGACTGGCCCTCTCTGGAGATAACATACCACCAACTAAATTTAGGAAGTTCCGGTGTGCGGTAGTTCCGCCAAGAAAATATGGTCATACCGTGACGCGGTAGTTCCGCAAACAGAACTCCGGTACTACCGCTTCGCAAGGGCAACTGGACCACTTGGTCCCGATCGGACTGCCCACGTGGTCCGCTCAAATTCAATTGAATGTTTGGACCACTAGTTATGACCGCACGATCGGATCTTACGTTCAGACGGTCCGAACGTTCAACGGTAGTTCCACCAAAGGAAATGCGGTCATACCGCGACACGGTAGTTCCGCCACAAGAACTCCGATACTATTGTTTCTCAAGAGAGCACTCAAGCTCTAAAAAGTGTCACTCTAAAAAATACGTACCGCCAACTATTCTTCGGTCAGATCGGGTTGCGGTAGTACCGCACCACTTTTTCGGTCATACCGCTTTGCCGTAGTACCGCCTAGAGAACGTCGGTACTTCCGACTTTTCTGAGAAAAGCATAGTTGGCTTTCGCTTCAACTCAATTTACAAAACACATTTGCCAATTGATACACGATACAAACAAAGGTTAAAAGCAAGATTCTCAACAAGTTGCAAAACACATTTGCCAACTTTTATAATCAACACCACAAGAAATAAGGTATATGGACTTAAATCATTTGCAAAACACATTTGCAAACTAAAGTCACATGCTACAAGGGTTATGCATGAGTCTCGACTATTTGCAAAATACAATCGCAAATATTGACAACATGCTAACGAGAGCTAAAGCAAGCACAATGAGCTATCAACACATGACTAACTCAAGCTACTAGTTAAGACCCCTCTTAATAGTACGGCAACCTATACTAGCAATCCGGTCTTTCATCCAAACACCAAAACCGGTAAAAGACTAGGAACATATCCTTAGCCTTAACTAGTCACACCTTGAAGCTTGATGACACACATCTTCACTTCAAGTCCGAGTTCTTGACTTGAATATGCATCAACCCATAATGCACTCTTTTCACTTGACCTCTATCAACGCATGAAGGGTCTTCTTTTAACTTGATGATCAACTCATGATGTCATCACATGTCATCATCATCATGGAACATAACATATTCATCCAACTTATGAAAAATGTTAGTTCCATAATGTGATTATCATTCATTACCACAACCTGCCATTAACTCATAATGGTGGGACAAGATACTTCAACATTTCCCTCTTTGGTAATTGATGACAACCATCACAATTGTAAATAATTGAATATAAAGACATATGAGTATATATGAACTACTCAAGTTTTCTATACTCAATGGATATATTTTAACATAGAGATCCCAAATATATGTGGATAAAGAAATATGGATTAATACTCATGAAACCACAAAATATACGGTGAACTCCTCTAAACGTGTGCATACACGAATGTGTAATAAGAACATATGCACATATTCAAGTTAAACTTTTAGTAGAGTTCAACCTATATTTTGGATCCGATAAATGCAACAATATATAAGAATATGATGTCGAACGCATACCTCCATGATTTTCACCTTTTCATTCAAATGAGACTAAACAATATCATACTAAACAAGAAAGTTAGTCTCACATGTAGATTTATCATTAATGACTAAAATACTCTATTAACTCATAATGACGGGTCTAGATTCTTCACACTACTAATCCATTTATTTTTGACATGATGCTTCTTCTATGTATTATCTTTGTTCAAATTATTATGTTTGAAAACTTTGTGACAAGTTATAAATTAAGCTTCATTAGTGAGGTATTTCTGAATGTTCTATATTTATCTTCACTTGTTGAAACCATTTAATGTTATATATTCATATTGGTACGATTGCAATAATTTCGTATATGAATTCTTTTGTTTTTGGTAATACTTTTTAAAACTTGTTTTCAACTCCTTCATTCCTTAAATTCAATCCTGGTCCGCCGCTGACGATGGCATGCACGTGACGATGGCATGCGCGTTTCACCCGGACCTAGCCTGATAAGACGCTGGCGTCTATCTACGCCTCCTCGGCGCATGTTTTTTCCGGCTGTTCCGCCGTTTCAGCAACCAACCAACTCCTGAAAGATTCACCAGCATCAGAACTTCTGATACAATTATCATGATAAACACATCAGAACCATGAAAAAGGAACAACCAAAATGAGGAACAGTTAACAAGGTTTCAAATCTTACAGTTATACGTGTTTAATGACACATTAGAATAACACACAGAATAATACATCTCCCTGTCCTGACACTACAACAAAGGCACTATTTACAGGTGCAATATGGTAGGCCAACCATCGACCACCCCACAGCCCACACGATATTTACAGCCAAATCGTTCCGGCACTCAGCAGCGCACTACTTGTTGATCCTGTTCTCCATCTAGTGAACATGATGAGAACAATGTCAGAACGGAATACTGTACTAAGACATGGAAAGCTAACTTTATACGGAAAATTTACGCTGTAGCATTGTAATGATGTATAAATTGGAAAATAACATCAAATATGATAATAACAGGTGGGCTATGAGACCACATGTCAGTGACATATTGATGTTATTTTTCAACTAGTGGTATCTTTGTGGTATTACTAAGCAAATTGCCCCAACTTTATATGGTGTAAGTTTGGCAAACGTACCATTATACAGAAATTCAAGGCAGAGGAAGGGTCTAGCGAGGATCAAAAGACTCAACTAGAGCAGCATCTGTGGAAGCCAGCATTTTTTACAGTTCAACCAGCAAGACAACACCCCCATGGGACCTGGTGTTGCTGGCTGACGAATATCAGTTTCTCGTCTTTGCAATGCCCTCAAGAATTCCTCCGAGCTCAGGTTTCCGTCATGATTTGTGTCAAACACGTGGAAAATGATGTCCACCACTCTATCAGTTAAGTCAACCCCGCAAACCTATCACACAAACCAAAAAGGAAATGAAATCAATCATAAAATGTATCACAGTACTAATCACAAGATTGGACAGCTAGAGCATCAATTAGCAATCAACAGCCCGTTCTTTTGCTGAACAATCAACTCGATATATCAAAATGACATAAACAAATATAGCAAACTTGGTAGCAAATCTTACATGATGTGCCGCACGCTTTAGATCCTGCTTCGTCAACAGCCCGTTTACTTTCCCATAAGTAAAGATAGCCATTGCCAATGGTTCCAATCTTCGACGCAAATCTGCAAACGCCTTAAACTCCTAAAGCTCCAGAGAAACATCCATAAGAATCACAAGAGAAAATAATTCTATAGAAAAGTACACTTAGGAAAAACATGGCAACAAGTCAAACCTCAAAGGTGATGCGCAAGTCGTTGACAGCAGGGTCATTGCCCAACTTATCAACTCTATCAAGTAGCTTGTTGATGCGATTCATGTCAGCAGAAGCAACCATGGACAATGCAAAATCCTTTGCCGGGATAGTTTTAGATGATTTCACATCATAATGACTGAATTCCAGACGAATAATCTGCAGACAAATGAATCAAGAGACTGAAAAATAGTCTGATAGATAAAAATAAAGGAAAAGTGCTGCATAATTGCCAAATTGTAATGTAAAATTAGCTAGATCCAAATCATTAGTGAACCGTTTATAATGAAGAAAAAGCTTTGTTTCCCCCAAAAAAACTTAGAAAAGACAAACAAATGGCACGTAGAAAAGGTGCTATTTAGATTTAAACATCACACGAAGCATCTGCTTTCTAGTACTAAATAACAAACAATTGTATAGACTTGTTTGTTCTTTTACCATTTTACGTACTTCGATTAAGTGAATGGCAGCCACTTTACAAATATAATTACAGCCTACATAAAAGGGATAAGGTCCAGCCAACTTTCTGGAGACGATGAGGGAATGTGGAAACAATGAGATGTTCGGCAGCCCCTGTGGTAATATATGAAATGCTGTTTGTGTTTTGCATTCACATGCAGGAATATGTGTGTGGTGAAAAGGGAAATTCTTGGTTCATAATGTAAGTGCATTTTTCTTTTAGGTCAAGTCATGTGACAAGCTTTGTGAACAAGTCATCAGATGTGCATTCATGAGAAGTCGCGTAGAGCCGTAGACTGTCTTATACAAAAGGAAAGAATGGAAGAAGAGAATCACCTCGTCATGCAATTCCTTCAAAAAAATTGTAAACTTCGCAATGTTCAGAGGTTCATTCCCATCATTACCAAAGAAGTAATCAACCACTCCACCATTCTCCACAGACTGGCCAACTTTAAGTCCGATACGTAAGCCATCCCTATGGGTAGCTCCTTGTCTGTTATAGGACCGCATCAGTGCCATTACTTTCTTGAACTCTTCTTTGTCTATCTCCCTGAAAATGACAAGTAACAGATAAGGACAACAAAATAACAAAGGAGAAGCTGGCCAAAATTTGTTCATACCCTTCTTTACCATCGACTAACAAGTCAGATGATTGAACATGCTCATAAAGAGCAGGTCTTTTCTGGACGACAAGAGAAATTAACTGCACGCGAATGGTCACAGGTAAACAACAACATAGCACAAACAAGACAATATTCAAATGTACCCTTGTTTATGCATAAATCCAAGAGAACAAAAGGGGAAAACATACCTTTAGCGGCTTCATTAAACAAAACATGTATACATGATTAAAAAAAGAATGCTGAATTGAAGCCACTAGACTTGATACATAAACACAAACTATTGGTTTTTTTTTCTCTTGCCCAATCAAAAAATATGTTCTATGATTTGTTTTACATGAAAACAGAATTGTAACAGGTTTATTAATTAAAGAACAGCTGCATAGCAGATGCATATCATTCTTACAGCAGGAGCATATTACTAAGACCAAGTGCAGTAGTAGAGATAGAACTCACCCACTGTGGTCAACGTCAAACATTTTGAAGGCCGCACTGAAGTTTGACTCAGGAATGCTGAGTAGTGTCACAAAAAAGATGTACCTGTCAAAGCCACCACAGGCATAATCATCATCAAGCAAATTGAGTAACTGCTACTTAGAAATAATAACATGCAAGATGAATCAGGTTGCAAATACCTATACATTGCACCATGACTATTGAGATATAAATCATGTCGGTTAGTCGAATGGATCTTATATTAACATCTATAAATTTTGAAGGTTATTCTTACAAGAGCCCCATGGCAATTTTTAGGCAAAAGTGCAAGTCCTACAATTCGAGTATTCTGAACACACAAGTGATTAAGATACATCATAATTCACTTACTCAGCAAAGGAGATGAGGCCATCACTATTTGTGTCGAACAGCATGAAGAACTTGGATGGAGCACAGTGCAACTCTCCAGGGCTGCGTTCGCCCCTTAATCTCCCCTCCCGAACAACCTTCGATTCCGAAGGAGGGAAAACAGGAACTACTGCTCTCATCAAGTCGGCGGGCAGCATGAACACTTCCCCGTCCGGATTTCGCACAGACGCGAAGTATTCAAAGATCTATCCGGAAGAACGCCACAATTAGAACACAAAGAACATACCAAATCAAATTACGCGGAACTGTACTCAATGCAGCACATCGTACTTTACCTTTTCAGGAGGGCTGAGCAGCCGTATCCGTTTCTCGTAATTAAAGAACACCTTTCTGCGGTATGAGTCTGCAGGAAGAGCAGAGGAAAAAAATGATCAAGTCATCACACCATTCAAATTTCAATAACTTTATCGAGCGGATGAGTACAAATACACTTAATTAGTACTTAGGATAGGAGTAATAAGCACAGATGCACGTATTTAGCCGGTGCGTGCTTACGTGCTGCTTCATCAACAAAAAACAGAAAACGTCAGAAACTTTTCTTTACAAACAGGGGACAGGGCCGCACCATCAAATTTGGAATTTTATAGCCAATTGGTTTATCGCTTATCTGCAACTAGATCAGTACAGCAGCAGGGAGAGCACCGTACCGATTGAAAAGCACCACCGGTTCTAAATAATAATAATAGAGTGCAAAACAAAGATTAAAAAAAAGGTAACAGCAACGCTAAAAAAACCACTCTTACAGGGAGAAATCAAGCAAAAGCGCGTAGCTTTACGGAACAAAGTTCCAAATCCAACAGAGAAGTAAAGCGAACAACAAGGAACAACGGCGGTGGCGACAACCAACGCGCGAATCGATCAGACGCCGTGAGAGCGGCGGCGCAGAGACCGTGCACCGGGAGCAAATCGGGATGCTCACCTCCTAGCAGGAACCTCCTCTTCTCCCGCCGCTCCTCCTCCACGGCGACTGCGCCGGCGCCCGCCCCCGCCGCGGCCACCGAGATCTGGCGGGCCGCGGCGTCGGCCACCTCGCCGGAGTCGGCGAGCGACGGCGGCATCAGCCACAGCCCCAGCCCGACCCGGCGACCGCCACGGCGGCGGCGGCGAGCACCGCCTCTCGGCCGGGCGCCTCCGTCCCCGCCGCTCCGCGGCGCTGGAGAAGGCGGCGCGGGCCGGCGGCGCCCTGAGCCGTCCGATGGCGGATCGGAGGAGGACCGCGTGAGGGAGGGGAGCCATGGCCGTCGGACTAGCGGGTCTCGCTGGGGCTGTGCGTGCCGCGCGGGGGCGGTTTGTTATCGCAGATAAGGACGAGTTGGGTTATGTCACGGGGGAAAGAGCAAAAGACTGGACTCTCCGGGGAGGAGGCGGCGATGCGTAGGCGCAGAGGCCAGAGGGGAAGTGGAGGAAATGAGAGCGGGGAGACGCGTCGCCATCGCCGGGCCCCTTTTATGGGAGGTGGTGACTTAACTTTAGTGGGGTTATTTGCTACGGCCACCAAAGCTTTGGTCTGTGCTGTCTGTGTACACGGCGTCGTACTTTGCACTTTTGCTTCGCATTATGCCCTTATGCACGTGGTGTTTGTACGCTGTATTCCTTCGTGGTAAGCTTTATGAATAAGGTGGTCTGCACACGGATTCAATATATAGTTGATCGTAGAAAACTTTGTTTTTGTGTTGGTATATACTACATGGTAGCGCGCTTCACAGTGCGCGTCTGTTGAAGAATCTAAGTGAGGTTGGTTAACATCAGGAGCTGGCAGAATCAATGCCATTGAGCTAACAGCTCTTTCTACAAGAAATGGATTAACGTGAGGGTGTATTTGATTAGTGGAATCCTCTGAGAATTACTAGAAATCTTCTAGTAATCCTATAAGATTACCTTGTTTGGTAAAATATTCAGGAATCTGAACCAGGAATATAAGATTACCTTAGGAAACATATTACCATCAATTCCAGGAATTTCTTTCCCGTAGAAAAGGGTGTTTATCTTAGATTACTAAGGGAAAGTAATCTTTGTTATTGCGTTTTTTTATCATGTGATTTTGATTCATCACAGTCAAATTTTGAACTTTCAGAATTCAAAATCCAAATTATGATTTATTTTAACATTCAAATATCTGAATTATGGAATTTAAAAATCATTTTTTCAAAATATGAATTTCGAAACCAAAATATCAAAAAATTGAATCCTGAATTTTGGAATCTTAAATTCAGACAATTTAAATTTGAAAATTCAAAATTTTAGGGTTGGGTTTCGAAAATCTTTTTTTTCTTCTTTCAAATTTCGAATTCTAGATTTCAGATATTGAAATTCCGAGAATTAAATTTTATAAAGCCGAATTTTAAAAGTTTCAATTTTGAGTTTCGGAATTTTAAATACTGAGAATTTAAACTCCAAAACTCAAATTTTAATATTTTAAATTTCAAAATCCAAAATTTGAACTTTTGAATCATAAAAAATGATATTCTAAATGTTGGAATTTTAAATTGTAAAATTCCAAATTTATAGATGTTAACATTCATGGTTTGAAATTATGATAAAGACTAATATGTAGTTTCCTTCAAATCAACCGAACGTTGGAATCTTACATTACTAGTAATGTGTTTACTAGTAACCAAATTGAAGGGAATATTAGATTACAGGGGAATATGAGATTACACGTACCAAACGCACCCTGAGGGGTTGGCAAGTCCTTCAAACGTGTCTAATCATCTTTGTGTGCCTTGGTTTCATTAACTACATCTAGCATACACACTTTGTATCAGAAACAAGAAGCTAAGTTGGTAGATTAACAATTGGGAGCGACATATCTAAATGAAGTTATCGCCATGCATGGACGCATGGTTCTTTTGGGATCAAATGGGAATACAAAACTACAAAATGTGAGCTCATCGGTTCAAGTTTCGATTACCATAGATCTAGGTAGTTCATTCGAACCATGCATGATCTAAAAAAGAAAACCTTGTAAGTTGTCTTTTAGGTAGTAGATAGGCAAAGCTAGTTGAGTGTACAGGTCTTGTCTAGAATCAGTAGCAGTAGTACTAGGTAAAATACACATTTTGGATAAAAGCAAGAAGGTAAGTCGGCAGGCTAATAGTGCTCTATGTGAAACTAACATCATGCATGGTTCGTTTCAGATCAAATAGGAAAACATAATTTAAAAATGTTAGCTCATCAATTGTAGTTTGGATTAGCATAGATTTGGGTAGTTCCATTGAACCATGTGTGATATAAAACAATAAAATTTGTAAGTTGTCTCTCAAGTAGTAGATAGTCAAGGCTAACTGAAGTGGACAACGGTTGAACGAGGATTCAAAAAATGAACCTTGTGAAATTATTCCTAACAATAAATGCATGTTCTTTCTAGGCAGAGTCAAAATAATAATAATCATGAACTAGTATATGGGTTTAGGATGATGAAACAAAAATATGAACAAGGTGACATAAGTTTGGCAAGCAGCGGTTTTGTTTTCAATACATTGACGTGGATCTAATAATCCTCAATTAATTAAATTATTTATCTATAATATTCATTATAGATGATAGAGTCTTTTATACAACCTTCAATAGTACCCCCCCAGTATCAACAATAAGGGAGATTATAAACACCCAGCGGTCATAAGTTATTCTACTACCACTCTATATGGTCGTAAGTCATCCTACTACCACTTCATGGTCGTAAGTTCTTCTACGACCACCTATTGATCATAAGTCCTACTACGATCACCTTATGGTCGTAAGCTTTACTACAACTAGGTCATTCACGACCACCCTATAGTCGATAAGAACCACAAACATGTGGACCCAATCGACTAGAAACCCCATACACTGTGTCTAATTACACGATGTAGCTAATATGTGATGTCGTCCTCTGATATAACTGCATGTATTAATCTCTGCCTTTGGAATAACCGCAAGGCGAACGTGAGGTGTTATCTCTCTGACGATAACTGGCATCAACATGTATTTCATCAACCGTTAGGGTGCCTTTTGATAGACAACTGCCACCCCCTCTGATGCTATATAAGAAGTAGCACCGGTGGATAGAGACAAGGATCATCGTATTCGAAAAAGACAACAAGAGACAGAAGTCATCAAGCTCTACTTTTAGTGACTTCCTCCCTGTTGTAAACACAATCAATATAGCAACACAGGAGTATGATTATTATTCTCTCAGGAGAAGGCCTGAACCTGTATAAAATTCATATGTCCTTTTTGTGTGGTTTCGCTCTAGGAGAGCCCTATCATTCATTCATAAGATCGATACTAAACCATCGACATACATATTTAGGACGACATGCATGATAGAGTGTACAAAAGCAATATAAGGTGTATGTAACAAGTGCGATCTGTAGGCTCATGGTGTAGTACGACTACAAATGAACCGATTGAAGTGGAGCTTCGATGGTGATCAGTTTTTTTGGGTTGTGACATGGTATGTACATAAGGAAATATAACATGACGCGGCCGCGAAATATTGATGCTGCTCTGGCGGGACGTTGAGGCAAAAGCAGCAAAACATTGTCAAGGTAGATTCATTCTATATGCTTCACGATTTCATGGTTTGTCCCTACAATATGAAATTCTGATGCAATCAGCTGGGTAAGTACATAGTTTTGCATATGGTGCAAATTGAATATGAAATAGTTTGACAGAAGACCTCTCAAGGTTGGTTTGAGCTTCATGGTCTACATTGAGTTTTCTCATGACCGATGGCCCAGCTTGTCCTTCACTCTTGGCACTGAAATGATTACTCTTGGATTAGTGAAATAGTACTTTGAGAGCAGTAATATAGTAGCACATTGATATTGTACTTATGTGACCTTTTTGGGAAATCATCGTCAAGGGGAAGCTATGTATATTTAGTTGCGGACCACTTAGCAGAAGATATGTTTTCTAGCCTTGTCTGGTCATGAGAAACAGAAGAATTGATGGGCTTGAACATATAAGGGATAAATGTAAAAAGCAACATGTGTAAATAGGTAGCATTATGTACCTATTCGATTTCTGTAGTTGGGGTTTGGATAGGCTGCAATTTTGGAAAACAGTGAAGTGTTGTTATTTGCCAAATGTGAAAAATGTAGCTAAATATGTTTATGTTTGTGGCATGGGAGACACGAATATATGTACCTTATTTGAAGGGGACGACCCGTGTGGTGACGCAGGTGTGCGAGCTAGTGGCACCTCATTGAGCATAAACATAATTTAAAAACCTGTGACTGATTTGTTGTACAGTTTTGAGGTCCATATGGCACATTCTCGCACATAAACCATGTGAAATAAACAAACTGTTGTACCAAAAAGAAGAAGCAAGCATCCAAATCAACATGTGTGTACGCTAAAATCAAATTTCACTAAACTCAAATGGTAAAGCAAACTGCTCTTTGCAATTAGTACCAACAGTTGTTATCAACTAACCAATAATTTGGAACGACACCATGTATTGTCCACTGTTGATTGATGCCATCTAGGAAAAAAAAAAAGGAGAAACAAAAGAGTCGCTTACCTCTAGCAGCATACCATGAAGCACATGGTTGTCCAAACTTCAACCAAGCATATATGTCTTCAACCTGCGCAAATCGAGTGCAATAATTCAGAGTAACGGAAAAAGGATAAAAAAAACACATATATCTCACAAGCAGAAAGTAATACATAATCTGTTTTTTTATAGAGAAAAGCAATATTGAATATGAAATGCGATCCTTACCTCTATTTTCCATGTCATCCCTCTTCCAAAAAGATCACCAAAAGGACACCTCAATGGGAATTAGTACCAACATTTGTTATAGACTAACCAATACTCCGAAACGACACTATGTATTGCCCACTGTTGATCGATGCCATCAAATATGCGCAACAACAGTAACTACCAATGATTTATGTCCTAATTAAAAGTAGAGGACCTAGAGGTGGCTTTGTTTTCCACAAAAAAAAAGGGTAGAGGTGGCACTGGAAATCCTGATAATTGTGCACTATTGCTTGTGACAAAAAGAAACATGCAACACCAACACCAGGCTATGTCAACTTTGGTGATCAAAAGAAAGGTGCACTTCAAAGGATATAAATGCAGTACGGAGCTTTCCCGGAAAGGCTCCATGAGAAGGAATGCAGCTCCATGAGAGCATGTACAACGTGTAGCCCCATCCAGGTGCCTCATAGGGCCACCTAGGCTCGAATGCCGCTGTGGAGGCGAGGGGTGCCTCGCAAGGTGTCAGAGCGGCTTCTGCAAGGTGTAGGTGCTTGAGGAGAAAGGGTGTGGTCCTAGTAGAGAGAAGGGAGAGAGTGTGTGGTCCAGGAGAGAGTGAGGGAGAGAGTGGCACCTGGACGTGTAACATTCCAAATTTTCTGGGCTTTCTGAGGTTTTTGAAAATAAAAATAACCATTCGGTTTGTTGGTTTGCTCAAGCTTAACTTGGAGATTTTGGAAAACTGGCGGCGATTTAATATGAATTAATCCAACTTCAACTAATCCAAAGTTTGGTTTTTCTGGAGTTGCTGGAGTTCTCTGGTGTTTGGAATTCCCTTCCTTTGTTCGCTCCGTTCCTCCCTCTCGTTTGGACCTCCCCCTCAGTCCAGACCTCCCTCTCGTTTGGACCTCCCCCTCAATCTGAACCTCCCTCTCGTTTGGACCTCCCTCTCAGTCCCGACCTCCATCTCGTTTGGACCTCCCCCTCAGTCCCGACCTCCTAGGTGGTCCTAAAAGACCTCCCGGGTGATCCTGGAATACTTCCCAGGTGGTCTTGAAAGACCTTTGGGTGGTCCTGGAGCCGGTCACGACCACCCCTTTGGTCACGACCACCCCTCTGGTCACGTCCACCCCTTGGGTCACGACCACCTCATTGGTTAGACCACCCTCCCGAGTTTTGACTAGCCCCACCTGTTAGTTCTGTTCACCTTCTTCTTCCATCCGTCGCATCACTGCTGACGCAAAGGTCCTTGCGCATTAAATGTTGTTGTGTCGCATTAAATGATGTCGCTTCTGCAGTACTTGCTCCCCCTCTTGTCTCCTCCCCTACCTACCCCCATCTCCTCCTTCACCTACCCTTGAACTCGCGTGCGCTCCTAAGTCTCTCAGCGGCTCTTCCCGTCTCCCCTGGCTATAAAAGCCTAATCGTCCCCCTTTTATCTCCTTTTCCTCACCTCTACTCTCCTTCTCTCACCCAGTTTCACCGTGCTTGAAGTTTCGCCAAGGAGTCCCGTGAAGGCTGCTGCCGCCTCCTCGCCGCCAAAGAGTTTCTTTGAGCTACTGCCTCTTGACCACATCACAGAAGAATTCACTAAAGCGCATGCGCTGTTCGCCGTCCTCCTCCTGTCTTCTTCGGTCTCTCTCTCTCTCTCTCTCTCTCTCTCTGTGTGTGTGTGTGTGTGTCTCTGTGTGTGTGCGCGTCCTGTGAGTTTCTCCGGGCCCTGTTCTTCTTTTTGCTCTTACAACCACGTTGTGTAGTTGTATCTCTTTTACGACCACGTTGAGTAGTCGTATCCTTCGTTGGACCTCAGGACCTCTTCCTCAGGACCTCCTCCTCAAGACCTCTTCCTTATGACCTCCTCAGGACCTCCCTCGACCCCTCTCGTTGGACCTCCTCCCGAGAGACCGTTTCTAATTATGTGCCTTTCTTTTGGTTCTAGTTTGGTAGTTCGTGGTTTTTATTTGGATTTGTTGTACTTATTTGGCTCTTTTCGCACGTGTAAATTCCGGCTTCTCTGAAGAGTTCTTGGACCTGACGACCTCTGCCGAAGAACCTCAGCTCTTCAACGAAGGCAAGTCATAGACCTTTGATCATGTCGAACCCAGTTTGCAAAATTATATTGTTTTATATCAACATGCATGGTTATTTGTATAAAAATGGTTTGGGAGATAGCTAAATACCTACTTGACAGTATGAGTCCTTGAATTCTTCTGATTGACATGTTGACATGTACCTTTGGACACCATAGGCTGGGTAATCTTAGTTGGACATTTTTATTGTGATACCAACATAGGTGCGTATATTGCTTAGTCCTGCTTTAGTTGTGCGATATCTCTCGATCACTTGTTTCAATGATGTTAAATTTGACTAAGTGAATATGAAATTGTGGCATATGTTGCCCTGGCATGTGTTGCCGCTAATAAAATTTATTGTGCCATGACTAGGGTGGTCATTGGCCAGATTTGAACCCAAAATATTTTATACTCGGGCGAGTGATTGTGCAGTAAAGGGGGTGCAGGAAGCACATTGGGATGTGGTTGTCTCGCTTGAGTAGTCCTAAGGACTTAACCTTGTAAGCCATTGATCCGGGCCATGCCGTGCAACCACAAGTCCATACTGTGGTGGACCTGGCCAACTAATTGGCAATACTTTGATTCGGTTCTGTTTTGGTGGAAGTGTGAAACCTGGGTTAGACATTCACAATTGGCGCAAGAGGGGGCCAGGAAGGCGAATCCTTAGCGAGCAGAACCGGGTCACAGCAAAACCTTGTAAAGGTGTTGTCACGTGCTCTAGCCTGCTTACCTAAGGTAGTGAGCAGGGGCATCGACGGGTGCCAAACAAACTAGAGAAGTTGTGTCTTGTGGGTAAAGCTGTACAATCTCTGCAGAGTGTAAAACTATTCAAATAGTCGTGTCTCCGGTTATGGACATGCCTGATGATTTCACGCAAGGGGTAGACTTTCTCAAAATATGGTCTTGGTTGGTTCCGAGTGGTCTGGGCAGTGAACAGGGTGTTCACGAGTGGTCAGGGTGATCACGAGTTGTTTCAAAGAAACTTGATTACTTATGTATTAGCCTTTCAACTTGTGCTTTGCAATCTACTACTGTATTTCCAGTTAATATTGCTTTCTACAAAGTAACCATAAAGCTATCCTTGTCGAGCCTTGCACGAATACTATTTGCATACATTTCCCTACGGCTTGCTGAGTACATTCAAAGTACTCACGGCTTTATGCCCTCTGGTTGATCAGCAACTGAAGAGGACCCAGGGAGCTCCGAGCTCTTTGAAGAGAAGGTCTTCGAAGACCTTGCGTGCTAGGAGACGTCCTACACTCGATTGCCTATGGGCATATCGAATGGCCTCCACGTGTTATTTTGTTTTTCCCGCTACGAGCCCTCTTGTTGTAAGTCCTACGTGGCAACTTTGTAAGAACCTTGACCATAAGGTCTTTTGCTGTTATTATTATTAATTTGTCTGTTTCTTCTATAGTTTGTTGAATGGTTGCGATCTCGTCGTTGTTGATACTGTGCGGACTAGCTACTGATCGTGGGACTAGTCCAGTATGCACAGAGAATCCCGGGGATTGTTTACCCGGGGTCGCGACAAGATGGTATCAGAGCCATTTCGATTGTAGGACGTAATCTTAGTTAGCATGGTCGCTTTAGTCAAGAGTTTCAAAAATTATTTTATAAATTAAACCAACAGAGTAACATGAGTAGTTATTCCTCTCTTATCTTATTCTATTCTATTCTCCTCTCATTCTAATCTCTTCTCACCTTATTCTTAGATTCTCACCTTATCTCTTCTAAAACTTTGTTTTTGAGTTTAAATTGATCCCTCTCATCACAGTAATCTCAATAGGACCGAGCTTTGCTTTAGGTCGACCACCCAGATAAGTTAGGTTAGAGGAGCTTTGGTAGAGTTGCCCCCTCGGTTTAGTACCGTTTAGTCCGGTAAATAGGACCTTCGGTTTGAGTTTTGTTGCCTCTTTATAGCTCTCCGGCTATTTGCTCTTTGGGTTTAACCGACCTCCTCAGTTAGGTTGTTCCATCTTTCTCCCGGTTCTCGCTCACCTCTATGCTTTTCCCTCTTACCTAGTGTGTTTTCTTCTCCTCATCTATTAAGCCTGGGAGGATTTGTGCAGATGGTTCAAATCCACAACTCGGCAAGTCAAGATGAGCCAGTAGACCCCTTTTCACAGCCACCACCACCTCCTCCGGTAGCCCCAACAGAACAGGGTTTGGGTCAGTTCATGGCAGCCCAAACGCAGCTGATGAATGCCATGATGCAGAACATGAATCAAATGATGAATCAACAAAACCAGACCGCTGTCGCTCTCCTCGCAATGCTGAACCAGAACCACCAAGCAGCTGCCATGCCACCACTGCCACCACCAGTTATTCCCCATTCAAGACTGGCAGAGTTCATGAGGACCCGACCACCTACGTTCTCCGGTTCCTCCGAGCCATTGGACGCAGATGAGATGACTGGCTGCGCTCCATTGAAAAGAAGCTTGCTATCACCTGGTGTAACGACCGTGAGAAAGTCCTCTAACTTTACACGTAGTATGTAACATTATTTGCATTTCTAGAAAGCAGAAACAGTAAGAAAGTTCAAAATAACATTGATTCCTTCCATGGCACCACTTACAACATGCTGAGCAGCAACATCATATTCGTGGCGAGTTGGAGTAGCATGGCCAAAAACTTTATCTGCAATAGTGAACAAATACAAACAAAAAAGTTGTATAGAGTTCAATAAACTCATAGAAAATGGCAAATATCACTATATGGTGGCGATCTAACTAACCAATTCACAACAAAATTTGCCTAGGACACAAGATAAATCACACCAGAATTGGAGAATGATTAGATGAACAGAAGGGGAAAAGCAGAGACGGGGAAGGAGATTTCATCGATGAGTTTGCGGGGACGGCGAGGTTTAGGGCAAGATAGGCCCTAGCCACCGCACTCGCGCTGGCCTCCTGACCGGCGTCGCTAACGCCGCCCGTCGTCATCGCCCCTGCCATCACTTACGTACGGGGAAAGCGAGGAGAGGCGAGACGGAGAGGAGAAGAAGAGGGGAAGGAGTGAGCCTGAGGGGAACACAGTTGGAGGGAAAGTAGAGCAGCGGTGGTGCCATGTAGGCATCGTGGCCGGCGACGTTGGTGGAGAAGAAGCTCCTGGCCACTGTTGTTACTGCCCCTTGTCGTCCTCGTCTGTGCCATCGCGTATGGACGGGGAAAGGGAGGAGACGCAAGAGGATGGGAGGCAAGACGGGGAGGAGAAGAAGAGGGGGAGGAGGAAGTTGGAGGGGCGGACAGGGCTGCGCCGAGGGGCACGGTGGAGGCGGAGAAGGCAGTCGCACTAGGAAGAGGTGCCCGGAGAAGGGAGAGGCGGCGTCAGGAAGGGGAGGTGGAGGCTTGGGGATCGTAGGCGACGGCGATGCAGGGAGAGGAAGAGGCGGTGGATGAAGCTTGGATGATGAATAGGCATACAGGAGCGAGGAGGGTGACAGCACGGCGTGGGGCTCGAGGCAGGACAGCGTGGCAAGAAGGAAGGGGAGGAGGCGAGGGCAACGCGTGGGCTCGCGGTGGAGACGGTGAGGGCGAGGATGAGAGGAAGGGGAGGCGGCGGTGACCCTTGGGGGGGGGGTCGGGGGTAACCCTAGTTTGGAGGTGGCCGATGCGGAGATGGGGCGGAGGAATCTAGACCGTCCGTCCGATTCCAACCGTGTGATGACGATCCGACAGTTGAGGACCGCCGAAACGGGATCTTCACGCAATTTCACAAACTACGGGGTTTTTTTTCTCACAAAAACAACCACGTGAGGGGGCTGATGAGGGCAGCGTTCCTAAGGCGCTTAGATACGTAAATGAAAGATGCACGTGGAGTAAGTCAAAACACAAACATCGTAACTATAGCACTAAAGAAAGTATTCGCTTACAATTTTTTTAGACTGTGATATGTTGTTGGATTGAAACGTGGACGATCTACTAGAAGGGAAAAAGAAACCGATTTTTTTAAAAAAAATAATCTATTTTTTATTTCGAAATACAGTAATATACTTCTGTTTTTTTTATTTTACAGAAATAATTCTCTTTCTAAAGTCATCCAACGGTGGAGCGACAAGTGTACAAGTCGTTCAGCAGTTCAGCGACTAGGAGGCTCCCCAACATACTGCCACTCGCCACAGGGCAACAAGTGTACTTGTTGCTCAACGGTTGGACAACTTGTACACTTGTCGCTCAACCGTTGGGCGACTTCTACATTCACCCAACGGTGGAGTGATAGAGGATTATTTCTGTAAAATAAAAAAACGAATGTATGTTACTGTATTTCGGAATAAAAAGGGATTATTTAAAAAAAAATCCTACACAGAGCTAGCGTTCAAATCAATGGAGTGCGACCCGAGCGCATTGACTGTTGGGCGGTTCCACCAGAGAATTGTTGCACGAGAACATAAAAAAAAAACCGCCAATGATTCGTGCCAATGATTTCGAATGTGTTTTTTTTGCACATGTACATGCGACCACATATACTATCTTTACCGTTGAAGTACTCTAAGATTTGTGTCGTTTTTCAAAAAAAAAAACCTCTCTTTCTCTCCCTTCCCCTCTCTCTCACGTGAGTCGTGGCGCTTTATTGCGCCGCCCGAATCATTGCCGACGGAAACCCCCGCCGGTCACCGAAAACCTCGCCAAACCTTAGGGTTTCGACAACCAGCGGCGGGGTTTGCGACGATAGGGGCACACCACAGGTGCGGCGGCCAACGTAGAGAGATAGAAAGGGGATAAATGGATCATGATTTTTTGTAAAAGCCTAGCACGAATCTAAGAACACTTCAAACGTGAAAACAGTACATGTGGCTTTGATTTCCCACGGATTTCTCGTGGGGGTGGCAGTCTGGTCAGGTGGCAGTGGCACGCTGAGTGGCTGACACTACCCCTCCTGCGCTCATCAATTCCAGCGTCCCTCTAATAGACCAGAGAGCCGCTCGTCCTACCCTTTCTACACAGTGACACCCGGGGTCCACCGCTTTGGGCCCCATCTGTAGGTGAATCGCCAGATCGTGCCAGTCGGTGGCAAGGTCCACTCAACCGACACGTGGCGCCGGTGGTTTTGTTCGATCGGACAGAGGAGACGTCGGGCGCCCACTGGTCTGCTACTATAACTACTCTCCAAGTATAGGAGACTTGAATTCCGGTGTGTCTATGGCCACTCGGGTCCAGATCCGATACGGTGCACGCCCGTAACAAGTTCCAATCCGAATCCGGCCATAAGTGGCGATTTCGAATTAAAATGTCATGCATCCATCTGGCATGCAACATGTCAATACGTCATGCACCGAGTAAAGTACACCAAATTGCTCATGAAAAGGCATTTCTGGCATTTCTAACCCTGCTCATCTTTTTTGTCTGTTACAAAACTAGCCTCCTTTCGCTATAATTTACAGATCTAGTCCCCCTATAGTGCATCTACTCTTGGCCTCGAGCGTGGCAGGGACCTGCTCCTACGTCGAGCATGGCAGACCACCTGCCCCATAGGGGGGGGGAGCGGCAAGAAGAGGAGAGAGGAAAGAAAAGAAAAAGAAAAAGAAAAGGAAATGAACAAAATCCTGATTTTTTTTAAAAAAAACTGAAATTTCAAGAAAATTACGTAAAAATTCTTGGAACATGAATAGATTTAATAAAATATTTTTGAATTTAATTGAAGTTTATTTTATTCATTTAAAATGTTTTTTGTTTTTTTGAAATTTTGCAATTAAGCTTTAATTAATCCACCTACCCCGGTCCCTGGTGCTGCAGTGCCCAAACGTGCTGGCCGAAAGTTGTTTTAGCTTCTTCTATTTTCGTTTTTTTTTCTCTCCTTTACGTCATGTCGTCGTCGCGTCTCGTCAAGTCACTCGTTGTTTGTATTTCCTACCTATTTAAGCGAACACGCGACCGACGATTTCAGAAGCCAAAGCTCTCATTCCGATTAGCTAAACAAATTCCGATCGTTCGTTCGCTCGCCCGCGGTATTTAATACTTTTATTATTGCAATTTTTAGCGTTAAGTACTTACTTAATAATGCGCGTATATCATATCAGTCGGACAATTATTCGGTGCTACTTTCTTTGTACCGATGTGATATAATATTTTCGTGCATGTTTTACGTGCCGCCGTAACTACACATATTTCTTAGAAATGTATGTACGCTAGTATGTTGCTGCAGAAATGGCCATTGTTGCCTTTGTGCAGGACACGACGCCCAACGGCTTGAGCACGCTATGCCACCAGGATGTGTCGTACTGGAGGACAACTTGTTATCTGGTGTTCTCCCACATGGTTGAGCCCTACAACCCGCAACGGGTGATGAGGCGATTCAATCGCACTCAGAGATCCCCCACTCGTAGGCGGCCGCTTAAGTCAGAGCCACCTGTAAGCACGTTGCATTGCTTCATATTTTAGGACATTTATTCATTTGTTATGTCAGTACTGTAATTTATTTATTTTATTCCACCATAAGGCAGACGAAGAAGCGCCACAAGAACGATGACTGGCTTCCGACGCAGCAGCCGTGGATATATGCATGGCAATCTGCCACTGATCGTATTTTCCACGAGGCACAGCCTTACGATGCAGGGACTTACAATGTCTCTATTTCTGACAAAAATAACACAATATTTCAACAAACACAGCACAAAAACCCTACATACCTTAGTAAAATGAACTTACCGTTACGACGTTACCGTCTCTTATCCTCAGACACGGAAGACTATAAATTCAAACATACATCGCATTAGTAATGACTTCAGCAAATGGTGCCAACAAAAGACTAACAAAACGGTTAAGTACTAATTCTCCTTCTCGGACAGAGGGAGGCACCTCGCAAAGATGGAGAGATGCCTGAGAGGAACGAGCGAGCGAGTGGGGAAATTTCGCGAGTGAAACCTGAGGCTTTGTAAAGAATGAGTGCGCGACCGCGTGTTTAAATAGCCGAGCACGGGAGAAAACGACAAGCGGAAACGACGCGCTGTGTGAAAATGACACGCGGGAATCGGCCGGATGAACTCGTGCGCTGCAGCCATCCTCCTGCCACGCCCCCCATAGGGTGCAGGTCACCTACCGCGTCTGGCACAAGGGGCAGGTCCCTACCGCGCCCCGCACCGAGGGCAGCATTGCACACGACGTGACCCAATGAAGCAACTTTGCACTCTAACAAGATGGCTTTGCTAGGCGATGTGATGCTACGCTGATCCAAGATTCGTCCTACGCAGACAGCGAGTGACTCGATGAGACGCGACGACGACGTGACGTAAAGGAGAGAAAAAATGAAAATGGAAAGAAGACAAAAAAGCCTTTTGGCGAGCACACATGCATGAGCACGCCGTAGGAGTTGAACTCCCCGTTCCAAGTATCATACAGATGACGTATGTCGTAGTACTCCAACATGTACCAAGGTAAGTGACAACACTCTGCCTCGTTAGCTTTTCAGATCGACATAACAACACTCTACCTCCATATTTTTTTGAGACCGAAAAGACAGGACTATGCAAAGTAGGACATGACCACTCTATGCAAAGTAAGACGTGACAACACTCTGCCTCGCTAGTTTTTCAGATCGACGTGACAACATTCTACCTGTGCAGCTTTTCAGTCTGAAAAGACAAGACTGTGCAAAGCATGACGTGACCACTCTATACAAAGTAAGACGTGACAACACGCTGCCTCGCCAGCTTTTCAAATCGCATGACAACACGCTACCTCCTCAGCTTTTCAGACAAAAAAGACAGGACTCTGCAAAGCAGGACGTGACCACTCTCTACAAAGTAAGACGTTTCAACACTCTGCCTCGCTAGCTTTTCAAATCGATATGACAACACTCTACCTCCTCAGCTTTTCAGACTGAAAAGATAGGACTTTGTAAAGCAGGACGTGACCACTCTCTGCAAAATAAAACGCGACAGCACTCTGCCTCGCCACTAGTTTTTTAGAAAGATAAGACAGCACTCTGTCTCGCAGACCACTCACATGAATTTAACCACACCATGCCAACCCCGTGGCTTGTAAAAGGAGGTGGAAGAGATCTGAGAGAGAACACTACACAACCAAACCTAACACTACACCAGAGCTTGCTTCACCACGTCGGGATGGACAAGTGATGGGACAAGATGAAGAAGCAATGGAACGAGATTCACGAACAAGCAAGGGCTGCTGCGGCCTGGGACGAACAAGGCATCCAACAACATAAAAAAAATGTGTTCTCGAAGTAGGCACGAAATGGTCTACGACCCCAAAGTGACGACAAGTACCACCTATCATTGCAATAGGTTTTCATGACCCGATTAAATTCAATTTCAAATCTAGTCTCTTTACAAGCAAAACATGAGTTACAATCAAAGGAAATTAATTTGGATCGAAAGGATTAATCGAGAATCGAAATTCCATAATTTAAACTCCATAAATCAAGTACAAATTAAATTCAACCATGAGCTCGATTCATAATTTGATATAGCAATCCAAATGCAATGACACATGCGAAGGTGAATAAGTACCAAAAAAAACAATTTCTATTTTATTGCATTAATTAAAGCTTAATTACAAAATTCTAAAAAAGCGAAAAACATTTTAAATGAATAAAATAAACTTCAATTAAATTCAAAAAATATTTTATTAAATCTATTCATGTTCCAAGGATTTTTACGTAATTTTCTTGAAATTTCAGATTTTCCCTTTTTTTTCTTTCCTCTCTCCTCTTCTTGCCCCCTCCTATGGGGGCAAGTCACCTGCCCCTTCCGGTGCAGGGGGCAGGTGGCCTGCTATGCCCAGGGCCAAGGGTAGGTGCACTGCAGGGGGGCTAGATCTGCAAATTATGGCGGAAGGAGACTAGTTTTGCAAAAAAAGATAATGAGAGGCCAAAAATGCCAAAATTTCCTTGAAATGAGCTAGTACATCAGGCTAGCACGTGGATTTCGTCCGCCGGCTTATGACTATATTCTCTAGCCGAAGGAAATTATGTAACCACTTTTTTTCACTCATGTGCTCTTGATAGGTTTTTTTTAATTATATACAAACTATGCTACAAAATCTTAAGTATACAAATTCGGTGAAGAAAGATAAAAATTGTCTGCTTGATGAAACAGGCTGTGACAAGATAGTTGAATGTTGTTAAAAGGAACATCATCCATTCTAATTGCTCCTTGAGACCGGCTACGATGCAACGACTTTTTTTTAGAACACGCAAAAGCTTTGCGCGTCATTGTATTAAGTAGGGGTCACAACAATACAAGAAACCAAAACACAAAGAACAAGGAAGGGCGAAAAAGAAGAACAAACATAGAAGAGGAAAAGACTACAACAGTAGGCTAAGGGGCAGCCCCCCAACTACACGAATTACCCCCGAAACGGCAGCGCCTCCAAGCAACGACCTCCCGCTAAGCGCCAGTGGGCGAGCTCTTCAGAAATACGAAGGACTAGAGTGTGAAGTTCTGTAATCTCATGGTTAAAGATCCTATAATTCCGCTCTTTCCAAATCATCCACATTGCTAAAATGATACAAGAATCAAGGCACTTCTTCTACTTGCACCGAAGCTTGGCACACATAGCTATCCAGAAGTCCGCAATGCTGCCCTGCCCAACCAGGACGAAGCGACTAAGATCCAACCGAGAAAAGAAATGGCCCCAAATCTAGGCCGTAACTGCACAACCTACAGTGAGGTGGTCAATTGTCTCCGGCGAATGAAGGCAAAAGACGCACACACCTTGGTTTTGAAGTCCGTGTCACTGCAGCCGATCGGCCGTCCAACACTGACGACGAAGAGCTAGCCAAAG
This sequence comes from Phyllostachys edulis, assembly GCA_036346405.1. Lineage (NCBI taxonomy): Eukaryota > Viridiplantae > Streptophyta > Magnoliopsida > Poales > Poaceae > Phyllostachys > Phyllostachys edulis. The sequence continues at coordinate 28,902,954 of CM070551.1, forward strand.
AAAGATTTTGCACTTTAACGGTGCCCAAGACTTCCATAAAGCGTCGTTGCAATCGAAGGTAGAGGAACCAATGAAGAAATCCTTATAGGCTGAACGGGAAGAGTAGAATCCGAAAACCTCCCAACGCCAAACGATATCGCCTTGCTGACCGACCCTCGTGCGGACATGCTGCAATCTATCCCATAACCTCATATATTCTGTAATGGCCTGCATGTTCAGATCACCAGCAATGTCTGCGATCCAAGTGCCATTGCATAGGCCTTCAGCCACCGATCTAGACCTTTTGATGGAGGAGGGAACCAAATTTACTAAAGAAGGTGCTAGTGAGCAGATGCTGCAACCGTCCAACCATCTGTCATACCAAAATAAACAGTCCTCACCATTGCCCAATCTGATTGAAATGGAGCTTTGAAACAGATCCTGTTCAGCTTGGCTAGCAACATACTGAAGACCCTACCATGGTCTATTACTCCAAGACCTCTGGAGCCACATCCAGCGAAGGCACAAGGCGCTGCCGAGCAAACTGAGATTGTGGATGCCTAAGCCCCCATATTCCACCGGCTCGCACTCGATGACCACGCGACCAGCAAATGCCTCTGAGACCGACTCAAAGACCTTTCCACGTAAAAGCTCATTGTTTGTCAATTTGCTTCAGCACCCATAATGGTGGCTCCAATGCCATGATGTGATAAACTGGCATTGCCGTAATGACACTTTTGATCAACACTAGCCTCCCTCCTAAAGATAGCATGCGTGCCTGCCAAGGAGCTAGTCGTCGAGCAATCTTGTCTAATAATGGTTGAAAATCTCCTTTGGTGGCATTCCGCAAAGAGAGGGGAAGCCCCACATATTTGCAAGGGAAGTCTTTCCGGTAGCAATGCAGTTCGTCCTCAATGAGTTGCAAGTGATGCTCGGATCCATGAATTGGAGCTACTGAGCTTTTGGCAATGTTAGCGTGGAGACCCGAAGCTTCACCAAACTACCTCATGACCTCTTTGATTGTCTGTAGATCAGTGATATCTGGAGTGAGGAAGCGCGTTGTGTCATCCGCATAGAGCGATAGACGGTGTGGGATACCAAGATCCCCAACCGAAGCTAACAGAGAGGATCTTCAGCTCGAAGGAGAAGGTTGTTGAGGATGTCCATTGCCAAGACAAAAAGCATTGGGGACAGTTGGTCACCCTGGCGCAGTCCACGGCCATGACGAAAGAACTTGCCGGGCTAACCATTGAGAAGAACTTGCAAGATGGATAGCCATCTGCACCAGTTGGGGCCAAACCCCTTGCGAGTGAGAACCTCCAATAAAAACGGCCAGGATAGCGAATCAAAAGCATGCACTATATCCAATTTGAACAATAGACTGGGCTTCTTTCGTTGGTGTAGATACCGAGCTGAAAGCCTTACTAGGTGGAACTGTGGAAGTTATCCTGTATTGACCGTCATTTGATGAAAGCAGACTGATTAGGCGCGACCACCGACGCCAGGAGCGGTGTCAACCTCCTGGCAAGAACTTTGGAAGCAAGCTTTGTGAAGCTATGCAATAAGCTAATGTGACGGAAATCTTTGGGTTCTTAGGTTGTAGGCATCTTTGGAACTAGGGCGACCAATGCCTGGTTCAAGTAGTGAAAATTAAGGCCACCCGAGCAACCTAGATGAAGTAATGCTGCTACTACGTCATCCTTGATGATGCCCCAGCATGTATGGTAAAATAACGGACTGAACCCATCTGGACCCGGTGCCTTGTCGGTCGGAAGGCTTTTGATAGCCTCCCCAGATTTCTTCTTGAGAGAATTGGGCCTCCATGACAGATAGGTCAGAGGAAGAAACCTCAAGAAACTCCAGGTCAAGTGTATACGAACGGGACTCTGGCCGACTGATGAGCTGTACAAAAAAAAATCATGAAAAGCATCCTCCATGCCCGCTTGTGTCTGCACCCAACTGCTATTCACTTTAAGCTGAGAGACAAAATTCCGCCTCCTACGATTGCTTGCGTGGAGATGAAAGAAGTGGGTATTTACATCACCTTCGTGTTGCCAGTGAACTCGTGACCGTTGGAAAGAGGAAATTGCTTGGCCTTTGCAACAACTTTGAAATGACACCCCACGCACTGACTCACATCAGGTTTTCCAGACTATCATAGGTGAAAAATGAAGGTAGTCATATCCATTTTTTGAATCGAAGGAAATTGCGAAAGGGCTTTTAGGGTTCTAGCAGCCTCCCAGACTAACATTAAGTGAAAATGAAGATATTCATATAATTTCACGCTACTGAGTTACTTGGTAACTGCAATTTGGGACGCCTCTCCAGAGTCCAGAAGATGGAGGATAGAATACATAAACTCATGGCACTCTTGGTATTACGAGTTTAGGGCATTGAACGCGGGAGATATATTTCATTGTACAACATGCTCAAACTTCCTGATGTACAAGAACTGCCAAATATATACGCACGCCAAGTTTTTCGTCCGGTTGTAGAATCCCGTCTGTATGCTAGTAACTACTAGGCTGGCAAGCTTTAAAGAACAGAAACAAATTAAATCAAAATAACTCTCCCATACAGCAGGGACGAATCCAGCAACCGTAGGCCAATACAATACTGGAATACGATGCAATAAGAAGGTAAATTATAGAGAACCAGCTGATAATTTCCTCCAAAACATTTTTGTTCTCATACTCGAACTTCAAGGTTTTTCTCTTGATGCTATCGTAATATGACATCCATCAATGCAGCTGCTGTTGACTCCGAGGATGTCTGAACGATCCGCTGGCGTAGAGCATATGATAAACCGGCTTTATCCTCGCTATGAAAAGTACACTGATTAGGGTTCCGCAGCAACAAACGATGGCACAAACATAGAAGGTAAGCCTGAAACAGTCAGGCCCAAAGCAGTTTGAAGGTTCCAGTACGCCCGGGTGCTGCTTTGCTGCCTCCTTGTCATAGATATAACCAGCAAGAAGGGCTGAGAAAAAGAATGCGCCGAGGGGATTCACTAACAGCATGAAGTTGTACATCAACCCGAAGTCCTTCAGCCCGAAAAGCTCTGAGACGGTTGGTATCATGACGGCAAATTGGACCCCGTAACATATCCCCAGTAATGTAGTTGAGACATAAATCAAGCTATGGAGACCAGTCGCGAAGAGGAGGAAGGTAATCACCATGATTATTTGTGTGCACATCATCCAAAAAGGACGAGGAAGCATTCTTGACCTGAAACACATCAGGTTTTAATAATAATAATAAAATCAGAAGTGTCAACTCATAAATTATTTTGGAGCGTTCCAGTAAATAAAAGAATACAAAGAAGTGTGGATAAATGAGTGTTCAAAAGTCAAAACAGATCCGAAATAACTCATAAGATCAACGACCAGAATGTCTGAGTGGCTCATCAGGAGTTAGTATAAGTGTGCGAGTAATAGTGACTTGACATGGAGTAATATCAGTGTATCACAGTAAGCAGGTAAAGAAACCTTACTGCTTCGGCTTACACTAGCTGCTATGTAGTCTTTGTTACGGAGAAAGACGCGAACAGTACCGTGGGGACTGTAGCGTGCGTGAACAGTACCTATCGGTACTGTAGCACGTTATTTTCCATACGCGCTGATTGTCTTCCTATAATAAAGAATAATTGGTTATATAGTATTTTGGGATTTCTTACCTATCTAATTATTGTTAGGAATATGATCTTAATTATTAGGAAAGTTATTTTTAATACTTGGAAATATTGGATTGGATTGATATGTTTTCTTATAGATTATTTCTTAGACGTCAAGTCAAACTGTCCTTATAAAAATGATAACATGTATCCATTATCAATCAAGCAATGAGAAATCAAAAATTTAACTAAGTCTTAGAGCTTCGCGCCCTACCGTCGGTTAGATGAGGGCGAGTGTCCTACCCTCGGACTCGTATCCAACCAACGACCACAACATTTGGTATCAGAGCTGTCGATCCCTTCCCACAACTTCTGCTATCATGGTGATGGCGACAGATAAGATCAAATTGGCATAACAACCTCTCGTCGAAGTGGGGCTTCCAAGGACTTCAACTGTGGCTACCATCGCAGCTCGAGGATGAGCTGCCTCGCCGCGAGAGGTGTAATGTTATGGAGAAAGACGCGAGGCGGTGCACCAGGCCCATGAACAACACCATGGGTATTGTAGGTACACGCGAACAGTACTCGTCGGTACTGTAGCGCGCATTTTCCATACATGCCAATTGATTTCCTAGAATAAAGAATAGTCGGTTAGTTAGATTATTTTGGGATTCCTTATCTATCAAATTATTAGATATATGATCTTATCTATTAGGAAAGTTATTTTTAATAGTTGGAAAGATTTTATTGGATTGATAGGTTTCCTTATAGATTATTTTTTAGGCGTCAAATCGAGTTGTCCCTATAAAAGGGATAGCATGTATTCATTATCAGAGTTGGCTAAAGATTAGAGCCTCCTTGTTCGATGGGAAGAGTCCCGGTCGAGCTTGAAGGGCGATCCTTCGCCTCCCTGGCTAATCAGGACTCAGAGCCTCACTACCTCGACAGGGAAGAGCCCTGCTAGTGGTTAGATGAGGGCGACTACCCTACCCTCGGTCCTCGAACCCATATCTAACCAACGACCACAACATTTGATATCAGAGCTAATCATTGCCCTTCCACCATGTCGGGCAACAAGGGTTCCAATTCCATGACAATCAGCGACATGATGGGTCGCACGATTGAGATGCTTGAAAAAATGCTTGGTGTTTCGGAGGAGGAGAGAAGCCACGTCGGGAGCAAGGAATGTTCCACCAATCCGCTGGCCTTGACGGCAACCCCGCCGGCTGTGACCTTGGCCAAGATGGAGTAGAAGGAGGTGACGCCTATCGTCGCCAAGATGGCTGTGCCGCCACTTCCATCACCTCCAAAATTAGCACCGCCAACAATGCCATTCCGGCCGTCGTCACCGACACGTCCTCAACGGGCAACGCTGCCCTTGGTTGCACCTCCGGTGTAGCACCGCTGGAGGAAGGATGACGCTGTCCAGCAACGATCTTTTCCACACGACCGGCCGATGTTGTGCCATAGGCTATGCAGAGTGCAACAACTGAGGGGCCAGCGTCGCCGTCACGTCCTTCCCGTCATCTTCACGCTCCAGGGTAGTAAGGGCGTAACTGCTACCCCATGTCGGTTACCCATGCCGACGGCGCCTTCCTCAACGCCACAAAATGCTAAGATGTTTCTTCTTTAGGCGCTATGTCGGAGTGTCGCTAATCTGCTCTCAAACGAACCGATGCTGGTACCGGATACTCTTGTCAACATGGGACTACTAAAGACTTCAACTGTGGCCACCACCGCAACTCGAGGGCGAGCTGCCTCACCGTGAGGGGTGTAATGTTATGGAGAAAGGCGCGGGGCGTCGTAGCAGGGGCATGAACAGTACCGCTGGTACTGTAGAGTGCATGAACAGTGCCATAGACACGGTAGCACGTTATTTTCCACGTGTGCTGCTTGGCTTCCTGGAATAAAGAATAATTGGTTAGGTAGTATTTTGGGATTTCTTATCTATCTAGTTATTGTTAGGAATATGATCTTAATTATTAGGAAGGTTATTTTTAGTAGTAAGAAAGATTGGATTGGATTGATTGGTTTCCTTACAGATTATTTCTTAGGCGTCAAGTCGAACTGTCCCTGTAAAAGGGATAACATGTATCCATTATCAATCAAGCAATGCGAAATCAAAAGTTCAACTAAGCCTCAGAGCCTCGCTACCTCGACAGGGAAGAGTTCTGTCAACGGTTAGATGAGAACAAGTACCCTACCCTCGGTACTCGGACCCGTATCCAACCAACGACCACAATAGTCTTAGTGATGCATTGTTAGAAAATGATATGAATAGAGTTCTTTTATGGTACACTCAATTTAATACAGACCGTCCATTCTTTTTTATCTAATGGTTCAAATTAATTAAGATTTAGTTATACTACACCTGGTAGTATGAGTAGTAGAATTCCGAGGGGTAGAATTGTAATTGCTCATGAGGGGAGGGGGGTCACATGGCACAAGAACAATATTTTCAACCTTAGTTAGAAAAACCCATAATACCCTCACAAAAAAATTATAAATACAAAGAAGAGTTTATTATGCCCTTCACAAATCAATGATCAGGTTTGATTTATACTGCCACCGTATACTACTTGTAGAATGTACCGTCAAATTTCTTTACGAATAAAGTTGCTGCAAACCAGTTAAAGGGAGCTGACCTTACGAAATATTCAGAGATAGATCCACCAAGGATACGCCCAGCAAAGTTACAGAAGCCAAAGAGGCACAACAAAATAGTTGTGTCATCAGCACCAGCAGCCATTCCAATCTGAGCTAGGTTGTTCAGAACAGTGACACCAGTGCCAACTCCACAAAAGTATACAATGAACAGTAGCCAGAAATCTGCTTTAACTAGGGCTTCACGGAATGTGAAATCATCCCCCCTTCTTGGCCCTCTTTTCTTTTTCAAATTCACTGCTCCCTCACCCTCAGCCAACAAAAGATCCACATCGGTAGCCTCATCAGAATCATTGGGGCATGTAACAAGTGTTGTCAAAGTGCTACCCAGAAGTGGTTCTGAATTCTCTTGATCCGGACCAGACAAGCTATCAGTTGAATAAGATGGAGCAAGGGTGCTGGCCTTTTCCCTTTTTGGTTTGTTTGGATAAAGTGTCATCTTTATTGGTATTGCAAGTGGAGCTAGGAGCAAAAGTATCATTATACCAAACAAAAGGTAGGTAATAGTGTCACTTAGTTGTAAAGTATCACCAAGTATTGTAGCTACCAAAAGATACACACCAAGAACCACACTAGAAATTTGTGTGAACATGAAATGGCTGTGTTCTGTTGCATTGTCCTCGTCCAGCGATGGAGTGCAAGGCCTAACAAAATACATCACCACAATACATGCGGTGGGGATCCCCAAAGCAAGCAATAGCAAAAGGTTTGTGGGTGAATTCTGAAGCATTCCATTAAATGTTTCTGTGTAGACAGCAGCACTAACAGCAACATAACCCTTGATGAGACCAGCAACAGTTCCTCGACTGAGAGGAAAGTTCCTCATGTTGGTCACAAGCGCAGCAGTGCCCAACCATGCACTGCTGTTTGTGCCGATACATAAAGCTATGCACAACTGCAATAACATCCATAAAATATTCAAGGTTTAAAAGACTAAGCTGAAAGTTTGAGATACAAGAAGATACATAAATAATCGCATATGGATTATCCATCAAGCTACCAAATTACTCACAAGACAACTTATACGAAGTGTAAATTTGATGCTTTAAATTTTTTAGCCAAATGGGAAAAATTGTAGCAACACGTCATGTAATGAGCATCCACTCACTCACCGCATTATGATAAACTTTGATGGTATAGAACCAATTTTGCCTTTTAGGAGTGCTTGTACTTTACTTTCTGTATCAGAGATTTCCACAAGGATAGGCATGTGTATGTCTTGCTTGTCTGATCTACTAGTCTAGAAACAATTAGAAGAGAATAAGGTTCAAATATAATAGGTCCAAATTTTGGGTCAACTGAAAGTCGAAATATTTGCAATCATTGCATACAATTTCTCCCGACATTCAAAATAAGATAGCAGCACTTTACTAATGCTTCTTTGGCAGCTAATTGTATTCTCTTGGGAGGAACTACACAGTTTATGAACTGCTTCATGAATGGAGTAAATCGTTGATGTTAGATTAATCTTGTTTTAGTAATTTAGTTTCTAAGTTTTGACAAGTTGAGTCCGTTTAGTTTTCTGTTTTGGAGTTGGAGTCCGAATTGGTCTGTCCGTGTGCGTGTGTGAGTCGGGGAGTTGCGTATGTATAAAAGGCTACCCAGTGTAACGTGATGTGTCAAGAAGCAAGAGATAAAATAAAAGGAGGAGCAGAGGGGTGCTGCTGGTTTGGTATTGCTGCATGTGGAGTCAAGACACAAGAGGAGGAGCATTGCACTGCTTTGCTTCCAAGTCCATCACGTGAAGGAGTCACGTCAAGAAGACCAGTGGGTCCCATGGAAGTTTTGGCTCATGTAGAGGCAGCAGAGGACAGAGAAAATCTGTGCATTGCATCAAGTTGATTCGTCACGTATAGGAAACCGAGGGTGGCGCATCGACGAAGCAACAACCGAGGAGCAGCGTTTTGCAAGCGGTGAATTTTCTGGAAGAACCGAGAGAAAGATAGAGCAAAGACAAGGAATTTCTAACAAGTGGTATCAGAGCCTGTTGATCTTGGTGCCATCTGAAGATCATGGGCGACAAGGCGAAGACCCGGGATGGGCCGATTTCCCTCCTATATCCTGTCCTGACGACCAACAATTATCCGGTGTGGACTATGAAGATGAAAACGAACATACGCGCCCAGGGAGTCTGGGGTGCAGTCGATCCGAAGGCAAAGGACAAGGAGGTGGACGACAAGGTAGACCAGACGGCCTTGGCCATCATCTACCAGCGGTGCGAACTCCATGATGCGGCGGCTCATCGGCAAGGAGATCGGCACGTGGAGGCGGGTGACGCTTCAAAAGATGCACGAGGAATTGATCGTGTGAAGGAGGTGTGGCTCCAGAATTTGCATACCGAAGTTCGAGAATCTCGGATGAGAGAAACCGAGTCGATGGACGAAGTTCGCGCAGAAGTTGTCTTCATTGTATAATCGATTGTCTCTCGGCGACAAGATGGAGGAATCTGTGGCGATGAAGAAGTACTGCGCGTGCTACGAGAAAAGTTTGTACTGTCGTCACCACGCTCATGTACTCCCGGATCCGAGCAAAAGAAAATCGAGGAGATCACCGGTTCCTCAAGGCGCATGAAGAGCTATCAAGGGGTATAAATCCGTAACGAGCAAAGGTATCGATCCCATAACGACGGCGTTGCTAGTAAAGGAGATACAAGAAACGATGGCGATTTATTTGGCAGAGGTGGCCGTGAAGACAAGGTTGGGCAAGGCGATGGTGACAGATCCCGTGATAAGTCACATATCAAATGTTTCAAATGTGATAAGTATGGTCACTACGCATTGGAGTGCCGCAGCCACATAAAGTGCTTCAACTGTGACAAGTATGGGCACTATGCTTCGAATTGTCGAAACAAGAAGAAGAACGAGGAGGTAAACCTCATCCGAAGCTGTGAAGATGAAGACGACTATCCTACCTTGCTTCTCTCCTTATGTGTCAACAAGGCGCCGATCATGGTGATGTTGAACGAGGAGAACGTACTTCCTAAACTATGCATGGAGGGAGGAAATCACGATCATACTGATGAGTGGTACTTGGACAGTGGAGCAAGCAATCATATAACGGGAGATCGCTCCATATTCCATGAGCTCGATGAGATGATTTCGGGAGAAATCAAGTTTGGCAATGGCTCTACGGTACAAATAAAAGGCAAAGGTACAATGTTGTTGCGATGCAAGAACGGTGATCGGAAGATGCTGCCTGATATTTACTTTATACCAAGTTTGTGCAACAACATACTCGATCTCGGCGGTTAGCGAATCGGGGTGCGAGGTGGAGTCACAGGATGAGTTCTTGCGTGTCTACGACAAGAACAAAGATCTGTTGATGAAGGTAAAAAGATCCCCAAACCGGTTGTACAAAATTTCTCTGAAAACTTGTAAGTCGGTTTGTGTAAAGGACAGTCTGGAGGAGCCAGAGTGAAACTTAGATAACGGTCAAGAACATGGCGGAACCCAGGAGTGGCACGCAGTTGGCGCAGGAGGCGCAAAGAAAGTGAGTCTCGGGAGGAGATCGAGGCAGAAGAAGGCAAAGCGTCTGAGGAGCAGCGGGGGTGGTGAGTCCCACGCGCATAAAGGGCACGGTGTACACAAAGTTGACACAGGAGGAAGAGACGGTGTAGCCTCAGCTAAGATGTACACGGGGAAGTGGACAGACTTGGTCCAAAAGAGAAGAGCGGGAGGCTCAGGTAATGACGAAGCCGAGGTGGTTGTGGGAGCGGGTGCTCCAAATTGCAGCGATCATGGCCATGAGCAGTGCTCCACCTGCACAAGCGTGCAAGGAAGGACGAGTTCAGTCCAGGTGCGAGACGCGGCAAGCATTGGTTTGTGCATGGCTCGGAATGGAGCAAGTGCAGGCGGTAGGGCGGCATCAACCCAGAAAGGAATGGCGCACGGGAGTGCATGTAAAAGAGGAAGACTTGGAAGTTTAGATGAGACAGAAGATCAACGTGATCAAGGTGAAGAAACAAGATTAAGGGGGTGATTGTTAGATTAATCTTGTTTTAGTAATTTAGTTTCTAAGTTTTGACAAGTTGAGTCCGTTTAGTTTTCTGTTTTGGAGTTGGAGTCCGAATTGGTCCGTCTGCAGTGCGTGTGAGTCGGGAGTTGCGTATGTATAAAAGGCTACCCAGTGTAACGTGATGTGTCAAGAAGCAAGAGATAAAATAAAAGGAGGAGCAGAGGGGTGCTGCGGGTTTGGTACTGCTGCATGTGGAGTCAAGACACAAGAGGAGGAGCATTGCACTGCTTTGCTTCCAAGTCCATCACGTGAAGGAGTCACGTCAAGAAGACCAATGGGTCCCACGGAAGTTTTGGCTCACGTAGAGGCAGCAGAGGACAGAGAAAATCTGTGCATTGCATCGAGTTGATTCGTCACGTATAGGAAACCGAGGGTGGCGCATCGACGAAGCAACAACCGAGGAGCAGCGTTTTGCAAGCGGTGAATTTTCTGGAAGAACCAAGAGAAAGATAGAGCGAAGACAAGGAATTTCTAACAGTTGAAACATCAGGAAGCTAAATGGAGGATCATGAAACAAAAAAAGGGCTTCATTTTGTTCAAAGGAGGTCATTTTGTTGGCTGAGATTTTGAACATGTAGAGATAATGATAGCAAAGTGACTGGTGTTTGGATGGTTTTGGTGAACTCTGAACTTCAGCAATATCAAAAGCTGACTATGAATTTCCAGATCATTTGGCCAAAAAAATTATAACGTCTGAAAGAATTACGCTCTGTAATACCAATATCTTGATACAGTTAGTTAAATCTTGGTTAAAAGAAACACACATCTATCTAACACAAACAGGAAAGTTCGTCTAATATCTGCCTGAAAGTATGCAAGGATTAATCAGCGCAACATGAACAAATTCTGATACTTTTAGACATTCAGGGTCACAAGGAAGCAAGAAACAGGCACAAAAAAGTCAGCTACACGCCTACACCAGAACATAGTAATCAGTAAATGCACATTGGTAAGGATGCTCAAACTTCACTGTTCTTATTTGGCATGCTTTTACAATGCCAATGCGTTTTTCTACTGGTAAAAGGTTCCACATGAAAATATTTCAGACATACTCTCTTCAGCATTAACCTTTCTGTGGTCACAACCACCAATTTAGTGTCATCCGGGCATTGCTACCACAGTTGGATGGCCATTGAGGCTACCACTAAGTTGAGCAACCATCACACTCAGAAAGCCTAACCATAGTGGCTCAATTGTCAGACAATGAATCAATCAGGTTTGATGGCCCCACAGGTGTGTAAGGGTCAGCCGCCAGCCCACCATAGCCCAAGCATCAATCACCACATCACTACCGCTGCCTTGTAATGTCATTGTATTGTGCTGCCAATATGGCTGAAGCACCATCACCAAGCAATACCACACTCATCTTTCTGTTATCAATTGCATGTATTGTGGTGTTAAGGGAAGGTGGTACGGTTACTGCTTCAGCTCCTAGTGCTCATGCTGTGATTCTATTGGTTTTGGCAGCTAGACTAAAATATTTCTCCAATATTAAAGATCACTTCATGACAACTAACAAATTACAATGTTTCTCCATGATGAATATTACCCAAACACCAATAGGTACACTTCCATCCTAAAACAGATAACACCCCCACCAAATTCATCCACCTCAAAATTTGTAGCAAAACATTATGTATCATAAAGTAACTAATCCATGGGAGAGATCTTCACAATAAGCCAAAGAGTGTAGAGAGAGGAAACAACCCTTGAATAGCTTATTAGCTTATGAGAATTCAACAATCACTCACCTTATGTCTTTATTCTTCTTCTTCTTTGACCCTTCACATTTATGTCGTGATCATAACATAGGTGGCATACATTCATAATGTCGGTGAGTAGTGACCAGCAACAGCCATATTTTGTTTTCCATGTTATTACTGCTTAAAGTTTTATCTGGCCTGGTGAGCTCTTCTGGAATAGTAACACTCGTCTGAAACTAAACTACTAAAGTGCTTTGTTCACAATTTTACTAAAAACTGGCATGAAAAAGATCCCTCATCTATCCAATCTCTGCTGATCAATTTTCATCAACCATACAACAAAATCAGATAAGAAGCTGGTGGGGGTGGGGGGGGGGGGCGGTGGGCAACGAAAATAAAATTCCAAGTTAATTGTGTGGTCCACCACTGAAATCAATTCCGCCCCACTTGCAGAAATGATTGGTCAAAGAATCAAATAGGTGATTTGCCTAGATAATGGACCAAAGCACGATAAGTTCAACCAAATTGTTGATTCGTGATCCAAATTTTCTAATATGGAAGTATCTGTAATATGCTATATTAGCGGATTAGTTTCCTGCTTGGACTCTAAATTCTTTTATCCCTTTATATACCTCTTGTAAGCAGCATGGGGAGTGTGGACGCATCATTGTAATCCCCTTGCGTTTTGTAAACACTCCTCGTATCCTCATATAGTGATCATCGCCGGTTGACGCCCATGGTTATTTTCCGCAAAGGTTTTAACGTAAAAATTCGTATCTCCTTTTACCTATTTTTCTAACACAAATGGCACAAAAAAGAGTTCTTATAACACATTTAGCTTCACGCCAGTTTGAAAAGGAAAATATCTACCGGTGTCGAGGCATGTGTTCAAATGTTCAATCAACAAAGGTACATCACACATGCTCCACAAATTACGCCCCCCCAAAAAAATGATAGGATTCGAATTAAAAAGATAAAAACTAGAATTTGAAGAGCTCTCAATAAAATTTTAGTCCCCAATTAGCTCATCTCATCACTACTCATCATCATCACTCGGGAATCGAGACTCCATCCCCCAATGAATCGCTCAAATCAAGCAAAACAAGGCAAATATCCTAGAAGAACACGCAAGACAAACAGAAGGACACGTGTGACGTGTGGAGGATGCAAACGAGCGAGCGAGAGAGGAGCGGAAGTGGGAAGGGGGAGGCGAGCGTACCACCCAATAGGGCATGGCCACGGTCTTGGTGACGGCGAGCCAGAGCGTGCCGAAGCCGAGGAAGGCGCAGGCGGAGCCGATGACGAGGATGAGCCAGGGCGGGAGATGGTTGGCGAGCACCCCCGGGACGAGCCCGACGTTCTCGCCGACGTCGTTGGCGACGCCGAGCATGGTGAGCGCCCTCTGGTTGTACCCCAGCGCCTCCTTGACGGCGTCCGAGTAGAGCGGGAAGATGTAGGCGCTCCCCGCCGCCACCTGCACCCACACCGCCGCCGCCAGCCCCACCCACGGCGGCCGGCTCCCCGCCTTCACCCTCCCTGGCACCACGCTCCCTCCCCCTACCATGGCGCGTCTCCTCCTCTTCGCCTAGCTAGCAGCTGCTGCCTGCGAGTAAGCTCAGCACGGCTCACTACCACCGGGTATGTGTATGCGTGTGGTATATATCTGCGTGTGTCTAAGGTCAGTGTGATGATGTGACCGGTCGGGGTGTCTGGCTGCCGCGGACCGTGGTAGGGGGTGTGTGTGTGTTGAGGCCACACCTTTGCCGGATGTTTTTATTCGAAGGTATGTTCCACATCTTTGCCGGATGTTTTTATTCGAAGGCATTGTTCAATAGCATTATGTTATTCGATGGTTAGCTTTTTCATATCCATAAAATTTTATGGGTAAGAGAGAGAAATATTTGCCGATTGTTTTTACCACTAAGGACATCTTCAATAGTATCATGTTAGCCGTCAGTTAGCCCTTCTATATCAGTAAAATTCTAAGTAGAAGAGAGAGAAGAGAAGTCATCTCTTCCTCAAACAACCATCTCTACATACGAACTAAGATAAAACAATCAGTGCATGTGAGAGAGGGGTGAAGGAGTGATAATATTATAAGTTTGACATGAATGTTAGAGACAACTTACTAGAGACAATTTATTGGAGGTGTTGTCTCTAAATCTATCTTTCGGTGACGTGGAGTTGATATAGAAAAATTAGAGATGGCACTATTGAAGATGCCCTAAGGGTTTGGTTAGATAGAGAGGGATTAGAACCAATCTATTCGGATTGGAAAGGATTTTAGTTCAAATTCTAAGTCAATCCGAATAGATTGAATTGGATCACAATGTATCCAAACAAGCTCTAAATGGCATTGTTGCACGTGTTTTTGACGAAAATAGCGTCTTTCATGTCGTATTGCCAAAAATAGTAGAACGGATATGCCTCACGCCGCCACGTGTGTAATTCCAGTCGCCCTAGCCCTGAATCAATATCGTCCGCACGGCCACCGCCCGGTGAGGCGGTGTGCCGACACGTGTCGTTCGCACGCCCACCACCCGCACAAGCCATGTCGAGGGGAGTGCGGATACAGCTTGTCCAGGCGATGGGCGTGTAGACAAAGCTTGTCCGGGCGGTGGGCGTGCAGACGACATTGATTCCGAGTTAGGAGTGACCGGAATTGCACACATGGCGGCGTGAGGCACGTCCGGACTGCCATATTTGGCAATGCCGCACAAGGAGAGCCACATTTGCAAATATCGGCCGAATAAAGGCTATTTAGGCTAAAAACTTCAGAATACCCCGACCCGCCACTGGTCCTAATGCTACCACCACACATTATTTAATACAAATTCTACGCAGCTAATTTAACAATTAAATAACTTACAACAAGAGTGGAATATCTAGGGAGAATGGCTTGCAATAGAAGCTACATGTGACGTGGATGTACTATTCTCCCTTCCCGTTGCCGGTCAACTTTGTTGTTCACCTAAAAATCAACGATAAGCAAGGGTGAGTCCGAAGACGCAGCAAGCACATAACAGAGACGATAAACACTGCCATATCAACAAAAACATAATCATGTCATTATTTCCACCATTAGCTTTCCATTAATGCAATTTATCATTATTCTACATGCTCATTTGATCATTACATTGCCTATACATGCGAATGCACCATCATGCTCATGCTCATATGCATCTCATCAGCTGATACCGGTATCGTGGAGTGTTCACCCGTCGATGACACACTCTTCCCCCATCTTCGTTAGGATGGGATCCTTACATTGTAGGACTTTACCTAGTCCCTACAGATGTAAGACTTCATCTAGAGCACACCAGATTAGTCATGTAACTTTCTCACCGACCTCACCGGAATAGTTACATGACTTTCTCACCGACTTGGCTCATACATTCTTGCCATGATGCAAATGCACATGTCCATTGTCATTAACATGATTCATTATTGTCATCAATAACAGGGTAGTCTCATTACTCACTTTGTCCCATCATTATCGCCATCAACATGAAACCATTACCATATAAGCATCATCATTTAAACATTACCAAGTAAGCATCCTCATGTAAACATTACCATGTAAGCATCATCACATAAATATTATCATATCACACAAACATCACATATTTCATAGCACTTACAGGCTATCGCTCTACCATGCACTTGCATGTTAACCAAGCGGAGCGGAGTAACATGCGGATGACGCCGTTCCCGAACCTCCACTTGAACAGGCATTCAACTAGACTCAATACATTTAGCAATACATGCACACACACACGGGTGGCGTTGACCCTACACGCAAAACGACACGATTAAACCCCTCTCACCAGGCACTATGCTGCTAACTCGGTGCCCAACATAAATAATAACAATAGGTTAGAGATCGTGCCGTCAAATCTAGCGAATAAAAATTTAGGTGCGCGCCCCAATTTCTTCCACCCCCTTCCTTTTCTCCCTTTCCCCATTTTCTTCTTTTCTTTTCTCCTCCCCTTTTCCCTCTGGCCGACGCCTCTCAAGCCCTTAGCCTTATCTCCCCAACTCCCCCTCCTTACCCACGCTCTCTCTCTCTCTCTCTCTCTCTCTCTCTCTCGCTCCATCACTCCTCTGCTCCAGCCGCCTCGCTAAAGCTCGCCACAGACGCTTGCTTGCCGTGCTGGCGCTCCGTGCGCCTCCTCCTCCGGTCCTTCCTCGCCCCCTCCTCCTCATGGCGCCTGCCACGTCAAGCGCTCGGCCGGCTTACCGCAATAAGACTCACCAAGACGGCTCTCTCTGCGCCCCCTCCCCGTGAGCTCGGCTCGCCTCACGACACTGGCCTCCGGCCACCGCACCTCCCCACGTGTCGCCGCGTGCGCCCAGCGCGCCGCCTGGCGCGACCCAGCCTCGACACCCCTTCACTCTCTCTCTACTCTTCTTTGCACCAGAGATGATTTGGTTGATGACGGGGGGTTCGGTTTGGGCAAGAGAAACATGGGGGAGAAAATGGTGGGTCACCTGGTTTCCCCAGTTAGAAAGGGGCGGCAGTGGCGGCGATGACAACGCTCGTGGTGGCTGACCTTGACCTCAGTTGGGTGCTTCCCTGGTGTGCCCTCGGTTTCTCTTCTCCCTCACTGCTTTGGCTTGGTTGCCTTCGGTGGGGAAGAAATGGGATGGGAGGAGAGATTGACCTAGTGAGCTTGGTCTTATCCCCCCTGTCTCTATCTCTGTCTCTTTCTATCTCTGTCTCTATCTCTATCTCTGTAGGAAGGTAAATTGGTAAAGTTTCATTCCCAATTTCTACTTTTACTCACACTGCATTCTACTGGCATTACAAACTCCGCAGGCATGTAGCAAGGGGAGGGGGACTTAGATCAGCCACTCGGTGGCATCTTACCAGGTAAAAGGGCGTAGAGTTTCTTCGCGACCAAACGCGCCACGTCGCCTGCAAATCGACGACCGCCCAATCATGACCGCCAGACGGCCCGACCGCCATTGCCAGGCGGCGCCGCCGCTGCTGGCTTTTGCTTTGCTCGCTTCGCGCCTTCGCACGTGTCAGCTGGGCCAATTAACTGTGTGGGCCTAGCCACAGAATCAACGAGGCGACACGAACATGCCCGCGCTAGGGGCGCGGGTTGTCTCCTAGTAGTGTATAAGAGTAAAAATGATTGTTGTCGTGTTTATTTGATTTAGGGCACCCGCGGTGTACAGGGAGCTAGGTAATAAGACCTGCCATATCATGTGGACGCAAAGTTTTTTTCTTCTTCTCTTATTCGAACTTAAGGATGGCCAAGCGCCACTCAAATTTTGTTTCTGCCCAAGTGATGCCTTTTTTTTGTGTGATTTGTTCATTTGGTGTTTGGAACTTTGTTTCTGCCCAATAGGTATCTTTTGTGTGATTTGTTTGTTAGGTGCTTGGAACTTTGGATGGATGTGGGAAGCTGGCATGTGGCCAGATGGCTAAGTATGTAGGTGTGCATTCAGCCCGCTAGGGTTCAAATCCTAAACTAAGCTCTGGTGTCTACAGATTTAAAGAGTGCACACCTATATTTTCAATAAAAAAAAGTCCGAATGGACCACCGGAAAGAAAATTAGGCACATCATAAATGATGTACCATCGTGGTGCTATCACCATGACGATGTAAATGGATCACCGTTAACTTCTGTCTGCTCTAGTATGCGTGTAATTGCTTTGTTCACAACTCTCAATTTTGATTGAGAAAGGTGTATCCTTATTTTTGACATTTTCATTAGAACGTGTATATGAGATCTAAACCGTCGAGTCGTCGACGCCGTATGACTATTTCATTCCATCTCCATGAGGGAGAAATAACTACAGCACAATCAATACCATGAGATGATCCTCCTCTGACTCTCTGAGCTAGCAATGTACGAACATTTTCTGTGATAATTGAAGCCAGACGCAGAAAGTAAGATGTCTTGATTTTAATTTACAAAACGATAATCACAATTTACAAAAACAAGTGTTAACTATTATAAGCTCCTAGACCTGACGAATTGACGATGCTATAAGCTGTGGACAGAAGGATATGACATTTTTAGCCTTCCTCCAGCAGCAAGGAAAAAGATCCAATGCCCTTTGCAGAATATGCCTGCTTTAATACGAAAAGAAAGCAATAGTTTCCATGAAATTCTCGTGGAAAACCAGTGTTCCGAATGGACTGAAATGATGTCGCCTGCTCTCCTCCTGTCTATCTTAGCCTCCTACGACGAACTTTTTTTATTAATTAAACTTTTTTTAAAATTTATTTTAAAGTTAACCCGACATACTTTATTTCCAAATCTGATTTTTTTTGTCACATCACTATCCATAGCATGATAAAATAACGCTGTCACGCCACAGGATAAATTCGTAAAATAGCATTTTTTTATCACGCCGTTGGTCATGGCATGACCAAACAACACTGTTACGTCACTACCCATGGCGTGACAAATTGTCACGTCATGGATGATGGCGTGACTAAAAGGATCAGATTTGAAAATAAAGTGCGTCGGAGGTTAACTTAAAATAAAATTTTAAAAAAGTTATTTAATAAAATAAAATCTCCTACGACATATGGATGGCCAAGCGCCACTCGTTTTTTGTCGGCCAACAGGTGTCTTCTTCTTCTTTTGTGTGTGGTTGGGTAGTTCGGTGTTGAGCTGACGACTTTGTTTTGGTTTCTCCTTCTGGTTGTCCGTATGCCTGTTTCTGTCGTCTTTACTTCCACGAAGAAGAAAATTCGGCACACCCTGAAATCGAGGTGATGCAGTTGCTATGTTGATGTAAAGTGAACCACTGGCTTCTTGCCTCGTGTATTGGAAATAAATTCTAAAGGCGAGAACCTCACGAAATTTATTTTCGTTCGTGTAATCCTCTTTTCTAGCTGTTAGGATTTGTTTGGTTTGTTACCAATGTAAATCAAATCAAATTT
This sequence comes from Phyllostachys edulis, assembly GCA_036346405.1. NCBI lineage: Eukaryota > Viridiplantae > Streptophyta > Magnoliopsida > Poales > Poaceae > Phyllostachys > Phyllostachys edulis. Next base: position 28,921,835 of record CM070551.1, read on the forward strand.
TGGTAACATTAATAAAAATTAGCTATCGTTCGGTTTGTTACTAATATTAGGTAATGCCAACAAAAATTTGGTAACACAGACGAAAACCAATATCACACATTGGCAATCCGAGAGTGAGAAAATTGATCACTAAAATTTTAGTAACGTAAAAATATGGTTTGGCTATAATCCAAACAAAGTTTATTTTGCTAAATTTGACTTTATCTAAGTTTTGATTAGTGGTGGGCATTGGGCCGTACCGTGCCACGTCGTGTCGTGCTGGCTCGGTTTGGTCACCCTGCCGTGTCATGCCGTGCCGGACCGCCTCGCCTCCGGTCAGGCCCAGATATGGCTCCAAGCCCGTCATGCTGAGGTCGTGCCGTGTAGGTCCAAGCTCAGCCCTAAGTAACTATAGACGTCCAGAAAGACGACAACCGCCGCCGCCCAGGAAGACAAATACACACTGCAGACCATCCACACCCGCGCTCCCTCGCCATAGCCTCCTCCTCCTCCCCGGGCGCCGATGAAGAACTCCGCCATTTCAATCACCATGGCGCTTGTGAAGGGGTGAAAGACAAATGACGAGAGGCGGTGGAGGGAGGGCGGCGGCATTGGCGATGGGAAGGAGAGAGAGAGAGGAGGAGGTGGTTGGAGGAGGAGGGAGGCGATCACGGCGACAGTGAGAGGAGAGGAGGGAGGGTGACGATCGGCGGCGGTGGGGAGGGAGGCGGCTGGAGCTGGAGGGAGGTGAATAAGGGAATGCGATTAGGGATTGGGAATTTGGGAGCCAAGGCTCGGGATAAGGGGTTGGGGTTGGGGGAGATCGAGAAAGATGTTGAACCAGGCCGGGTGACAGAGGAGGGTTATTGGTTGGGCCACGCCAGGGTGGAGGAGTGATTGGGTCAGGCCAAGAGAGGGAGGGATTAGGCTAGAACGGGAAGGTTGGGTCTATTCCGTGCCGGGCCAGCCTAAGCATGGCCCAACTGATCGTGTCGTCTTGTCGCCGCCTAACGTCGATTTCAAGTCCAAATTTACCATTGCCGTTAAATGCAGCAAAACCGCCACCACGCGTCGTGGTCGCGTCAGCGTCTTGATTGGGTTTTGACCGATCCGAAAAAGCACAGCTCAAATCCATCTCTAGTTTTGATTATATCAAATTTTGGCTTGATTCATTAGATTCTTAAAGCAGACAGCCCAAACATGGTTGTTCCCATTAGGCAGAAGAAGCGTATGACAGGCAAAACGTACGAGATCTGAAACATCAACGTCGCATGACTACTCGCTCCTCACTTCCTCTCCATGAGTAAGAAGCATCGCGCACCATTCACGGCGCACGAGATGATTTCCCATTTCCCTCTAAGCTGCGCAATGTACGAACAGTTCGTATGATAATTGAAGTCAACTGTACACAGTAGAATAGTCTCTGCTCTTTTATACTTAGTTTTATTTTTATTTTTAGTTTACAAAATGATCTCAATGCACAAAATAAGTGTTTAACTTTTAGAAATTCTGAAGACATGATGATATAAGCTGTTGACACAAAGGATGTATGATATTTTTTACTTCTACTGGCACGAAAAAAGATCCAATGCCCTTTGCAGAATATGACTGCTTTAATACGAAAAGAAAGATTTTTTAGCAAACAATATACTCCATATGTCTCCCTTTGATGGGACATCTCTCAATTATTTGTCTACGTGTGTGTGTGCTGCACATGGAAGATTTATTCATTAATTTATATAGTTCTCCGTTAGATTACACTATTATTACGATGTCCAGTGATAAGAGTCACACAGGACTTTAGTGCTCTGGTCCTTAATATATACTAGAAGTTATATACTAGAAGTTACCCGTGCTCTTCGGCGTGGTGACGGACGCGGTGTTTTTGGCCGAAGGCGGGACGCGGCAACGGAAGACCCACCGAACGCTCGTGTCGCTGCTCTGCCGAAGCCACGGACAGGCCCGCGAGGCGCACGGGACCCACCGCACATGTGAACGAAAGCAGCGCGGATGGACGGCCACGGGCGAGCGCGCGCAAGATTGGGCGGGCGACGCGTGCGCGACGACGTGGAACGATTCCCACCGAGCACCGCGGCTCAGGATCGGGCGGCCGCGATCGGAGGGCGCGCGATTTGCGCGCAACGTGGCCAGCCGGCTAGGGGCGAAATTTTGCAGCCTTTAATGTTAGTAATAAACGATTTTAATTTAGTAAGAGATATTACATGTAAGCAGACTCAGATGAGATCATGGAGCGATGGGCGCGTCACATAAAATAAAGCATTAGCGATGAAGCTTTTTGCTGTTGCAGTACAGTCGTCGTTTACTCACGTGTTTTGTGTTCTCACGGCGGATCCAGCACGCGGACACGAGAGGAAGGGAAAAAATCCAGCGTGCAATGCTTTTTTTTTGCCCGCATGACGCTTTTTTTTTTGCGTGCGTAGTACTCGGCGACAGCGACGCACGTCCCACTCGACCACTCCATCTCCCCATCACCAAAATTTTTTCCTACTTCAGAAATCCCCTCTCTATCCCCACTTCATCTTTCCTCTATCCCCAATTCCTCTTTCTCTATCGCCCAGTGCCAATTTGCCTACGCCTTCAGATTTGTTGCCTACGCCTGCTCTTGAAAATGGTTTGTCGGTCTAGAGTTGTGGCGTCGCCGCAGCAGGAGAGTTCGACGCCGATTGCCGCTGCCTCGTCCGTGGATTCCGCCGCTGCCTTCGCCCCTGTTGGTCGGTGGGGACCACTCGGCACCAGCCATGGTACCCTGTCGGTCTCTCCTCCTCCCCTGGTCCAGAGGGAGGGAGGGACCTTCTGAACTCTTTTATGAATTAACCCAACTGAACTTCATCCAGTTCATGGTTCTTGGTACAAATTTCTTTAGTAGATTAGTAGAGAATGGAGATTAGTATTAGACCAAGGAGTGCATGGTTCTTGGTTGGATTCTACTCCATCGGGCCCGTTTTACAAGACTAGAGAATGGGGATTAGTATTAGATATGTAATTTCTATATAGACTCGTTGAACAAACATAAATAGCTATAGTATTGGAACATGATTAATTCTTCCATGTAGGTTGGGAATTAGATCCGTGACTTCTGTAAAGTTTGGATAGCTAGAGTATTGAAACATGCCTGAATTCTCCTCTTTATAGTTTTGATTTTTTTTCAAAGCACAAGTGTTATGTTATTCGATTGGTTCTTTAATTCAATCGAAAGGTGTGGAATAATACGAGTTAGAAATTATTGGTGCTCTGATTTTGTGTTCTTGCTTCAACATTCTGATAGCTTCCATGATTTTCAAAGCACGTGTTATGTTATTCGATTGGTTCTTTAATTCAATCGAAAGGTGTGGAATAATACGAGTTAGAAATTATTGGTGCTCTGATTTTGTGTTCTTGCTTCAACATTCTGATAGCTTCCATGATGCTAGTTTTTTTACTGTTCTAAACTATGATTGCATGTTTGTAATTTGTTTGCAGTGAAATGGATCCATATCGTCCTGGTGGTTTCGTAATTTACTTCCAAAATTCATCAAATTTCCCTCTTCCCCGTGAATTTCCTCATCGGTCTCCTATGCCACCAAATTCTCACTTCGTTGGGGTTGCCGCACAATATGCTGTAGTCCTGGCCCAGCCCTTCATTGATGTTGGCAGTTGTAACAATGATATGGATTGTAGGACTGGGAAGCGATTGTCGTGGACACAAGAGGAGGCCTTGAGATTGGTAAGTTGATTTTTTATTTGGGCATCTACATAATTAACACTTGTAGTTCAACATGTTTATATTGGTACTAATATATTTTTACACAATGCAATTCAGTACATGGTTGAACAACTCAAACGACCCAATCAACAGAAACTGCAAGAAAAATGACCAGTACTGGGGAGAGGTCACTGTTGTGTACAATAACACCACCCCAAAGAATAGAAGAAGAGAAGTGAAGTAAGCCAAGGACCATTGGCACCGAGTGGACAAAAAAGGTCGGCTGGTTCTCTGCCTCTTGGCTTAACGCTAGTCGTATATATGGCAGTGGACAGTCAGATGATCAATTGATGGACAAAGCTTTGAAAATCTACAAGAAAGACTACAAGGAAGGACAATTCATGTTCATGTACTTAACGATTATATGAAGATAGGCAGGAGCACTTCAATGGAGAGCTTGGAGATGTTCGCACAAGGGGTAATTAACAAGTTCGGCGAATATTTTCTGCGACACCCCACATGTGAGGATGTGGAGCGCTTACTGCAAGTTGGCGAGTCTCGAGGCTTTCTTGACATGCTAGGAAGCCTGGACTGTATGCATTGGCGGTGGGAGAATTGTCCGGTTGCGTGGAAGGGTCAATTCACCTGTGGTGACCATGGCGTCCCTACACTCATCCTTGAAGCAGTAACTTCATATGACCTTTGGATATGGCATGCCCTTTTCGGTGTCATCGATTCCAACAATGACATCGATGTGCTCAATCAATCTCCATTGTTCATTGAGGAGTTGAAGGGGGAAGCTCCACAGGTGTAGTATTTTGTCAATGGGAGGCGGTATGAGACCGGCTACTATCTTGTAGATGAAATATACCCAGAAGGGTTGCCTTTGTTAAGACAATTATGCTCCCCCAAACAGTGAAGGACAAATTGTTTGCACAACATCAAGAAGGGGCGAGGAAGGATGTTGAACGGGCGTTTGGTGTCTTGCAATCTCATTTCACCATTGTGCGTCGTCCAGCACGATCATGGTCGCGGGTCACTATTGGGAATATCATGAAAGCATGCATCATTCTTCACAACATGATTGTTGAAGATGAGAAGGAAATTATTACCACTTCTCTTGACTTGAACGAGACTTCAAGGACATCGATTGTTCTACATTCGAAAATCAACAACGACCCTGATCCATGCTTTACCGACGTGCTACAGAGAAAAACTGTTATTCGTGCTCGACCAACACATACCCAACTCAAGAGGGACTTAGTCGAGCACATTTGGCAAAGGTTTAGCAACTAGGTAAATAATTAGGGATAATTTTAGTAATCTTTTATGCAATTTTCTCATCTGCAAATAGACTATATCGAAATGTACTCATTCAATAAAATATTTGCAATTCCTAGCATCCTCTATCTCAATCTAGCAAACAATTCATGGTAAGTTTATTTAAGTGCAAGTAATAATATCTCAATGTAACCTGTTTTTAGTTTATTTAAGTTTATTTAAGGGCAAGTGCAAGTGCAAGTTTTGCTTAATACAAGAGATCATCAAATCTGGAGTGATGCCTATTCAGTTGTATATGCATGCCTACATTAGCAATTTTAACTTAATTCACACTCTTTCAAAATTCATGCCCTTAAGAATCAATATGTGATGTTAGAATCATTGGTTTAAGAATCAATAAATTTATAGAGAATTATTGTATGACAAACTATTGAACATTGGCGGTCTACATGCCTATTCAGTTATATATGCATGCTTCCATTTTTCTTTAAAGTTCTCTTTGGATTTTTCCATGGTTGCTGCTAACCATACTAGTTTGGCGTTCACACAGGTTTATTTGCAAGCACCACAAGAATTGCTATTGATGGCTCTTTTGTTGCAACTAGTTATCTATGCACTGTCTCAAGAAAGTGCTAGTTATGGCTACATTGTTGGGCATTTTGCTTATGGCTAAACTGCTGGGGACCTTGTTTGGTTGTACTTTGTAGTACTTGTTTTGATTTATTACAAACATTGCTTATGGTAGTATCGAGTTTACGACAATCATTGCTTAAACTGAATTTTATGGCATACTTGCTGCTTGTTAATATATTTGATAAGTACCAATTACCTGTTATTGCATACTTAGTGTTAGAATGTTAACTTGTTTGAATGATGAAGCATACTTGGTGTAAGAATTGCTGCTTGTTTATATATGTAGATGTAACCAAACAACACATATAGGTCACAAAGATTGAAGTTAGTGTTGATCAGTATGTTTACTTGATTCATGCAAAGCTTAAATGTTTGTGAGGCCTTAAAGAGACAGCTCAAGAAACAATGTATTGAAATAGTTGTCTTTAAAATTGTTTCAAGATAACATAGAGGGTGTTAGAGACAACCTAAAAAACAAACTATTGAACAACCTCACCCCGTAGGGTCGTTGTGAATACATAGTAAATCATAGAAAATATGAGCATGTACCTAGACTAGACATATATCTATACTCCTCGGGAATGTCCCAAAATACTTCTTTCTCTGTCATAGTAAGGGAGGGCAAGAAGGAAAATATCATTCCCTCTCTCTATATATATATATATATATATATATATATATATATATATATATATATATATATATATATATACACACACACACATATATATATATACACGACGTCCGCTTTCAGTACTCCCAAGAGTATATAGTCCTGTTGGAAATATGCCCTAGAGGCAATCATAGAGATGATTATATTTCATTATGTTCATGACATTAGATAATATGTTATCTTGTTCCCAGAATAATATCGATAATATTTATTATCAAGTATGTGATTTGATTGTGAAACTCTATATTTATGCAATGATTATTCTTAAACGTTCCCTAGTCGGAAACATATGAGGACACATATGAATAGACTAGCATATGTATTGGTTGATGACTATGTTTCATGAGTCACAGATATGGAGATATCACACATGTGAATAGACTAGCATATGTATTGGTTGATGACTATGTTTCATGAGTCACATATATGGAGATATCAAACCAATAATATGGACACATGTTAGAGAACATGGTGTTGGAAAAGACCCACCTTGAGACACTGTTGAGATTGTTATGATTTCGTGTGTCATCAGTTGGTCTCAAGTAATGATGATGTATAATCCTTAGACCTGTGATCAACATGGTTTCCTACATGTGTAATAGCACTCTTAGGGGTTGCCAAACGCTACACCGTAACTGAGTAGTTATAAAGGTAGCTTTCGGATATGCTATGAAGCATGGGGAGGAATGTGACTGGTCGGACATGGGATTTGCCACTCCTAACATAACATGAGAGATGTCTCTAGGCCCCTCGTTGTGGTTGAATAAACAAAGTGCATGGCCATGCCACTAGTGATTGAAGTATCGACCACACGAAGTTATTCGACACTTGATCGAGAAAGTATTGAACAGTCCATGGATGACTTAATCTCACCTGGAGTTCAACCAGTTGTCGTGAGGCAAAGGGATAATACACAAACAGGTCATACGATTGATATCTGTTCTCCACATATGGAAGACCTTCTGGGTGGTCCTCGAAGACCTCCTGGGTGGTCCTTGAGGACATCCTGGAAGACCTCCTAGAAGACCTCCCGGGTGGTCCTGGAAGACCTCCTGGATGGTCCTAGAGGATGTCCCGGAAGACCTTCTGAGTGGTCCTGGAAGACCTCTTGGGTGGTCCTAGAAGACCTCTTGGGTGGTCTTGGAGGACGTCTGTTGGACTGAAAAGGCGACTAGAGGAGGGTGAATAGGAGCACGCTCACTTTTTTCACTTTGAATGAATTCAACACCAATTTCACTTCTAGCTATGGAAGCTATGAAGATCAATATACAAGTACAGCGGAAGACTTGTATTGAATCCAAACCAAAACCCCCAAACAAAAAGACCAGCACGGAGCTCAAACCCTAGAGGCGGTCGGCCGTTGATTGCAGTCGGGCCAGACCGACGGCTGACTCGACCGTGATCCGAGAGCGGTCTGACCGCGCTGACCTGTAAACGTTGAAGAACGACTTGTGTTCAAAACACAAATCGATCTAACTTTTGATTCACACTACGAACTCCACGAAACTTGAACCACACCTTCTAAAAGATATTATGAACCTATTCCAATCAAGGATTGCAGAGATCCATGCCAAAGTTCTTATCTTTTTCAGTTTGAACGAAGTGTGCTCCAAAACCGAGTCAAAAATGAAATATGATCTAAAGACTTGCTCGTGGGTGATTGATGATTAAAATGATCCTAGATGGGTTCCTAAATGTCACAGCAAATTAGATCACGGCAAGAAACTAGGCAAAAACTCGCGGATCAAAGAAGGACCCCAAATCACCAAATAGAGAGAAAGAAAGCAAAGAGACACATCTTTGAGAAACTTTCCTTGGATTGATTTGATATGGTATTGATTTACAGCCACTCCATCAATGGAGGACAAAAACTCAATACATGAGCACGAAATCAAATCCAACTCTCTAGAACCCAAACCTCCAATTATTTTCTTCATAAGCACGAAAGCAAAACTAGGGTTTTCAATAATGAAAGGGTTGAAGGGGGTGCAGCCACCTCCCTCCTCTATTTATAGTGGAGGCTTAGAGCTTCTAGAAGATTGAACCCTAATGGGCTCCCGTTAAGGCCCACACAAACGGGTCACACACGCACCTATTTTAAAGGGCCGTCTTCATCTCCTCTTGACCTAATCCGCTTCTCCACGCACCGTCTTGCGCCGCGGGTTAGCAAAAGGTCACCAAGGCGGTATTTGGTAAAATTACCAAAATACCCCTTCTTGATCTTTTTCGAAGACCGAGTCCAAACTGCGTGAAGCACTTCCATGCTTCGCCACGTGTAGGTTGATCCAGTGGCTCTCATCATGTCAGCAAGTCTCTCCCATCCGACTCCCACCGAAACCACCATAGCACTTGCACCGACCCCCACGCCGCTTGATCCAATCCGTCGCACCGAATTGCCCATTCAGTCACCTTTGTCCCTCTTGCGCCATGCTTGACTCCATTGACTTCACCCGGCATCCCCGCCGTTGACCGTCATTGACCTCCAAGCAGCCTGCACAACAATAGACAAATAAATCGATTCCGGGAACAAGTTCTTCACAACTTAACCTACGTTAGTCAAAACATGCATCATGCAACACATATGCCATAAAACCCATGAACTTGACCTAACCCAACACTCATCGCCACTTTTGGCCGATGATCGATGAAAATCGGTCGATCGCCATTCAATGGCGGTCCCGATCAAGATGCTCCGACCGCGCCTTGAACGCTTTGGTTTGATCACAAATGGCCGATCGACCGCGCCTTGAACGCCGGTCTGACCACACTTGACCTGACAACATTCCACACTTTGACGAAAACGCATGTTTCGACAAACCTTTAACGACATTGCCAATTGTAACATCATTCTAAGATCATGAGCATATCCCCATGATATCCACAACGTCATAGAAGACCTCTCAGGTGGTCCTGGAAGACCTCCTGGGTGGTCCTGGAGGACGTCCTAGAAGACCTCCCGGGTGGTCCTGGAAGACCTCCTGGGCGGTCCTAGAGGACGTCCTAGAAGACCTCCTAGGTGGTACTGGAAGACCTCCTAGGGTGGTCGTAGAAGACATCTGGGTGGTCGTGGAAGACCTCTGGGTAGTCGTGGAGAGAACATTATCACCAACTGGTCGGAAGGAGTTACGGGCTTTTTCGTAAGTGATAAAGACCTGGTCATAGATCATATTGCATTAAGGTTCATCCGATATATTCTGTGTGTGTTCGGGAATCGTTATGTGCTGCTAGGTACCACTAACGACTCGTGGTCAGAAAGGGTTTCTGGATCACGACCGATCACACATGAACCTATAAGGTCACACACTTAAAGGGCTGGGATTTGATTTGGATGGTGATCCGGATTCTGGTAGGCTACGAGTCCCATCTTGGATGCCTATAAATAGAGGGGCGGTGGCATGGAGGATCAGAAGCTTTTGAAGACTTCCGGAAAAACTCTAATAGTCACGCCTTCCTCAGCCACGCTGCCAGCACTAGCACTCCAGTGCGTGGTGTCCCTGCCTCGTACGTGTGGACACCTTGGAGGTGTTGTTGCGAAGCATCAGCACTAGGACGATCCGCATCTCGTGACGACCACTCGGAGGAGAAGACACGCGGCAAGAACGACCACGACTGAATCAAATCGCTACATCGACTCTACTTCCGCTACGAGTCAGCGCGTCTAGTGGTAATCTCGTGATCTATTACTAGCGGAGGTTCCTTGGTAGTGCAGTAAATTTTTTGTTTTGTGCTCTCGTAGCCTTCCCGCGATCCTTACAACTCCCACTTCGAATATACCCCTTAAACAAATATATTATACTTTTTTTTATCATTTTTAGTATACTTAAATACCAATTATAAAATACTCTAATGCGACTTTATTGAAAAAAATTTATTGGAGCCCTTTATTTTTGCTATATACCATTTTTCATATATAAAAGAAGTATATACACAGATGTTGCTATAAAAGGTGGACTTTAATGATTTTTTTTTTCATGAAACTCAGTTTGGGGTAATGAAATTTTTCATGAAACTCACTTTGGGGTATTTTATAACCATTATTGGAGTATGCTCAAATTGACAAAGATGTACCATCATACGATTTAAGTGGTATATGAGGAGTGGGAGTATGAAGTATATACACAAATTTTATGCTCAAATTGATAAAGAGGTATCATCATACGATTTAAGTGGTATATGAAAAGTGGAAATACGCACGTGTGTGTGTAGGAAAATGGTATGGTACTCCTAGGAGTATGTACTTCCACCTCTCATATATCACTTAAATCGTATGATGATACATCTGTATCAATTTGAGCATACTCCAATAATGAGTATAAGATACCCCAAGTGAGTTCCGTAAAAAAAATTCATTAAAATCCACCTTTTATAGCGAAATTTGTGTATATACTTATTTTATAAATGAAAAAGGGTATATAACAAAAATAAAGGGGTCCAATGAAAAGTTTTCAATCAAGTCATATTGGAGTGTCTTATAATTGGTATTTAAGTATACTGAAAGTGATAAAGAAATATAATATCTTCGTTTAAGTGGTATATTGGAAGTGAGAGTACATACTCTCAGGAGTATGAAACGGGCGTCCTATATATATATATATATATATATATATATATATATATATATGTGTGTGTGTGTGTGTGTGTGTGTGTGTGTGTGTGTGTGTGTGAGAGAGAGAGAGAGAGAGAGAGAGAGAGAGAGAGATAACATATCTAGTGCTAATTGATAATTGAGTGGTAAAGTGTTAATGCCAATCTTGACCGTTGGATCTGGATTGAACAATTAAGATTAATGTGGGTTCCCACCTCCAAACCATTTAATTACCCTGCATGCTCCCACCTTCAATGCGTCTTCATTAAACACCATGCATGCTCCCACCTCCAATGTCCTGCATGATCCAATGATCAATATTGGTATTAGCACCTTAACACTAGACATACATACATACATACATACATACATACATACATATATATATATATATATACATACATACATATATATATATATATATATATACACACACACACACATATATAACCCCAAGAGGGCATGTAAGGAGGGGGGATATCCTATGCACACAGAAAATCCGGCCCATCCAATCCAAATCCAACGGTGTGGATCGCTCGTCCGTCCCGCTTCGCTCCCCCCCGTCCCGCCACGGCGTTTCTTCGAACCCCCCCCCCGCGAACTCTCTTGTCCCCTCCACCCCCTGCACTAGCCCAACCCGAGCTCCAATCGAGCTAGGGTTGTGCGGTCGCCCGCGCGCACCGCCCTCCTGCGCCCGCCCTCTTGTGGCCCGTCGCGCCGCCCTCCTGCGCTCGCCCTCCTGGTGTGTACACTGGCTAGGTTCTGGACAATGCAATGGAAAAAGCTTTTGTACTGAAATCTGCAAGTTTCAGATTGCAAGCAAGTTTCAGATTTCTGCTATCATCACTAGTTTGCCACATGATCCTTATTCTGTCACTAGTTTCAGATTGCAAGCATGTGAACAGTATCAGGTGAGACCAGCATTCCAACCTGGACTCATTTCACAAATGAATGGATGACTTCCAGCAGCACGAAATGGTATTCCAACCTGGACTCATTCCTTATTCTGTCACTAGTTTCAGATTGCAAGCATGTGAACAGTATCAGGTAACCATCTGCACTAAAACTGGAATGTTATTTCCAGGGGAAGTCAGGATTCGATTGGCATCGGTCACCGCTCCTCTATGCAAATTTTCACCAAGCTATCCACAATCGCCAAGAATTTGGGCTGCTCGTCGTCCGGGGATCACCGACTCATTAGATCACAAGTTCCATGCATTACTAAATACAATAAGCTCATCCAAATTGACTATATCAGAGCAAAATCACGCAAATGTATAGTTCAGACGACAAGCTACTGACTAGATTAATAATTTCGCTTCAAAGAAGAACGATAAATCCTCACATTGACCAATATATATTTCACCCATTCACAAACCAAAGTCTTGAAGATTTTATATTTCATATCCAAACAATATTTTTGTCCACCACAAACACGGACTCATTTCACCCGCAATGGACAGCCTCGTGTCAATGGATGATTACATGCAAACCATTCAGAACCATTCACATTGCAAACCATTCAAACCATCCAGATTGCAAACCATTCATGCTTGTGGACTGAACCACAAGCACAAGCAAACCATTCACATTGCAAATCATGTCATATTTCAGACATCATTCAAAAGTTGATTCAGACAACCACATTACATGAGACTGCTGCACAACTAAATTACCAACTCAGTTCCCTATCTTCCCAATATAAATTCTTACAAGCAAGAAAATAAATGCAACAACAAAGATTTTTAACTTGTCATCTGCAACACTAGATTTCTGGATTAACTTGGTGATCTGGTCGTCAATCTGATGCAATGAGGTTTTCATGGCAGCTAACTGTTGCAAAACATGGTGGTCAATCAACTTCACAGGACAATCAAAATGGTCATCTCTTCTGTCCTGTTCAACCGGATGCATTCCACTCAAAAGCCTCTTGTATTGGTCCTTCCACAAGAATGTGTCGCATTGTTTGGAATACGTCTGGACCAAAACAAAGCACCCAACTTCAACATCAAACTGCCGATTAGGTTAAACATCAAAATCAAGAGAAAAAGGTCGATTCTTACACATTCGTTTCTAGGGCATTTGTAGTATTCTTTTTCTTGATTCTTCGTGCTCCCGGACACAGCCCAAATCATAGTCGCGTGGCACTTCCGGCATGGGACGAGAGGAAGCCCACCGCTAGGGCCTGACGTTGACCACTCAGAGAGCGTCTCCGCGCGAGATTTCAGCTTCTCTATGGTGCGCTAACGCCCAGGGTCGCACAAGGGGGGAGGCGGAGCGGCGCTCACGGCCTAGTTGACCGACGCCGCCACGGTCGCCCCCAACCCTAGACTCGCACATGGTGGGAGTGAGGCGGAGCGAACGGAGCACAAGGGGGAGGGGAGACCTGGTGGGAGTGAGGCGGAGGGAACGGAGCACAAGGGGGGAGGCGGAGCGTCGCTCACGGGATAGTCGACGGCGCCGCCACGGTCGCCTCCATCGCCAGATTCGGTGTTTGCGGATTGGGGGCGACGCACGGATTCGGCAGGAGGCAAAACACAAAAATGCCAGCGCGCACGTGCTCACGCGAGCTCGCACGCGGTCGTCCGTCCTACGCCGTCGATTATCAGATGGACGGTCCAGATTTCCTGTGTGCATATGTGGTTGTGTGCATATGATATGTTGCCTATATATATGGGGTAGATAAATTATGGTCGACACTCGAAATGGACTGCTGATCGATCGAGAAAAAACGGGAAAGCTCATTGTATCTGCTCTCGATTTTGAGCATTGAATCATAGTGTGACGTTCCTTTGCAGATGATGCATGGCTGATTTGAGTTGTGCCTGGTGATCCATTGTCTCCCCTAGAAGCATTAAAGGGCAAATTTTAAGCTTGAAACTGTTACGCGCGTGAACAAAATCGCATAAATAAGCAGGTTCACCAATTGCGGGTTCAGCCAAAAAAAACCTTCTTTTTTCAGGGGACCGATTAGGAAATTCAGAGGAGCCATTTACCGATGTCTAATACAACGTTCATGCATATGTAGCTCTTTTGCCCTCGTCTAATCGAATCATGTTGCATGTCGCAAAGAGAGCCTCTCGAAAAGTTGGTCCGTAGCACTGCAAAGATCATACTAGTTGGAAAAAGAATAGCGGCATAGGCTCCAGTAGTCAGCCAAATTTAATGCTATCTTCCGATTTTGAATTCCTGATATGTTCATGAGCTATGTTTCTCTGCCATGGTCTAGCACGTACGAGTACAACATAATTGCAAAGTTGCAATCTGACGAGCGTGTCTCTACCCGTGCGTGTAGACCCCTCTTTTGTCTGCCTTTGCCCGAACACTCAACAGGCATGCAACGCAAGAACATAAAGTCTATCCAATATCCATACGCGTTCCTTTACAGTGCAGAAAATTGTCTCTGTTGTTGTTCTGCCGACGCGATCAAACGAGATTAAATAGAACAATCTGGGACTAACGTCTCTCGCACCACCTTAATTATTAGCAATTTAGCATCATGAACGCAGAATAACCATACACCTCGATCGCTTTCCAGTTCGCAGCAACACTGAAGCAGTAGTTGGCAAGTGAAAAGAAAGAAAGAAAGATGCATACTGGCTAGCTTGTTAGTTCGTTGGCTACCTCCTAGAATACATACGATTGATAATTCGATATAGATCGGCGAGAGTTCGTCGTCTTCTTCGCACATGCAAACGCAATGCGTAAACAAATTCGGCGATCGATCAAACGGCCCTTCGAGGATGCAGAGGCCGTTTTGATTTGTTCTGCTCCAGATCAGCGGAGCGACCGGTGGATGGGCAGGAGCACGCGATCGATACAGTTATGCTCGTATCTGGCAGGAGGCAAACATGGCCAGCGATTTGAGGGCGGTAGGGTGTCCGTACGTTGTAAGAAGCTTAAATCTTACAGAAAATAATATTTTTCTTTAACACATAAACCGAATCAAATAATTAAAATATGGTGTTAGATATATCTACGAGCATTACATTAGTGTAACATGGTAGAACAAAAACTTCACGTGACAATTATGGAAACGAACGGTAGCAAATAATATATTCCTATAGTTTACTTCAATACCTATACCTATACACAAGATCTCACTGCTTATTGCTGTCATTTACTGGCTGGTATAACAAAGTTTTCCACAAAATGGAATCATATCAATACTTGTAAGATACGCGATATTGTAAATTAGGAAGCTTATTACAGTACTTCGTCGGTGAAGAGGTGGCCGCCGTGCTGTCATTAGGACTCGCTGTCAGTGGAGAAGCGGTGCCTCCCTCAGTCGGCCTCTATGGCTAGCCACCACGCGTGCAGCCATATGCTGCACCCGTCGACCCGTCGACGTCGCCCACCGTCGGTGTGTGGGGGAGGAGGGAGAGAGAGAGAGAGAAGGGGATGCAAGGAATGAAGGTGGATGTGAGGAGTTGTGGTGCGCACGGTCGGGTAGGGTGTTGCAGGGCGTGACTGATACAGTGGTCCTGGCAGAGTTGAATGCGAGGAGCAGATGTGCGCATAGTCGGGTGGGGCAGGACGTCATTGACATAGTAGTCCCATTATAGGGTTCGTAACTTTCTTAGGTAGTAGAGTGGGATGATTTATCCCACTACGTGAGGATAAACTCCTCCTTTTATTAGCTAAAGCATGTGCGTGCGGTGGCCTCGTACCAAATGTTGTCCGATCGATCAGGCAATCAGCCGCGAACTGCTGGCGCGCGGACAAGTGTGACAACGGGGAGAAAGGTGAGGAATGCGTGGAATATTTGACGATGAACCTGCTGCTGCCGACGAGCGGATCGCAATCTTTCGTTTTCGTTTGGTGTGTTTAGGATCAGCATATCCTAGCGCACCAAAACTGTCTGTTGGTCAGTCGGTTCCTGATGTATCAATCAGTCTTAAGGCCCTATTCATGGTTTGTCTACTTTGACTTTAGGTAGAGCTTACATGAAACGTGTGATTTTTTTTAGGGTAAAATATAATTGCCTCGTGTTCTCGTAAAATACATATGTTCCAAGCATGCTTTGCAGGCGGGTTATCGAAAAAGCTAACGACCATGGGTGGCTCTAGCTTTTCAGTTGCTCGTAGCCTGCGAGGGTTTTTTTGGGTGGCCGTTTAAAATGATCTTAACCAGTAACTACTCCCTGGTCCTCAACTCCTCGTCGCTCGAAACATGAAAAATCTCCATTTGCATCCCGTTGTCCGGGAAAATGGGAAGAACTAGAGCAATCTTGATTTGTTTGGTGGTCCAAAATTGTAATCACTCTGCCCAAGATGGTAGATCAGTGCCATGACTAATCACTTGGGCAACCACATGATGACATGAATGATTGGCACCAACATGTACTTTGCTGCCGTTAGAGCATGTACAATAGGCTTATGTCAGTCGTCTATAGTTATTGTCACGTAGAATCTTTGTTGACGTGGATGAAAGAGAATGAGGAGAGAGAAATATGATGTCTTCACAATCGCAGAATCGACTATATAAGCGAAAAAGAAGCGTTAAAAGATTATGTGTTTTATAAAGACGTAAGCCCATTATACATGCTCTAAGATATCAGTGATTCGCTTGTACAGCGAGCTAAGCTAGCTAGGCCCATTTGTTTCGCTGAAGAATTCCAGAATTCGTCAGCACCCTATATGAAGTCCGAAAGGATCCATTCAAAGTTTAATGGACCATTTGGAACATAGTTATTTCACAGAAAATTTACAGAAATTTCATACTAAACAGTTCAATCCTGCAGGGATTGGAAAAAAAATTGCCGCTTTCGAAATGGGGCCTGAACGGCGAGGCACTAACAAGAAACATCATATCGTGTCTCACCACCACGAGGTGTGCAACACTACAAGCATATCTTGGCCACTTCACGAGGAAATCAAATGCAAGACACTAACAACACACATAGATAGTGCCCGGTGACTATGGAGCAGCTCGAAAGACAGGGCAGCCGTTCTCATTGTTAGAATTGGGCTCTTATTTATAAAGGTCTATTCATTTCTAAATTTTAAAGCATGCATGGTTTAGTATTATACTACTTAGCCAAGTAGTGGAAGAACAATTTATAAGGTGGAATTCTTGCCACCCCTTGATACATGTGATACATATCAATACATATCATGGGGTGACATGAGGAGGGCTATAGTTAAAGTCACACACGTACGTACGCACGCACACGTTTATTCGTATGACTTATGACGCGCGACCGTGAACATGTTGTGAACCAAGTCCACATTTCTTTTACTGACAGTGCATTTATCTAAACTCTTGGAAACCTTCAGGACGTCCTTTTGGACCTTCTTTGGAGGGTCCTCTTGGAATACATCTGGGTGGTCGTAGAAGACCTCCTGGATGGTCCTAGAAGACCTCCGGGGTGGTCCTAAAAGACCTCCGAGATGGTCTTAGAAGATATCCTGGGTGGACGTGGAGAGAACATACTCCTTTGGAGGTTTTTTTTGGACCTCTTCGGGAGATCCTCTTGGACTTCCCTTAGAGAACGTGGTCAAAGCTGTAGACCAGTGGTCAAAACTGAAGACCAACGTGTAATCAGGACATGGTAAATTTTGCTTAATTACCATTAATTGGTTTTTTAATTAGCAGTTACCGGTATTCTAATGTGTGCTTTATTGAGCAGTTACTAGAGAGTAATTGACTCGACCCTTAAAAGGTTTTCGAGAGGTCCAGACCAAAGGAGATTTTTTTTTCATTCCAATTATTCTTCTTCTTTCTCTCTATCCTCTTGTGCTAGAGGGTTGTGCTGTTCTGAACCCCTTCTCCTCAGCGTGCACCGGGAAAGAAGGTGAGCGGTATCTCTGAACCATTGTCGCAGAGTTCATCGCGACGGCGGCAATAAGGTTTCGGCAACAGATGTAGCGACCGCTTGTCGCTTCCGCGACGCCTATGATCTACATTGCATCGAGTCTGCACTGCTTCCTGTTCTTCATCGACATATACTGTAAGTTGGTCTTACGACCAGTCTTTTCTGATATAATCATGATATTGAGTATGTTTAGAAGTGCATTGTGCAGCCTGCTGTTAATATCGTTTTATGCATCACTAGTTATTTGTGATCTTTGCCTTATAATAAAATCTGGAATTAAAATGTTATCTACATTTCCAACACTCATCATATGTTCTTAGGTATTGTAGCACTTATCTAGTCTATTCGCTTTAGAACATCGGACGGTGGAGAAAATGAGCTAACGCGTGTCACCGCGTTAGCCCGTGGTCCTCCGCATTAGCCCGTGCTATTAACAGAGGGTCCGCTTCCTGTTCGATTAGGCAACCGATGAATGCTTGGATCAGTTCCATCCGCTCACAAACTTGATCAGATGACGCCAAAGATTAGCTACGCTCTTGGGCAGGTCAAACCGTTCGCCAAAGATCAGATGACACCAAGTACTCCTCGATAGGAAGCTTCCTGTGAATTCTTTCTTATCCAGTCCGGAAGACCAAATCACAACCCAGATAGGCTGGCGGTATTTGTCAGTGATGTCACTATGCTGGCCCTGGGCCACCTCTCCTAGGCCGCTACTGCTTGTACAGAATGGAGTCTACATCACGTAGGAACGATACGGTGAGTTGCGCCTGTCTGCATCGCCGGTCTTTCAAAGCCGAGACCATCGACGACGACACTACGGCCCACAGTAGCCTTTGCTCAGGAGATAGGCCGGACTTCACGAAAGCCCACCTTGGTCAAGCCCGCCTCCGACTCCGCGTACGTTTATTAAGCAGAGGGAAGCTAAGCTAGGGTTTTAGCCTCGGGCATTTTTTCTCCACAGCTCCTGCCGCCGCCGCTTCGGGTCACTGCGTCTCCACCGGCAGCGGCACCTCCTTCGCGCGGCAACCATGGCGGAGCAGGTGAGAACCCTTCCAAATCCCTCCTCGCTTCCACTCCCGAACGAGCTGCTTGCTTGACATGTATGGTAGATCTCGTGTCGTTCGGTAAAGCTGTGGCAGGTATAGCACGTACAGTCTTGTAGTTCAGACCGGATGCTTAGCGTTCTGATTTAGAGGGAGCCAGTCTTGTTCTTCTGATCGGAACCCAGCAGTCTCATCTGACATGTTGGCTCGGAATGACTCGGTTTTGTCCACGGATGCTTAGGACTACACCATTCTGCGTTAGTTGAAACGTTGGTTAGTTTCCAGAATTTGGTACCTTGAAGTGGTAATGTTGATGGAGCTGTACGGATTGGTAGATTGATCTGTTGCTTTGTTGGTTAGTATCAGGATTAAACTCTTTGCATAATTGTTTTTGCAGACCGAGAGGGCTTTCTTGAAGCAGCCTAAGGTGTTTCTCTGGTGAGAGCAAGTGCTTTTATGTGTAGTTGCCTGTCTGTTTCTTGTATTTCTGATGTGGCTCATGATTTGTTTTGGGGTCCAGTCCTAAGAAGACCACGAAGGGGAACAAGCCTGGCAAGGGTGGGAATAGGTTCTGGAAGAACATCGGCCTTGGGTTCAAGACTCCCAGGGAAGCCATTGAAGGTGTGAATTCGTTCTTGCTCAACCCTTATTGCTAGTGATCTGGACCTTTTAAACATGTTAGCTTGTAAGGAGGTAACATAGCCAGGTTTGTACAGTTGCCTTGCATTAGGTTTTCAATACTTGACTTATTTTACTGCTGCTAATTGTAGACACTTCCGTTAGGGGGTGGTAGCACGATTTGCATTATTTCAGAATGCCCCTTTTCCATTAGTTGCCCTTTTAGATTATGGTTGTGCCAAAAACACGTGTCATCAGTTATCAGATCAAGGCATTAAAGCTTGGGGACACAGTTCAGTATCTGTATTTTTTTTGTCTAATCTGGGTGGTGAAGTTGTATATCAACTAGTTTCAGCAGTAGTTAAATATGAATTTGTAGATGTGCTTGCCCATACAGTCATATGGCAATGATGACAAAAATGAAGGCTTGTTTCAAAACATTCGCAGTGGCCGTGTGAGAGCTTTCGCTTCGCCATTCTTTGAGAACCTAGTGCTGTTTAATTCTTCCTTTGATGTTTGATGCTCCTTGAGAACTGCTCTACCTTCTGATGGACATGAATTCTTTTCATGTACTCCGTTGTAACATCTGAAGGATTCATTGATGTATGTGTTGCATCTGGAGTTTTAATGTCATCTTCATTAGTATTTTTTTAGTTCCTAAATCTGTTTTTAGCTTCTTTTTTTGATAATAGAAGAGAAAACTCTCCCGGCCTCTGCATCAAGGATGCACACAGCCCAATCTGTGTTTAGCTAAGAGTGTTGATGATCATTCTAATCTTGTTTCTTAGAAAACGTTGGTATAGAGTTCCTCTGTCAAACCAACTTTAGTTTTACATATTTTTAATTTGCTTCTTGTTGCAGGAACCTACATTGACAAGAAATGCCCATTCACTGGTACCGTGTCAATTAGGGGTCGCATCATAGCTGGAACATGCCACAGTGCTAAAATGAACAGGACTATCATTGTTCGTAGGAATTACCTTCACTTCGTCAAGAAGTACCAGAGGTAAGCTAACCTCCATTGTTGGCTTGAATTTGCTTCATCTAGGTTCATTCATAATAACCATTTCTTTGGTGCTTATGTAGGTATGAGAAGAGGCACTCCAACATCCCTGCACACATTTCGCCATGCTTCCGTGTGAAGGAAGGAGATTATGTGATCATTGGCCAGTGCAGGTAAAACTTGTGTTAAAACATGTTGAATTTTGGAAATGCACTTTGGCCTGTGAATTTTCCGTGTATCTCAGTGAATGTGGCAAGTGCTGACTGTTTGAACATGAAATGTCCATTGTTATCCCAGATACATTTATTCCATGAGCTTCCTCTCCGGAAACCCATTAAAATTAATCAACTATTGTTTTAATTTCAGGCCACTGTCTAAGACCGTGAGGTTCAATGTGCTGAAAGTCATTCCGGCGGGATCAAAGAGTGGAGCAGGGAAGAAGGCTTTCACTGCTGCTTAAGATCTTGATGAGGAGACATCCAGGGTTCTGAAAGCTTGATCATGAGATATTGGTGCCATTTAGCCTTTTCCGTGTCTACCGTCTGTACAAGGGATTTGACTGAGTTACCTCCCAAGCTTCAATCTTGAAAATTCTGAACCCATTGTGTACCTGTGTTCTGAAGTCTTCCTTTCCATTTGAACCACAGCATATAATCTGTAGTATGCTTGCCGAGGTGAAGATTTATCAGAAAAACTGCCTCGCGACCCCAATTGGTTGAAATGTTTCATCGATCATGACGACTTGCCTGGTTATCTACTATGGTAAAAATGCACTACGAAGCATATCTGCTTTGTGGTGGTGAGCCGGCCGGCACTATGGTAGTGAAATGGGGTGCCGTTGTCTCGCTTCGTCTTCATCCATGCGAGGAAGAGTGTGACGCTCAATGAGTGGTCGGCGGGTGGGAGCAACAGAGCGCTAGGGAGGTAGCCGAGCCGGTACAGCGCTGCGCCTCCAGTCAAAAGACTGAGCGGGTCGGTGATATCGGGGAGAAGCTTGCTGCCGGCCAAACACGCGGTGGAGCGGTTCCTGCAGCGGGGCCGCGCTGTGATGAGATTTGCCTGTCGCCCGCGCGTGCAAATGCGCTGGTGGAGACGGATCCTCTACCGCGGGGCAACTAGGCCCGCACAGTATTGTTACGATCACTGGCCGTTAGATGGAACGCGAAGGGATGAGATTAATCTACACAGCGCAATCTAAATAGTATTTAGCTACAGTATTTTATCTATTTGTTGTTCGTTTGCTTTGCAACAGCACCTACAGCGAATGCTACGGTAGTACGGTACTGATTTTTTTAATAATATTTTTTAAAAGATAATTAGAAAAATATATAGTCGCCCCAAAAATTTATTAAATGTGTCGCTCGCCATGGGTTGAGCTGTCGATGCGAGATCAACTCTATAAATCCCTATTGAAACCCTAAAATTCAGCACAAGACTCATTTTTATTTAGAAAAAAGAGGGGAGGAGAGAAGCTAGCGAAGCGCTGCCCGTTCGATTGCCTACCTCTCGGGTAATTTTTTTAACCGAATGGATTACATAGCTTTAAATGTATGGTTACGTAATGCAGCACGTTTTACATAATACTTTTCAGTTGGTAGTATAGTTTTAGATATGTGGTTAATCGTGGAAATATTCTTTATAGTGCAGTGCGTCAAATATATCCGACGTCGTTAATTTCAAAATTTACTATGATCAAGGGACTATTATGGAGGGTCCCGAGGGGATTGATTTGCATTATTTCCAATCGGCGACCATGGCCCTAGCAAGACCAGAGCAGCGTATATGGGGCACTGTGATGCGGTGGTTATTCCATACATTCCAAGTGGACCGTGATTTGTATGATCTGAGATTGAGTTGTCTTTCCCCACGGGTAGGACAACCCACATATTGGGAGTTAGTGCAGCTGAAAGGACCAAATTCATAGCAGTCATATGTACACATTGCGAGGGAGGCAGGATGGAAATTGGTCCTTCTGGTCTAAGCATATGCCAAACTCACTCCTCCACCCGCGACTGAACAAGAAGGGGGTGTTGACGCCGAAGAGGAAGTCGGGGACTCCAACCACAGTGCGGCGCACACAATGGCTGAAGCTCCCGGAGTTGCTGATGCTGTCGATGAAGACCCTGCGGAAGTGGTTCCTACGGTCAGGCAAGCTACTGGTCTTGCTAACGAGGGTGAGGAGATGGAAGCCATAGTGCGAATGATGGATCTCGAAAAAATCTGCTAAGTGGAGCTCCGAAGGCACATACTGAAGATCAATAACTTGGTCTTGCACCTACGATCGCATGTATGAAACATCCACTCCAATGTGCATGGTGAGCTCATGCTTCACGGAATCTCGAGCAATGTTAATCGCACTAGTACTATCTGATAAGAGAGGAGTCGGTGCGGAAGCGGAAACACCGAAATCCTCAAGTAGCCACCGAAGTCAGGTGGGGCTGGACCCAGCAAGGACAAAGAAAAAGAACTGGGAACAGGGCCCAGCAAATACGGAGACTTAACAGGGGAAGGAGTAAGCCAAGGACGACCAGAGTAGTGCAGAGGAAAAGGTGGAATATCAACAAAAGAGCGGGAAGGAAACTCTGGCGAAGGGGGAATAGGTGGAGCCGAAGGAGAGCGAGGTGAAGAAGATGGAGGATGAAGTGAAACAAAGGTGGAAAGCTGAGAGTCAAGAAAAATCAGAAAGAAGATTGACTCAACAAGAGAATCTGAACCGGTAGTGGAAGAACGAGGGTAGTAAGGTTAGGACTCGTCAAAAGTGATATCCCGAGAAATCCTCATCCTACGAGCAACGGGGTCATAGCAACGATAACCCTTATGCTCAAGACTGATTCAAGATTGTAGCCAAGAAAAACACACTCAACTGACTGAGTAGTCAGCTTGGTACGCTCACGAGGTGGAAGAAGGATGAAACAGATACAACCGAAACTGTGAAGGTCACTGTACTCTGGAGCTCGACCATAGAGACGCTAGACGAGAGTAGAGCCCTGAAGAGCAGTAGAAGGCTGCATGTTGATGACAAAAATAGTAGTGGAAACAATATCAACCCAAAAATGAGGTGGAACAGAAGAGGCAAGCATGAGAGCATAAGCGGTCTCAAGCAAGTGACGATGCTTACGCTCAGAGACATCGTTCGATGCTTACGCTCAGAGACATCGTTCTGAGTGTGAGCACCAGGACAAGAGTACTGGGGAAGAGTACCCTGATCAACAAAAAAGCAATGCAGAGCATCGGATAGATACTCGCCAGTAGAGTCGGCATAAAACACATGAATGGTCGAGTCAAACTGAGTGCGAACCATGGTGGCATAACTCTGATAAATAGAGAGAACCTGACTATGAGAGGACATGAAGTAGATCCAAGTATGACGAGAATAATCATCAATAAAAATCACATAGTATCGATAACCCCCTTTCGAAACAAAGGGAGACGGACCCCAAACATCAGAGTGAACAAGATCAAAAAGACGAGTAGAAATAGAGTCACTAGAGGGATAGGGGAGCTGTAGCTACTTGACAAGCTTGCAACCCATACAATATAAGGAGGTGTTCCCAGAAACAGACCCAAGAACTCTACGACCTACTAGTGACGATAGAAGCGATCCGCATAGATGACCCAAACGATGGTACCATTGAGCGAAGGAGGCAGTGGAGGACATGGCAAGATCAGAAGTAGTGGTAGTGGCTGACTGTCTGGTGGAGACAACGGAAGGAAGATGAAGCCAATCGACCTCCCAAAGACGCTACGAATCAAGACGTCGAGGGCCAGTACCAAGCAGAGTCCCCATACGGCGGTCCTGGATACAACAAGAGTCAGACTCAAGAACAACATGACAGTCGTGATCAGTGATCTGACCAGCCGACATAAGCTGCATAGTAAGCTAAGGAACATGAGAGACTACAGGAACATGAAAAGAACAAGTGGAAAGGGTGTCTTGACCTGCAACAGGAAGAGAGATACCATCTGCAGTCTGAACAGTGGAAGAAAAAACTGTGGGACGCACAGAAGTGAGGTGAGCAGAATCTGGTGTCATGTGAAAGGAAGCACCAGAGTCCAAGATCCACAAAGATAAGATACCTGACGATTGAGGAGGCAGAGTCGAGAAAGACTGCTAAGAAGCAAGAGCCAGACGAGCAGAACTCGATGAGTCTGAGGACGAGCCGACACCGAGGCGCTGGAGCAGTGAGAGGAGTTGTTGTGTGGCGTCACCATAGGAGCCCTAGCGAGAGGTGCCAGCTCTTGAGTGAGAGGAACCTCCAGAGCCCTTCGAGGGATGTCCACCCCGGTGACCCTGGTCCCTCCTTCGCTTGTAGTAGTCCTGATTTATGTGGCCATCATACTGGCACTAGGTGCAATGGAGACCCGCAGTAGAGGCAGCAACCACTGGTCCACTAGGAGCTGGGGGAGGTATCATAGTCGGTGCTGAAGCAACAGACGAAGGAACATGTGCTGAAACATACAAGACAACCTGCATCTGAGCCGTGCCACGGTGACGAGTCTCATCAGCCTCCACCAAGCTCGAGCACTGGTGACGAGTCGAGAGCTAAGCACGCACAGTCTCAAACTCAGGCCGGAGACATGTCAGGAAGTCGTAGAGACGGTGAGTCTCTTGGAAAGCGCGGAGCCGCACACAGCAGGGACAGGGCCAGCAGACATCTAGCCCCAAAGAGTCAAGCTGACGCCACACCTCAAACATCTGCTGGTAGAAGTCATCCACAGTGGCATCGAGCTGCTGAAGAGAATGCGCCTGATACACAACTGAGAGGTACATAGCATCACTCGTTGGCTGGTAGTGAGCTCGGAGGTGCTCCCATATAAGTTGTATCATCGGCAGCTCTGCCACATCCATGGATATGGCAACGGGCATGCTACCCACCAAGATGGTGGTAGCACGAGCCTCAGCATCCTGCCATCGCTCGTAGGCGTGCAGCCCAGACTGATAGAGCTCCAAAGCCTCCTCCAGTGTAGCATTGGCGGCCTCCTGAGCTGCTGATCCGCACTGTGAGAAGAGCCGGCGAAGCGATGGTGTAGGGCGAGGAGGATGGGGTGCTTTCATGGCGAGATGACCCCAGAGACGTTGGTTGTTAAGGTGAAACCTCAGGTGAACAAGCCACTCCTGGAAGTTTGTCCCGTCGAACCTAACTGGGGGGGAGCAGGATGGCGAAGGAGCTGCCAGTAGAAGCCATTAGGGATGGCTTGACTGGATCCGGAGTCTGAAGTCGAAGAGAGACCAAAGAAGCCGGAGCAAAAACCACCGGCTCCATGTAGATCAGGAAGCCGGAGTGAAGTCGAAGTCGTCGGCTCCACATAGATCGGTGGAGCCGGTGGGCGGATTCACAAGCGGTGACTTCAAAAACAGAGCACTGCTCTGTTTTGTTTTCAACTGGCGTCAAAGCAGAGCATCTGGGACGACGGCTTGTGATGTCGAAGCGTAGCCGACCGCACAGGTGGCGGCCGACGACGCCGCAAGTGAGTCCTGACAAAGAAGTCGGGCGTCGCACCAGAGCGGTGGCCTGGTCGAGTAGGGCGCAGATCCGGCGCGGGGATGCGGGATCCGGTGGTGGTGGCTTCGACGTGGGGACGCAAAAGCCAACTCAGGAGCAGGGGAAGGGGTGATGGCGGCGGAAGCAGGCGAGAGGAGGGCTCGGGCATAGGGGAATAACGGCAGAGCGGTAAGAAACCCTAACACTAACCTTGCTCTGATACCATGTTAGAATGAGACTTATCTCTATTCCAATAGGCTGAAAGGCCGATATATAGCATGTACAATGTTTACAATATGCAAAGAACACCCTAGGCTATATACATATCTAACAGTGATCACGTGTATTGATGGGTCTACTCACTCCAACGACTACGTGAGCGTGGCGTAGACAACTCTAAATGAGAAATATGGGGTTTGCAGCTTGTCTTAACTACTGTAATTCAGAGTTTACCCCCACAGGGGCATTGTCCCACTTAAGAAAGGAATCAAGAATCAGTCTGTCGCTCTCATCTTACACGCAACTGCCTCCCCACATCTCTCTCCCTCCACCTCCATCAAACGCTCATGCCTCTCTTGGTAGCACAGCACCTCCTGCTCCTCCCCAACATGAAACCTCTCACCATCGTGCCCTCCCACCCGCCACATCTCTTCACCACCATTGGCAGCCCCTCACGCCCCACCACGTTCGGCCGCCGCTGTGCACACCACCGCCACCTCCGTGCTCGAACGTTGTTCATTAAGATGAGGTGTATGGACTGAGATCAATAGTTATGACCCCCGTGACCTCCCATGACCCCCGCTGCTTGCACCTCATGCCCTGTCTTGCTCGCCAGAGCCACCCCCACTGATCACCTCGTCGCTATCGCCCGCATAGAGGCCATCTTGCACCTACTACAGTCAACCGCGCATGGACGAGGCTCTTCGCTTCTAGGAGGCGTGTACTTAGACAAAGTATTTGTTTCTTTACTATTCCCAATTCCTCTCTGTAAGCAATCTTTGTTCTTAATCACTCTCGTGTGGATTCGAAGACGCCTTACACATGTTCGATAAAATACCTACACGACCATTCCATGAGCGTTGTGTACTCATGTGGAGCAAACCTGGTAGGCCACGGTTCAGTGTTGGATTTGTTGTTATGATCTATTAGGATAGGTCAAGGTTCTGTTTTGGATTTGTTAATTGATTTTTTTTTCTGTTAAAACTCTCACTAATGCTTTATAAGCCGAGAAATGGAACAAACATACATGCCGGTGCCTGGTGAGGCTTGTGCATATGTGGTTCTTCTCCTTGATGTAACATTGTTTCTTCTCTCACGAGCTTTTGCCTTTTCTATTTTGCTTGCACGGGTTTCCATTTACATTTGGGACATTGGTGCATTAGCCTAGGTATGTATTTCATATTGTTTTTGTGGATGTCATGAGAACACTATGGGTGTCATGGGGACATGCTCATGATCTTAGGTGATGAAACAATTGGTAATTGCATTAAGAGTTTGTTGAAATCTGGAGTTTTCAGCGAAGTATCAGGAGAATCGGTAGTACCGGCGTTTAAAGCGCGGTACGACCGTAGAACGGTATGACCACAAGTTCAATGGCGGTATGACCGCAGTGCGGTTGTACCGATTGATACACGACGGTTGCTATTTTCCAGAGAAGGTGTTTTTGAGCTCTGGTTTTCTTAAGGAGTGGTACGACCGTGCTTTGGTTGCTGGTAGTACCGCATGGTGGAATGACCGCGTGTGTGCGGTATGGAATTTCCAGAGGGGTTGTGTTTGGAGATTTTGGGATTTCTCCAGGTTGTGGTACGATCAAGAATTGCTTGAGCAAGATGATTGCGTTCTTGATAATACTACCGCCAGGATTGAATTGTTCTGATTGTCAAATTTCTTGGAGATTTGATTTTGGGTTAGGTCAAGTTCATGTTCATCAGTGCATATGTGTTGCATGATGCATGTTTTGGCTAACGTGGGTCAAGTTGTGAAAAACTTGTTCCCGAAAATGGTTTCTTGGTCTATTGCCGTGCAGGTGGCTTGCAGGTCTATGACGGTCAGCGGCGAGGTGGATCGGGACTAAGCTTGGAGAGCTGAGGTCCAGAACGATCAAGGATGTCGGGTGAGATCAGAGGACTCAAGCGGGGCGCAGAATGGACATGGATGACCGAACGGGCGGTTCAGTGTGACTGGTTGGATCAAGCGGCGGGGGAGTCGTTGCAAGTGCTCAGTGGTGCCGGTGGGATCCGAACGGGAGAGACTTGACGACATGGAGCCGTTGATCAACCTACATGTGGCGAAGCATGGGATTGCTTCACAATCTGTGGACTCGGTCTTTTGGAGAAGGATCGAGAAGGGGTATTTTGGTAATTTCACCAAATACCGCCTTGGTGACCTTTGGCTAAACCATGGCGTGCTGTCGGTATATGGTGAAGTGATTTAGGCCAATCGAAGATGATGATGAAGACGGCGCTTTGAGATGCGTGCGTGTGTTAACCCATTGTGTGTTAGGGTTTAATGGGTGCCCTAATGGAATATTCTCTAGATGCTTAGCCTCCATATAAATAGAGGGGTGTTGGCTGCTGTGTGTGCTGCTAAAAGCCAAGGGAGAGCCAGCCGAACCCATTGAGGTGTGCCCTATTTTGCTTAGGGTTTTGAGAAGAGAAAGGGAGAGCTAGGGTTCTAGAGTGGGATTGAGTGTGTGCTCGTGGATAGAGCTTTGTCCTCCTAGTTTGGAGTGGCTGTAACCAACAATCATCCATCTATCCAAATCAATCCAACCAGATTTTGCAAGATGAATCTCTATTTCGTTTTTGTGTTCATCCTCTTTATTTGATGATTTGGGGCTTTCCTTGATCCACGAGTTTTTTCTTGATTTCTTCTCTTGATCTAGCTTGCTGTGACATGTGGGAACACATCTAGGATCATCTTGATCATCAATCACCCACGAGCAAGTCTCTAGATCATATTTCGATTTTGACTCGGTTTTTGAGCATCCTTCGTTCAATCTGAAAAAGATAGGAACTTTGGCATGGATCTTTGCGATCTTTGATTGGAATAGGTTCCTAATATCTTAGAGAATGTGTGTCTCAAATTTGGTAAGGTTTGCCCTTACGGATCAAAAGTTAGATCGATTTGAGTTTCAGTTTTCGGGCTGTCTGTTCTGTTCATCGTCAGGATAATCGGTAGTACCTTTCATTTGCCTGAGGTAGTACCTCAGTGCGGTAGTACCTTTCTTTTCACTATGGTAGTACCGATTCCTGAATTTTCTGCAGACCTTCTTCAGTTTTTGCTGTTGCTCTTTGGAGGTTAGAAGAGGATTCAACACAAGACTTCCACTGTGCTTAAGCATTGATCTTTATAGCTCTCATAGCTATTGGAGAGGTTTGCGAGTTGAATCCATTCTTTGGGAAAAAGATTTGATGCTCCTATTCACCCCCCCCCCTCTAATCGCCTATTCCGGTCCTACAGTTTTTCATCATGGTAGCAGTCTAGCAGAGTACGTTCTTGATATATGCACGGTAAGATTTTATAAAATCTAAACTAAAGAATGTACGAACTATAATTATAGATTAGCTCATTAGTAGTGTCTTCATATGCATTTTGAATACTTGGCTTCATGTAACTAGCGGCTTGCATAGAACAATGCACTGACCTCTCTAATAAGTAAATAAGTGATACGCAATTACGCACCATAGTAAGGATTTGGAACTAAAGATCAGCTCAAGTTGTCCTAATGGATTACCGAATAAGGAGGTAGAATTTTTTGTTTTGTACAGGGAAGGAATTCGGCTACGTGTAATTGGTGATTGCTCAAGGCTGCCGGTTTCTCTACAGAAGACTGCAAGAGAAACCAAGGAGGCAACAAGGAGCAACTCACAGCTCGATCTGATACTAGCAATCAGCTACAGCGGGCGAAGGGACATAGTGCAAGCATGTCGAAACCTTGCCTAGAAGGTGCATGGCAAGCTGCTCAGGCTAGAGGACATCAACGAGTCGCTGTTCGCCGACGAGATCAGCATCTTGGACAAACGTCAGTGATGTCTCAAGCCGATCGTACTGGTGGGTTGATGAGCTGTTCCAATCACAAATTTTCAATTGCTGCATTATGGTAACTTGAACAATACCCAATTTTATGTGCCTTAGCTATGTTTGTGTGTAGCTTGACAATAATTACCATAAGAAGATGTGGAAGAGTCACGGAAGAAGTCAGCAACCTTGGGCTCATCGATCTTGGTGGCAGTGAGCGGTTGCTGAAGACTGGTGCATCTGGCTTGACGATGGACAAGGGTAAGGCAGTAACCTCTCTCTATCAGCACTTGGCGATGTCATCAGTTACCTTGTCAGACAAATTCTAATTTTCAATTAAATTTATGGTTACTCATTAGTTCTTTTTTTACATTGTTTCCTCAACTTATGGAGAAACAAGAAGCTTACCTAGATTCTTAGTGATTCTCTTGGTACGGAGCATTTTTTAGATCAGTTTGATGCATCAAAAGTAAATAAAATAAAATGAGATAACACTATATATTTATGTTGAATTGCCAAATAACAGGCGGTGGCTTAAAAGATTTAATGGTGGTGCACATCAGCTCTTCTGAGGACAATGTTGGTGAGACAGTCTGTTTGTTGAGCTTTGCAAAAAGAGCAAGTCGATCGAATCCAGTAGAGACCTTTCGGAAGTAAGTTTAAGATGGAATGAGCAACTATGATCACCTTGATTTCTTTTCCTAATAAGTAATAGCGTAAATACACCACTTTTTTTATTCACTTTACGTGTTAAAGATAAATATTATTTTTGTAAGATTTAGATTTTCATTGCAACGCACGAGCACCCTACTATCAGCATCAAACCCTCATCATTTTCCTTGTAACGCTGGAAAGGAATATTCATGGAAAATGGTAAGTAAAAGGTATGTAAGACATGCACATTTCAAATCAAGATGCCGAAATCACCAACGTGCACAACTGTTCGAAACAATATTCACCATGCTTTTACACTGTACACAACTCAATTGTGTTACAAGGAAGCCTTCAAGCGGCTAACAAATCACATGTGGATAGGAGGGAGTATGCTCTTGTACAAGATTTTTTTTCACAGCTGCGCATGTCACGGTAGAAATTGAGTTCTCTAAACTAATCCAAAGAGCGTTTGCCTAAGCTGTACCAACTACACGGATATGGAATGGAGATCCGCGGCATAGTATAGGTTCATCTGGCGACTCTGCCTTTGCCCGAGCACGAAGAACATCCGTAGCATCAATTATAACAGAATTAGCTTGCAGCGAGTAGTCTCCTGGTACTAGGAAGTAGACGGAAAAAGGGTGTACTACCTCCTGCAATGGTGGAACCTCCAGATGTATGTCACTAAGAACACCTACAAAGAAAAAGGAACTTGTCAGAGTAGTACAATTAAGGATCAGCGTAACCATGAAGCTCTTCTTGCCCAGTTTGGAACACTACAGAATCAAAAACGCATCTTCAGATCAGAGCGTAGCTGAGATGGACACAATGAGGGGCAGTGAAAGGACAAGCTCCAAAAAGCTAACTGATCGGTGCTCAGGAAACTAAGCATAATGTAAATTATTGTGATCTTTCACCATTATGCACTGCACTACGAGTTGCTTTTCTTAAAATTAATATTGCTGCCTGTGGGGGGAAACGCAAAAAATACAAGGATGGCAAGGAAAGTTCATTATTATACAGATAACTAAATTACCTGCCCAGAGGACGGTTGCACTATTTTCATCGAAGCAATTCTCTCCTGCGACATCTTTGCATGAAATACTGAGGTTCATCCGAATAATTTCCTTTGTATTGTTGCGAATTTGAACTTCCATATGGGTCATTTCATGAGCAGATATAGGATCTTTACACCTCAGAACACTCTCAACAGTAGATTGACCAACATTCTTATCAGTGCAATGACTGGAATCATCACCAGGTTTGCCAGACTCCTTTGAAGAATCAGTTTTGGCTACAGTTCCATCCTTAGCAAGTCTGAAGCTAAATGTCAAGGGATCGGGCAACAGTATGTCCATTATAGATGCTTGTAGTGCCGCCTGAATAGCATCTTTAATATTCAGCTCACCTGAGCTATTTCTCCCAGAATGCCACTTCACTTTTATTTTTGAAATCAAGTTGTTGATAGAGGCATTTAACTCCGCCTTGGCATTCTTTTCAGCTATGGTGGCAGCTTTGGATCCAAGAGGTTCATCACTTCCATTTTCCTTTACGAAGAAGGAAGCATCAAGAACAGGTAATTTGAAGTGCTCAAGAGGTATGAGAACTCTGGCAGAATAGTCACGATCAATTCTAGTTTTGTGACAAGCCACATCAGCAGTATTATCTTCTGGTAGTAATTTTTGCTCTACATTTGTGCCATCCAAATGGACAGAAACATCAACATCAAAAACAACATCCGTAGGATTGAAAAGCTCAAGTTCCAGAAGGCGGAGCCCCCAACTTCCTTTATAGGGATCAATCTTCAATAAGCTAATGTCATTATGCACCAAATCACTTCCATTGCTTATATTATCTTTGCCATTAACAGGTCTTAAGTGTGCTTCACTAAACCGGGCAGGTATTTCCATGGACAACAGGCGTGCTCTTACAAGGCGCATGCCCTGTACAACACAGATATTTAATGGAACAACCAGGCGTCTTCCAGGTGGAAGAGAAACCTCACCATTCTCTGGGTTTGTTGAAGAACCTGAAGTGACAGAAAGTAGAAAATTAGTCCTTGAACCATTTAACAACAATATGTCTGCAACTCTGCATACATTACAAAGGATGTGTGGAACAGGTCGTGAAGGACAAATCTTCTCCGTATTTCATTTATTTATGTTCACAAGAGTATGGCCGAGTTGTAGGTCAGATATTTACTAGGACAGGCTAGAGTGTAAACAGGATGGCCATTTCAAAGCAACAAGCACTACAAACAACCTACAACAAAAACTGTATGGGGGTCAAAAATGGAAGAAAAAAAATAGCTATGTCCCTAATGAAAGTCTAAATGTGTCAAGGCTCAGAGCAGCACGACAGGAAACCCAGGAAACCGAGATGATTAAGAAACATCACATATTAGCACCAGGAAGCAGAGAGAGCAGTCACAGTAACACTCAAAGGACTATTGATATCTATGCTTCAGACATAATAATAATAAGACGAATAGAGAGACATAGCTCACCACATGAGAAATTAACAAAGTTGCACGTGTCTAATTGCAATAGGTAGATTAATAGCTATAGATTTAGGTATTTTCACCGTTTTACCCTCTACATCAAGTTGAATCAAGATTACTCACCCTTAATAAGTGACTATGGCTTTTACACATGATAACTATGACATGAAGCTACTTGTTTATATCCAGCCATAGTGATTTGGTGTAGATAATTCCTATGGTGCTTTGCTGGCATATTTGAATTTAAGATGGATAAAGAAAAGTGTAGTACAAATGCATCTGGATGGGAAGATGTTCATTTGAGTAACTTTGATTTCACATATAGGAATATAGATCATCAGAGAAGCTGAATATTAAAAGGATGATCAAGAACATAGAAGAGTTAGACACCTACGACCTACCGGCATAGTGAATATCCAAGAAAGGATTGATTCCTTTGGTTCCTTCTCTTCCTACCCTTCTCGAATTTGCAGGAGATCTGCTGCCATCTACTTCCAAATCTGCCAAGCTAAGATGCCAGGCTCTTAGTGTCACTACAAATGTCACTTCTCCACCTGGTTTTATAGGAAGTGCAGATTTCCATGTGCTATGGGCAATTGAAATAACAGAATCCTGGTTCTTCCCTGACAATGCAATATTTGCTTCTTCAACTGGCACAGTTCCAGCATTTGTCAGCGTTATTAAAACATCACGAATTTCACCTTCGTATAGAAGAACAGAGCCGTCTCCACCCACAACATTTGCAACTAACAAAGGCAGAGGAGGAACAACAGAAATGTTAGGAAAGTTAACACTCTTAAACTTGCTAGAGCCACAGCATCTGAAAGGATCAGAAAGAACAAGCCCTTGTGCAGCTCCAAGGAGCAAACAGTCGACCTCTTTGAATAGGTGTTCTGTAATAACACCAAAACAGTGAACAATGCACCCAGGAATTGATACTTGTCCGACTTGTGTTGGAATTCCAGATAACAGAACCAATTTGGAAGTATTTGGTGGAAGATTAACACCAACTGGGAAGGCATCAAAATTTCCAGAATGAACAGAGAGATAAATGCTGTCAACAACTAGGTCAAAGCTGCAGGGGTTTGCTAACTCTACCATAATTTGAACTGGCTCTCCCACAATCCAATTTATCTCTTGTTTGCTAGTCCCAGATGTTCCTCCCTTGGTGAAAGGTGTGTATATAAAAGGCCCTGAAGGACCCCCACCGGCCCACCACTCTTTTTTATGTGGGTTGCGCTTTACTATTTCTCTTTGCGAAGGGTGAAGTGGGAAAGAATGCAACCTGGAAAAGCAAGGAGAAAGAAAAAAAATAAATCCTTGGAAAACAAATAAAGATACAGGTTTTATCAGGAGCTTTTTCTGACTTAACAGTTAGTTCATACAGAATTTATTCTCATTCCCCCAAAACATGATAATAACAGAATGATGATAATTAACATGCCTGATAAAAGGAAGACAAGGATCTGCACAACGGGTGCCCGATGGAAGCCTATCAGCGGAATTTGCAAGCGAGCTTGCCAGGCCACTCTGACCAGCTGGGGTGATGAGCGGGTAAAATGATCGAAGAAGACGAGCTGCAGCACTCCATGACGAAAGGGGATCCGCAGCACGGATGGAAGATATCAATATCTCTCTCAGAACGACCATTTGAAGGGTACTCCATTGTGACTCAAACAACGACACTATAGACTGAGGGTGGTGCCCTTTTCCAACATCAGTATTGCAAGCACCAAGTTCCTAAACAAACAAGGATTACCAATACTACTATAAATTCAACAATATTTAGTATATGGTGTTGCCAATATATGTAAAATAAAAAATTAACTCAAAGTCAAAATATTAGGATAATAAATATATTCAGCCCTTATTATCATGTGGTTATGATAAGGACATCTGAATTATGATCTGCAGCTTAAGAGATGACATATTGCACCTATACATAAAAACATGCACCCTTTGGGTGAGAGTCCAACCCCATGCTCATTAGGAAAGGCAGGTCAGTCTACTAATACTTGCTAGCATTAATTTTGCAATTCACATA
Organism: Phyllostachys edulis; assembly: GCA_036346405.1. NCBI lineage: Eukaryota > Viridiplantae > Streptophyta > Magnoliopsida > Poales > Poaceae > Phyllostachys > Phyllostachys edulis. The sequence goes on from CM070551.1 coordinate 28,956,871, forward strand.
TTTTTCCTAATCAAGGTGATTCTTGTCCTAACATGCGAAATGCAGCTTGTATTCTCGTCAAACCCATTTATCCTACCCAGATCTCCACCTCAACCAAAAGAAGGGGTAAAAATGAATAAAAGGAAAGACATCAACTCTTGACTGACAATGTAAAGTTTACTTCCATCATATTTCCATCAGAAAGGAAGGGGCAGTTTTGACGTTGGCATGATTTCACTAAGAGTAAAACAGCACCCAAGAAATAAAAAAGGAAGGTTCGTTGGAAAAGTTGAGAACGTACAAATACACAATATAGTAAACATAATTAAGAATGATGAATTAATTATCAGTGTGCTGCAAATATGTAACAAACTCACCTTGGACGAAGCATGATCCCATTTGCTAGTCTTCCTGCTTTGAACATGGTATGCATTTGTAGTCATGGTTAGAACCTGCATAGCACTCATAGCAGCATATGCATTGTCCTGCTGAAGGTATAACTGTGCAACTTGTCTTGAAAAAAATGCTGCCTTGCGATTATACCCAAGAGTACCAAAAAGTCTCGCTATTTCAATATATAGTATCAATCGGTCACTGGCATCAATCAGAGCCTTGGCACCATCTGCAGCGCACATTAATAAATCTGATACCTCCTTGGCGAGTTCCCGTCTGATAAAGAAATAAATAAAATGTTAATGAACAACTTTACCCTAAGCAGAGTATACTTTGATGCAACCTCTTACCTCATTCCAAAGATCACACTAGTTTCTTACTTTCTTTTGGTCAAATAATTATGTATTACCTAAGTATAAGAAACTACCAAGTACTAACAAAGTTACTCAGCTGCTCATTCTACAAGAATTAACTGCTGACAGAGCACGAGAAAACTGGTTATGCAAGCCTCCTACTCATAGGAATATAGAACAAGAGGGAGACTCACCTGCACAGATATCTTGTCAGCTTCAATGCAGCTTCAAGCTCAAAACTCACAGGTGAAACTCTACAAAAAAATAAATAAATAAGTATACCTGCAACGTTAGTGCATTAAGTAAATTCACCAAGTAAATAGCTCAATATAGCGTGCAATCCCCTAATCAGTTTTCAGTGTTGATGGAATACTAGTTAAGAGGATGCTCAACTTAAATGAGGGGGAAAAAGAGGGAAGGATATAGAACAGAGGAAAAACACACTCAAGAGCAAGAAAGGGAGCAACATTTTTCAAGCCAAAATAAATTTGGATAAAAAAAATGGCCAAGAAAATTTTAATATAGCGATGCACTAATGAAATAAATGAACAACAGTTCTAGGAATTGGTATGAATCCTTCAACATATCAGTAGCTCGTAAAAACCAATGAGAGCACTTCAATTCTTTCATATGTAACTTACAAGGAAAAAAAGGGGCTTGCTTCATGTAGAATGTAATAATCATGGAACAAAAACTAAAGGCAGGATATTGGCGTATCTCATATGACGGAAGGGCATGCTGTTCGCGTATAGAAATTAAGAAGGATAGCACACCAAATTCAATACCTTTGAGCATTATCTTGTAAAGTTGCTCTTCTATATAGCTGGATAATGGTGTAATAACGAAACTTCACTTCATCTTCCAAAACAGGATCACTTTGGCCCATCCTATCAACCTGCTTACAAGCACAAAATAATCACCTTAAACTGTCATAGGAGGTTGAAACTTGCGAGTAACACTGCCAATAAGATATAATAGAGGCAGCTCCAAAGGCACTACTGGCATGCCAGCAAGCTGAACAAAATTGAACAACCGGAATGCTCTCAATCCCAAAGCTCGATGGGTTGGTACGAATGCTCACCACTAACGCGCAGACACTACCCTCAAGGGCTCCAGCATGCCAGAAAACATCTCCTGTCAATCTTGCAAGCTCTATTGATGTGGTGTAATGTGCATTAGCATCAGCAGGTGATCCAGCCAATAAGCAATAATCTCCGATTATCTTTTGTGCACGGCCCAGCCTTCTTTTTTTAGCCTTAATCACCTAGAAAATATAGAAGTATATTGTCTTATATAAGCAATAGAGTATTGGGCCATTTACATCATCAACATACACTGGTCAAAATACTCGGAACACCTAAAGTATGAACCTCCTCTGAGCCAAGACTGGATTGCGAGTCCAAAGGTGTCTTTAGAATAGTTCCCGTGGATTCTGCGCGTAAGACCCATTTCTCAAACTCCATCAACAATGAAGCAGCAAGATCTTGGATCATCGTAAGCATATGAAGTTCCAGTGATCGCTGATCAGAAGGAGGGAACATAATAATATCATCCCTCTTTTTCTCCACCAACTACGAAAAACAACAATGCAAACAATAATTACATTAGAAAAATAAGTGATCAAACAAGACAAATTTAGAAGGAAGGCATCACAACATTGCTATGACTAATAAAGGATTAATTAAACATAACAACAATTCAAAGTTATCAGCATAACAACACTATATAGAATTTGTTTATAATGTAAACCATGACCTTCCTTCCACGACACAAGAATACCGGTAATTGTTTGACAAGTCCAATTGAATTATGCACCACGTGAGTATATAAGTACACACTCATTGGGTGTAGAAATACTAGTAGCATGCAAAGCAAGTGAAGTGGGCATAAAGCATAGCCTAACACCCAACTAAAGCAAACCGTAAAGTCCAAACCTAGACGACCAAACCAATTATCATCAAAAGAGCCGCAACTGCAGTTTCAGCCCTCGAGCTACGATTAGTGTATTAAATTTCAGTGTGGATTGCCTGATGAAGACTTAAGCTAGACCACTCAGATCTCATCCAAGTAACAGTTTAACACACCTTGGAAACACTTGGAGGCAACTAAGCTCTAGGCCTCTAACCAAATGCACATGCCATTGTCACAGCCCATAGGTACACTTTGTAGAGCAATTGCAAAACCAGATGACCCAGACGCTGGATCCGCGGATGCTGAGCTGAGCGCACCAATACAAGCGCGTGATCCGGAGACTTGGAAGAGACGCGATCGCGTAGTACCTGCGCGTCCGTGGGGCAGAAGGCGAAGCAGCGGTTGGCGAGCGCGGATGGGTACGAGCGCGCGGCGTCGACGAAGTCCGCGGCGACGCGGTCGAGGTCGGGGGAGGAGGGGAGGTGGCAGATGCCGACGACGGCGAGCACCTTGCGGGAGGACTGGAAGTCCTCCCACGGCGAGGGCACGCACCCCCCGAGCACGAACTTGAGGCGGAGGCAGCCGGTGTCCCAGGGCTGGTGCGCGAAGGGGCTCTTCTGGTGCTCCGAGTAGTAGGGCCGCAGCGAGGCGAGGTCGACACGCGCGTGGCGCGCCACCAGCGCCGCGTAGTCGCGCAGGCACGGCGGCGGGATCGGCCCGCCCACCGGCAGCACCGCCACGCGGATGGCCGACCCGGACTCGATGCTCACGCCGGGCTCCATGGCCGGTGCTCGCCGCTCGCCCGGGTCGCGAGTAGCAGATCTGACGAAGGAGGAGGAGTCGGTCGGGTGGGTGGGTCGGGGAGGTGGAGGTGGAGGAGGAGAATGAGATGTCTTTGCGCCGTGAGGGGGCTATCTGATTTGATCCTTCGATCTAACTCGCGTCTGGGCCGACTCGACTTGACGTTCTTGGGTCAGGCCCAGTTGGATCGGCCATTGCCCGGACTGAAAGCTTCTCATGGGCTCCGGACTCCGATGCAACGTTTTGGATTGGACGCGCGTTCCCTGCGTAAACTTACAGCGAGAGACGTGGAATCTACAGCAGCGCGCCGTGCGGGCAGATGTGGGCGCTTGACATCGAGGACATGTCCGCTCAATGTTCTCCGGCACCGGCGACGCTCGTAAGCGAGTCGGTGCCGGCGCCGGCAGGGCGTGCACCGGACGGCCACGTAGGGTTCATGGTTGAGGCCGCCTGACTGCATGGGCGCGTGTGCTTCATCCACATTGCGCCGGCCGAACTACCATTTGCAGCTTCGGATCTGGTCCTGGAACCTGACATATCTGTGTACGACGTGGAGAAGCACATCTGCGTGAAGAAACGCAGCGTTCCGACGCCGTGCGACCTTTCCGTGAGATGGTCATTAACAAATCACAAATGCGTGGTTATGTAAGGCATTACAGTGCGCTGTCTTATCTTTAATTTGCTTTAAACTAGAGTATATGCATTGGGTTGAAAATGTAGCGGTGCTATTGTGCATTCTTTTAGTTTCATGTGTGCAAAATCATGGCGAGCAGCCCATTAGCTTACCCCATTTTTAACATCGGCGGTAGTGGTACTATAAGTCCTTTGCCTTGCTGACTAACATGGCAACATTAACAAACTTAAATTACCGGAAGCAAAAGTTTGCACAACTTATTACCAGCCAAACACTACTACAAAAAGGCTAATACTGAACGTCTCATCACAGACGGTTTTCTAAAACCGTCAGTGTTAATGGTAATCATAGACGGTTTTACCAGCGCGACCGTCTCTATTACTGGATACGCTAAGAACCGTCTTTGATGAGCTAATATTACAGACGGTTTGTATCACGAACCGCCTGTGATAAGTATCTCATTACAGACAGTTTGTATTAAAAACCGTCTATGACTTGGAATTTTTCTTACTCTGCGATTTTACCATGACGTGAAATTTTCCTTTCTTTGGTTTTACCATGGCCTGGGATTTTTCTTACTCTCTGGTTTTACTATGGCTTGAAAAATACTATGGTTTTTGTATGAAACCGTCTATGATTCGCAGCACGGAAGTTCGAAAAATTTTGAACGCGTGCGCGGGAGACAAAATATTTTGGCGCTGTCCTTATATATTATAGCCACCCAGCCTTGTCTTCCATCAGTCTCTCTCTCTCCCCTCCCCACGCCGAGCTTCGGCGACCACCCTCGATTCCCCATCGTTGCTCGGCGAGGAGACACAGCTGACGATGACGAGGAGGGATGTAGAAGGAGCTCCTTGTCTGCCGCAGAAGGTAGACTGCCGGAAGATACGTGTACATCTCCAAAACATACACAATTTGTTGGCTGTTTGTTGTAAAAAAAATGATCTTAATTTTTTTTTACCTAAGGTTGGAGTGCCGCTGGAGGTTTTCGGTCGTCTCTCCTTTCTTGCCGACGAGCTTGAGTCGAACTCGGACGACATGCAAGAACAACTTGTGATATGCTGGTGAGGTACAGAGAGGAGCTCACAAGACCAATCCAAGAAGCTGATGAGTTCTTCAGAAGCTTGGAGGCACATATGGTTTCTAGCTAGTTTAACTTTGTAACTTTATTCTTTTTTTCCTATTCGGAGCGGACGTTGTGAAACCTTTTGGTTTCTCTTTCTTGTAATATGTCTGTCATCATAATTTTAATTGAATTTTAGTTGTCTTGCTAGAGGTTGCATATAGAAACTATTGTCCAGCAATTGATTGATTTGGCTCAAAATCCGATTTTTTTTTTCAATAGAAAAAATTATCACAGACGGTTTTTGTTCAAAACCGTCTGTGATAGCTTTTTTTTACAGACGGTTAAAAAAACGTCTGTGATGACCTGATGTCATTACAGACACATAAAATCAAACGGTTCAGAAACCGTCTGTGATGATCTTTTGTGTAGTGGTGAAATTAATGTTCAATACAACAACCAAAGAAACTCACTATCCTCAACAAGTTATTTCTGACTAATGACGACCTGGTGGGTCCTTGGCGGAGGGGGGGGGGGGCGCTACCCCCATACGGTTTGGTTTTGTGACCGGTAGTATTAGTCCTTACTCCTTAGTAATCATATTATCCCCTAACATTAGTAATCATATTATCTCCTAATGATCTATTCCTAATACTCTCAGTGAAGCATGTTCTTATTCTTCTTTTCTATTGTGTTAATCTATATTTTACTATGTACATGTTCCAATCCAATTATGTAATCAATACACTCACTTATCAGTAATTTTGTTTTACATTCTTCGTAATGTTAATGATATTATGTTAAGGGTGCATATATTAGTCAAGAAAGGCGAAATATCTTGTGAAAAATGTGAATTACAACGTAAGAGTTTTTAAACATTCTCAACAAATTACCAAATGTAGAAGAGGAGGGTATGTTTTATATCTTCGTAAAATTTTAAGATCAAACACAATCATATTTCGTATATAGCAAAAACGATTGAGTTTGATCTTGAAATTGTGCAGGGATATATATATAATTATAATCTCCCCCTATACCTCATATTTTTTTTAGAATGTTTGAAAACTTCTAGGTTTGATCAACTCGCATTAATTTGGTATTATGTGTCATTCGCTATGATTTTTTTAGCATATGAAATCCCCCACCCCCCGCGGGTTCCAATTCCTGGCTCTACGCCCCTACTTTCGAACATCAGTTATTTTAGGCTACCACTGCCCAATTTGTGACATAATTTTGTTTCTTGCAGCCATATACAGTCTTGCGTAACTATAAGAGCACAATAACTAAATGGAAAAGAGAGAAGGAAAGGTCAGCTCATAGCCTCATATTAGACCAACCATTCAATCAATGCTAGCAAAAAAAAAAGTATCTACAGCTGCAGCAGCACAATCACAAGTTCACAACAGCGCGATAACGCGCATAGCCACAGTCTAGTTGTTTTGAAGAGTGACATACTACTACCTAACTATTGCCTAACTATAAAAACGTTCCATTCTGCTCCGCCTCCGGCTTGGGGGCTGGCTCTGGCAGGTGTTCTAGTTCTACCTCAGGATTGGGCTGAGCAGCTGCTGCATGCATTTCAGCAGGGTTGTAGCGCCCAAACTGCAATTAGAAGCGTATCAAATAGTTATCATCGTATCAAATAGTTGTCATCCTTGCAACATGACATGAATACTAGTATAGCATTTTGCAAGATGGCATAAATAGTATGTGACATGAATACTAGTATACCATTTGTAATATGGCATGAATTGTAGAATCAGACATGAATACTTGTATAACATATGGATATACCTTCATCCTCGCAAGGGGAATTTGTCTGACTTCTTTATGGACATCAGGGTTCTTGCGTGCAATGCTCTCAACTCTACGAAAACCCTGCTAAATAACAGTAAGTGTATCCATGTCGTTAGCCCAACTAAATTTTCCAAACTGTAGCTTTTTATATGGAATTTACATGCAAAATAACCTGAATATCTATCTCATATGTGTTTTTCCTTTTTTTTTCTCCCAAGTTGTTCATTTTCCAAATGCATGCTCGTAAACCTTCCATGCAACATTAACGATAATTTTCAGTAATCTGCCAACTAATTAATTCCAGACTTTACCTGCATCTTTTCGTCAATGATCAGGGGCTGCTTCCCTTTGATGGCTTGCAGCTGTCTCCTCGGGCACTGCCTTTCCTTCCCAAACTGATCTTGCTTCACTCCCGGGGCCTGGTTACAGTTCCCAAGCTGATCTTGCTCCACTCCCATGGGCTGCTTTCCCTTCCCAAGCTGATCTCGCCCCATTCCCATGGCCTGCTGATCTTGCCCCACTCCCATGGCCTGCTTTCCCTTCCCAAGCTTATCTTGCCCCGTTGCCATGGGCTGCTGATCTCGCCCCATTCCCATGGTCTGCTTTCCCTTCCCAAGTTGATCTTGCCCCATTCCCATGGGCAGCTGATCTTGCCCCACTCCCGGGGGCCACTTCCCCTTCCCAAGCTGATCTTGCTCCATTTCCGGGGGCTGGCTTTGTGTCCTGATTGGCAGCTTCGCGCCCATGGGCCGCAGCCGCCCCTCCACAATGAGGCCATCGTTCCGAAGCCAATGCTTTTCTTTCATATCGACACACTTATCAAGCCACTTCCTATGGTTTTCAAGAATATCTAGATTATAACCAAGAAGGTCCGGCCATGCTCCTTCGAGCTTCTCTATTCCCAATGCCACGTTTCCGAGAGGATGAAGCCAGAGCGTCTCGGGAGAAAAGACTGAAGAAGATAGCAGGAGAATTAGTCGCCTTAGTCGCCGAAACAAGATAAACTTACAACAATTATCAAAGGAAAGAAAATAACCAAGAACAGTAAGAACTGCCATTTCCATAAAGAACCAAGCAAAATTCCCAAAGATTCACCAGTAAAAAATCGTTACCATTGTTTCTCATTAAAACATTCACATTTTCTCTCCTGGAAGAAAAAGATTCCAAAGATTCATAAGACCAGCAACGAAGAATTAAAACGAGAAGCCAGAACGAGAAAGAAAGATTCAGAAAAGCCGAAATGAGCACTTAGGAATTGGAGCAGCAAAGATTGAAAGATTCAGAAGAGCCAGAAAGAACAATCGAAAGTTGAAAGTTGAAACATCAAAGAGATAGAAAGAACGCTTCTTGAAACTTACCGGGGTTTTCGTCCACCAAGTTCGCGGTGGACGAGCCCGGAGCGACAGTCGTGGAAAAGCTCGAGGCCGTCGTCGAGGAGTGCGCTGGAGCAAGCGCTGGCCTGCAAGAGCTCGCCGGATCCATCGCCCACAAACTCTCTTGAGCGCCAGGAGTAACCCTCGTGAAAGAGCTCGAGGCCGTCGTTGAGTAGTAAGCCGGCGCCGGCACCGACAACCTTGCTGGAGCGAGCCGAGTAGACCTCGTGGAAGAGCTCATATCCGACAAGCCTGCTGGAGCGCCCGGAGCAGCCGTTGTGGATGCGCTCGAGGCCGTGGTGGAAGAGCCTGCCTGGGCCATCGTCGGAGAGCTCGCTGGAGCAGCGGCCGACTCTTCCCTCTCTACGCTCAAAGAAGGCAGCGCTCCGAGCAATGCAATTTTTTTGTGTTTGAGAGGGTGGATTTGTGGCTGCTCTGCTGTGCGTGCGTGCGTGCGCGAGGCCATTATATAAGGCGCGAATTTGAAGAACCCAAACGGTCGAGCACCTGGTGCGTCTCAGGCTCTCGGCTCGGCTCGTGCCTGCACGGTGCGGCTCAGGCGCTCAGCCTCATTGTGTTTTGATCCACAAAGCAAGTATTGAATCAACACCAACACGTTGCAAGTGCAAACAAACAAGAATAAAAACATGATCAGTCAGTTGATTAAAATGTACGATCTTTAAAAAACATGAGTAAAATGTGCAAAACTTCCACTTCCAAAAACATGGCTGCTGCACAGATGCTAAACTTTTATGCAGAGATCTCCCGGCTTCAGAGGAAAAGAGAAGCAGACATGTAGTAATCAGTAAAGCAACTTCAAAAAATTGCGCAGAACAAGCAAACCGGCAACACAAATAGACGGTTGCAATCTGGCAACACCAGTAGTCTAGCAATTGCGCAAAACATGTTCAAAAAGAGGTAATTGTGCAAAAAAAAAATCCTTCTTTTCTGATAAACTATTCTCGAACACGTAGAGCACTAAGAACAGGGACATGTAGCGCTGAGCCTTCCTCTGCGCCTCCGATCGGGACGAGGGAACAGCGAAGCCGTTCAAACCGCAAACGGCCAAACATTTCGTCGAACACAGAGAAAGCATCACACACACGAGTAGCCCATCCCGCGCGTCCGCGCGCGCGCGCAGACACAAGCGGCCATCCTCTCGCGGGCGAACGCGCACAGGGCACAGAGAGCGGCGGGCAGCTACGAAGAGGTGGGGCGCTGTGGAGGTCGCCGAGAGGTTGGGCGTGGGGCCGGAGCCGGAGACGGGTGGCCATGGAATGGAAACGGAGGGACAGTGCACCAGAGCGGGGAACCGGGGCGTCCGGTCGAACGGTTTCTGTTCCACGTGCACGCAAATTTTGTATTCTGGCTGTGGGCTGGGCCCGTGGGAATCCCGCCGTTGTGTTAGCTCTGGTGGATAAGGATTTGGTGGGCCTCGCTCTGCAGCAGAACGCCAGGGACGTGATACCCACGAGCGTCCGGCCCAGGTAAGTGAGGCTCAAGGATCTAGGCCGTCTAATTGCGATCGAACGGTTATGAAAGGCCCAAACTGTCGTCCATTCAACAACCATCCCGCAAATAACCATGATGTATGATGTTATCTCTTTACTTTTACTATAAATAAAACTCTCAACCTCTCGGCGGGTATTACGATGCAATAGCTAGCTTTTCATGGTATCAGAGCCGCTCCTAACCTGTTCATCATGACTTCCGTTTCCTCAGCCTCCTCTCTGCTCAACTCGATAGCCAATGGCTCAACCTCCTCTGCCATGGCCAGCATACTACCCACACCATCCTTTAGTCAACTCATCAACACAAAGCTAGGCCATGACAACTACCTCATATGGAAAGCCTAATTCCTACCATACCTCCGGAGTTAGCACCTGCTCGGCTATGTCGATGGAACAGTGGAGGTTCCACCGACAATCGTCACTTGGGCCAATGTAATGTCCTAATTTTTCAGAGTTTTTGAGATTCTCGGAAATAAAAATAACCATTTAGTTTTGTTGAATTGCTCAAGCTTTACTTGGAGATTTTGAAAATTTACAGCGATTTAATATGAATTAATCCAACTTCAAGTAATTCGAGATTGGTTTTCTAGAGTTGCTGGAGCTCTCTGGTGTTGAATTTCCTTTCTCTGTTCGCTCCTACCTCCCTCTCGTTTGGACCTCCCTCTTAGTCCAGACCTCCCTCTCGTTTGGACCACCCTCTTGGGTCACGACCACCCCCTTGGGTCACGACCTCCCCTTTGGTTGGACCACCCTTTTGAGTTTTGACTGACCCCACCTGTCAGATCTATTCACCTTCTTCTTCCTTCCGCCGCGTCACTGTTGACGCAAAGGGGTCCTTGAGCATTAAATGCTGTTGTGTTGCATTAAATGTTGTCACTTCTGCAGTACATGCTTCCCCCTTGTCTCCTCCCCTACCTACCACCATCTTCTCCTTCACCTACCCTTGACCTTGTGTGCTTCTGAGTTTCTCAGCAGCTCTTCCCGCCTCCCCTGGCTATAAAAACCCGAGCAACCATCTTTCATCATCTTTTCCTCACCCAGCTCTCCTATTCTCTTGCTCTCACCCTGTGTCTCTGTGCTTGTAGTTTCGCCAGAGTCTGCTGAGAACAGGAGAGGTCATGTCTTGTGGGTAAAGCTGTACAACCTCTGCAGAGTGTAAATCTATTCGAATAACTGTGTCTTCGGTTATGGACATGCCTGGCGATTTCACGCAAGGGGTAGACTTTCTCAAAAATTGTTAGTCTTGGTTGGTCAAGAGTGGTCTGGGCAGTGACCAGGGTGGTCACGAGTGGTCTGGGAAGTGAACAGGGTGTTCACGGGTTGTTTTCAAAGAATTTGTTTACTTATGTATTAATCTTTCAACTTGTGCCTTGCAATCTACTTACTGTATTTCCATTCAATATTGCTTTCGGCAAAGTAACCATAAAGACCTCCTTGCCAAGCCTTGTATGAATACTATTTGCATACGTTTCCCTACGGCTTGCTGAGTACATTCAAAGTACTCACGGCTTGTGCTCTCTGGTTGATCAGCAGTTGAAGAAGACCACCCAGGGTGCTCCGACCTCTTTGAAGAGGAGGTCTTCAAAGACCTCTCATGCTAGGGGACGTCCTCCACTCGATTGCCTGTGTGCATGTCAAATGGCCTCCACGTGTTCTTTTGTTTTTCCGCTACGAGCTCTCTGTTGTAAGCCCTGCGTGGCTACTCTGTAACAACCTTGACTATAAGGTATTTTGCTTATATCAATGTTAATTTGTTTGCTTTATCTATAGTTTTTTGTATGGCTGTGATCACGTCGTTGTTGAAACTGTGTGGACCAGCTACTGATCGTGGGACTAGTCTAGAATGCATAGTGGGTCCCGGGGGTTGCTTACCCAGGGCGTGACAAGATGGTATCAGAGCCATATCGACTGTAAGACGTAACCTTAGTTAGCATGGTCGTTTAGTCAAGAGCTAAAAAGGGGGCAACAAAACGCAACCAGGAGGTCTAAACGGTTCTAAACTGAGGAGGCAACTCTACTAAAGCACTTCTAACCTAACTTATCTGGGTGGTCAAACTAAGGTAAAGCTCGATCCTATAGAGGTCACTGAGATGACAGAGATCAATTTAAGTTTGTAATCAAAGTTTAAGAGGGGATAATGGGCAAGAATCTAAGAAAGAGGTGAGAAGAGACTAGAATAAGATGCGAACATAATAGAATAAGATGAGAAAAGAATAACTATTCATGTTACACTGTTGGTTTGCTCTATAAAATAAGTTTTGAACTCTTGACTAAGACAACTATGCTAACTAGGGTTACGTCCTACAGTCGATATGGCTCTGATACCATCTTGTCACGCCCCGGGTAAGAAACCCCCGGGACCCCCTGTGCTCACTGGACCAGTCCCATGATCAGTAGCTGGTCCGCACAGTGATCAACAACGATGCCATCACAACCATACAACAAACTAAAGATGAAGTAGACTAATTAACAATAACAACAACAAAAGACCTTATGGTCAAGCTTTTTACAAAGGTCTTGCCACGCAAGACTAACAACAAGAGAGAGGTCGCAGCGGGAAAACAAAAACACGTGGAGGCCACTCGACATGCCCACAGGCAATCGAGTGAAGGACGTCCTAGCTCGCAGGGTCTTCAAAGACCTCCCCTTCAAAGAGGTCGGAGCAGCCTGGGAGGTCTTCTTCAGCTGTTGATCAACCAGAGGGCACAAGCCATGAGCACTTTGAATGTGCTCAGCAAGCCGTAGGGAATTGTACGCAAATAATATTCATACAAAGCTCAGCAAGGACAGCTTTATGGTTACTTTGCAGAAAGCAATATTGAATTGAAATACAATAAATAGATTGTAAAGCACAAATTGAAAGATTATCACATAAGTAGACAAGCTTTCTTTTGAAACAACCCACGACCACCCTAGTCGCTACCCAGATCACTCACGACCACCCTGGTCATGAGCCAGACCACTCCAACAAGTTTTGAGACAGTCTACCCCTTACGTGAAATCACCAGGCATGTCTGTAACCAGGGACACGGCTATTCGAATAGATTTACACTCTGTAGAGGTTGTACAGCTTTACCCACAAGACACGAGTTCTCTAGTTTGTTTGGCACCCGTCGATGCCCCTGCTCACTTCCTTGGGTAAGTAGGCTAGAGCTCGTAACAAGGCCTTTACAAGGTTCTGTTTTGACTCAGTTTCGCTTGCTAAGGTTTCGCCTTCCTGGCCCCCTCTTGCGCCAAGTGTGGGTGTCCAACCCAGGTCCTTCCACACTTCCACCAAAACGGAACCGAATCAAAGCATTGCTAATTAGTTGGCCAGGTCCACCCCATCCTGGACATGGGGTAGCACAGTGTGGCCCAGATCGAACTCTTACAAGGTTAAGTCCTTAGTAGGTGCTTAGGCAAGACCTCCTCATCCCAGTGTGCTTCCTGCACTCCCTTTACTGCACGATCACTCGTCCGAGCAAAAGCATTTTGGGTTCAACCCTGGCCAATGACCACCCTGGTCGTGGCACCACAAATTTTATTAGCGACCACGTAGGACAGAGCAACGCTTGCCAAGACAACACATGCCAAGACAATACGTGCCACAATTCCATAATTTCTTAGTCAAATTTAACATCTTTGAGACAAGTAATCGAGACAACGCATAACTAAGCAGGTCTAAGCAAGATACGCGCCCATATTGGTTATCACAAGGAGGTCCAAAGGTACATGACGACATGTCAAACACAATTATCCAAGGGGTCATACTGCCAAGTAGGTGCTTAGCTAATTCCCAAACCATTTTTATACAAATAGCCATGCATGTTGATATAAAACAAAGTAATTTCGCAAAACTAGGTTCAATATGATCAAAGGTCTACGACTTACCTTCAATGTAGAGCTGAGGTTCTTCGGTAGAGGTCGCCGGGTCCACGAACTCTTCAGTGAAGCCGGAATCTACACGTGTGAAAAAAGAGCCAAATAAATACAACGAATTCAAATAAAAATCAAAACTACCAAATAAGAACCAAAAGAGAAACTTTGAAACAGAAACGGGCTCTCGGGAGGGGGTCCTGAGGAGGAGGTCCTGAGGGGGAGGTCCAACGGAGGAGGTCCTGAGGGGGAGGTCCACAGGAGGAGGTCCAACAGAGGATACGACTAGCCACGTGGTTGTAAAGAGATACAACCATGCAACGTGGTCGTGAGAGCAAAAGAGAACAAGGCGCGAAGGAACTCACCCAGACACACACACACACAGAGAGAAAAGACTGGAGAAGAATGGCGAACGGCGCAGGTGCTCCGGCGAACTCTGCGACGGCGAGGAGGTCGAGGACGGCGCAAGCTCCAGCGGGCTCCTTGCCAACGAGGAGGGCTCCAGCGAACTCCTTGGCGAAAACTCCAAGCACGGAAACTGGAGTGAGAGCAAGAGAGAGCTGGCTAAGGAAAATGTGATGTTGGAGGGCTGCTCAGGCTTTTATAGCCAGGGGAAACGAAGAGCAGCTGAGAGACTCAAAGACACACGTGTTCAAGGGTGGGTGAAGGAGAAGATGGAAGCAGGTCTGAGAGGAGACAAAAGGGGAAACGGGTACTGCAAAAAACAGCAGCATTTAATGCGACACAACATCATTTAATGCGCTAAGACCTTTGCGTCAGAAGTGACACAACGGGAGGAAGGAAAAAGGTGAACAGAGCTGACAGGTGGGGTCAGTCAACTCGGAGAGGTGGTCCAACCAAAGGGGAGGTCAAGACCAAAGGGGAGGTCGTGACCCAAGGTAGGTCGCGATCAAAGAGGAGGTCGTGATCCAAGGGGAGGTCACGACACAAGGGGTGGTCTTTGCAAAAAGACTAAGACGATGGTCTTTGCAAAAAGACCAAGAAGGTGGTCTTAACACAAGGGGTGGTCGTGACCAAAGGGGAGGTCGTGACCTAAAGAGAGGTCGTGACCAAATGGGTGGTCTTTGCAAAAATACCACGAGGGTGGTCTTTGCAAAAAGACCAAGAAGGTGGTCGCGGCACAAAGGGGTGGTCTTTGTAAAAAGACCAGCTCCAGAACCACCAGGGAGGTCTAAAATGAGAGAGAGGTCCAAACCACAAAGGAGGTCTAAACCCAAAGGGAGGTTCCAATGAGATGAAGGTCAAAGAAAGGTGCAGCGAAGCGGGGCCGTCCGATTTTGATCGGACGGTTCAAAAAGAGGTGATCGTTCGGACCGGTTGAACGCGCCAACCAGATCGGGCTGTCCAACATAGATCGGATGGTTCAAAGCAAAGGGGACGTTCGGACTAACCGAACGTGCCAACAGGATCGGGCCGTCCAATGCAGATCGGACAGTCTACGACGAAGGGGGCGGAGCAGGACCGCGCGGGGAGAACGGAACGGACAGAGGAAAAGGATTTCAACACCAAAGAACTCCAACAAACTCCAAGCGAACAAACTCAAATTAATTGAAGTTTGATTAGTTCATATTAAAGCACGACAAATTTCTGAAATCTCCAAGTTAAGCTTGAGCAATTCAACAAAACCAAATAGTTATTTTTACTTTTGAAACCTCAAAAATGCAAGACACGGAAACTCAGAAAACTTGGGACGTTACAGTTTTGTTGCCTCTTATAGCTCTCCGGCTATTTGTTCTTTGGGTTTAACCGACCTTCATACTTAGGTTATTCCATCTTTCTCTCTTGTTCTCTGTCACCTCTGTGCTTTTCCCTCTTACCTAGTATGCTTTCTTCTCCTCATCTATTTAGCCTGGGAAGATTTGTGCAGATGGTTCAGACTCACAACCCGGTAAGTCAAGATGAGCCAGTGGACCCCTTTTCTCAACCACCACCACCTCCTCTAGCAGCCCCCGTAGATCAGGGCATGGGTCAGTTCATGGTATCCCAGATGCAATTGATGAATGCAATGATACATAACATGAATCAAATGATGAATAAACAAAATTAGACAGCTACTGCTCTTCTTGCAATGTTGAACCAGAACCACCAAGTAGCTGCCATGCCACCACCGCCACCACCAGTTGCTCATTAGTCAAGACTGGCAGAGTTTATGAGGACCCGACCACCTACGTTCTCCAGCTCCTCCGAGCCATTGGACACAGATGACTGGCTGCACTCCATTGAGAAGAAGCTTGCCATCACTCGGTGTGACGACCGTGAAAAGGTCCTGTATGCTGCACATCAACTTGAAGGAACCACCGCGGAATGGTGGGAGAGTTATTGTGCCGCCCATGTAGACCACCAGAGCATCACTTGGGCGGAATTTTCAGAAGCTTTTCGTCACTCCCACATCCCTGATGGAAAGGTGGAAATGAAAAAGAATGAGTTCCGTGAGCTGCGACAAGGCAACATGTCAGTGGGTGAATACCTCAACAAGTTCACCCAACTCTCTCGGTATGCTCCAGAGGACATTGCCACGGATGATGCACGTCAGAATCGCTTTAAGAGAGGTCTCAACCCTGGCTTGAAGGTTCAAGTCGTTGGCAACGACTATAAGGATTTTCAGCACCTTGTGAACAAGGCTATGCTCATTGAAGAGTCTCGTAGGGAGCCTGCAGAATCCTATAAGAGGAAGATGGTGCAGCATGGTACTCATCAAGGTCATCCTCAGAGAGCCAGGACAAGTGCACGACCTCCTGCCCGCTTTGCTCCTCCTGTTGCTCCCAGGACCACCCCTACGACAGCATCTCGCTCGGTTACTCCAGGTCTTCGCAGCCCCAGCAACAGCAATCAACAGCCAAGGATCACCTGTTTCTATTATTGCCAATTGGGACATTACGCCAACAATTGTCCCTTGAAACAAGGACCTCCTCAGGTCAAAGCCAACTCGGGAGCTCCTCCGACCAGGACCTCTATGCCAGGAGCAGGACGTGGAGCTCCTCAGACCTCCGCTGCACCAACCAAGACCTCCCAGCCTTTTGGGAGAGGTCGTGTGAACCATGTCATAGTGGAGGAAGCCCAGACAGCCTCGGACGTCGTGTTGGGTAAGTTCCTAGTACATTCAGCACTTGCTACCATTTTGTTTGATTCTGGAGCTTCCCATTCGTTCGTTTCTCGGTTTTTTGCTACAAAGCATCAGTTGAAGGTTTCAACTCGATTTGGAGTTAATTACGAACCAGGGATGTCCACAAGTTAAGATGATCATATAAGGGGTAGAATTTTTGGCCAACCTGATCATCATCGACATCAAGTCCTTAGATGTGATTTTGGGAATGGATTGGCTTACGGAACACCAAGCCATTTTGGATTGTGGTGGGAGAAGCATCACCTTGGTCAGTCCAGTTGGGATTAGAATAAAGTTTGAAGCCTCTTCGGCGAAGCTTGAAGAAGCAGTGATCTGTAGTGTCAAGGTTGTGTCTTTAGAAGACGTCCCAGTGGTCTGTGAGTTCCCAGACGTCTTTCCGGATGAGTTACCTGGAATGCCACCATGCCGAGATTTGGAGTTCGTCATCAACTTGGTCCTTGGAACTGCTTCAAGTTTCAAGAGACCTTACCGTTTGCCTGTTGACAACCTGGTTGAGTTGAAGAAACATATTGAAGAGTTGTAAGCTAAAGGTTTTGTCAGACCAAGTTCTTCACCTTAGGGAGCTCCAGTGATCTTTGTTGCAAAGAAAGACGGTACACAGTGGATGTGTGTGGATTATCGCGCACTCAACGAGGTCACCATCAAGAACAAGTACCCTTTGACCAGGATTGATGACCTGTTCGACCAACTGAAGGGAGCCGGGGTGTTCTCCATGATAGATTTGAGATCAGGGTACCACCAGTTGAAAATTCGCCAAGAGGACATCCCCAAGACAGCTTTCTCAACCCGTTATGGACTGTATGAGTACATGGTCATATCGTTTGGATTGACCAATGCTCCTACTTACTACTTACTTTATGAACTTGATGAATAAAGTGTTCATAGAGTATTTGGATAAGTTTGTCATTGTCTTTATTGATGATATTCTAGTGTACTGTCACAGTGAAGAAGAGCATGAAGACCACCTCTGCTTAGTCCTGAACAAGCTTAGAGATCACCAGCTCTATGCTAAATTCGACAAGTGTGAGTTTTGGATGAAGGAGGTCACATTTTTGGGACACGTTTTATCGACAGAAGGAGTTGCCATCAACCATAGCAAAGTCCAGGATGTGCTCAATTAGGAGTCACCTAAGTCAGTGCCTCAGCTCAGAAGCTTCCTTGGAATGGCCAGTTACTACCGCAGGTTTATAGAAGGGTTCTCCAAGATAGCATGACCTCTCACCCAGTTACTAAAGAAGGAAAAGAAGAATGCCTGGACGCCAGCATGTGAGCAAAGTTTTCAAGAACTAAAGAAGCGACTGACCATCGCTCCGGTGTTAGTCTTTCCTGATGTCCAAAAGGACTTTAAGGTCTTCTGTGATGCCTCACGACAAGGTCTTGGATGTGTCCTAATGCAAGAAAGGAAGGTAGTAGCTTACGCTTCCCATCAGTTAAAGTCTCATGAGGTCAATTACCCCACTCATGACCTAGAATTGGCTGCCGTAGTGCATCCTTTGAAGATTTGGCACCATTACATCATTGGTAATCGCTGTGAAGTCTACACCGACCATAAAATTTTGAAGTACATCTTCACTCAAACTGATCTTAATATGAGGCAAAGAAGATGGTTTGAATTGATCAAAGTCTACAACTTGGGAATCCATTACCATCCAGGAAAGGCTAATGTGGTAGTCGATGCTTTAAGTAGGAAGGTCTACTGCAACACTCTGATGATCAAAGAAGGTCAGCCCGTATTGTACGAGGAATTTCAGAAGCTCAAGCTGGAATTGGTTGAAGAAGGTCACCTAGCTGCTTTGCAAATGCAACCAACCCTCCAAGACCATATCCGGAAAGCCCAAAGAGACGATGCAGACGTCTTGGAGATAAAAAAAAAACATGAAGAAGGGTGCATTCCCAAGATTTTCCGAAGATGAGCAAGAAACCATCTGGTTTGATAAGCGCATTTGTGTACCAGACCAGAGAGAGCTCAAGCAGTTCATACTCAAAGAAGCTCATGAGACTTCGTACTCCATCCAACCCGGGAGCACTAAGATGTATCAAGACCTCAAGGAAATGTACTGGTGGCCTAGAATAAAGCATGAGATCGCTGAGTATGTAGCCCAGTGTGATGTTTATCAGCGAGTTAAAACCAAGCATCAAAGACCCGCTAGACTCCTACAACCCTTGAACATACCCGAATGGAAATGGGAAGAGATTGGCATGGACTTTATCACTGGTCTACCAAGAACCCAAGCTAGATATGACCCTATCTGGGTAATTATAGATCATTTGACAAAAGTTGCACACTTCATCCCGGTTAAGACCACCTACTCAGGCGGTAGACTTGCAGAGCTGTACATGGCTAAGATAGTATGCCAACATGGAGTACCCAAGAAGATCATGTCGGATCAAGGATCTTAGTTCACCTCTAGGTTTTGGCAAAAGCTGCACAGTGCTTTGGGTACAAATTTGAATATCAACACAGCTTACCATCCTCAGACTGATGGACAAACAGAACGAGTAAACCAGATCCTAGAGGATATGTTGAGAGCCTGCGCTCTTGAGAACCAGGCCAGCTGGGATAGAATGTTTTCGTATGTAGAATTTTCTTACAACAATAGATATCAATCAAGTTTGTAGATGTCCCCGTTTGAAGCTCTTTACGGAAGAAAGTGTAGAACACCCTTATATTAGACTAAATCCGGAGAAGGACAAGTGTTTGGACATGATATCCTAAAGGAGGCTGAAGATCAAGTTAAGTCCATCAGAGAAAAGCTGAAAACGGCTTAGTCCAGGCAAAAAAGCTACGCGGATAACCATCGCCGAGACCTAGCTTTCGCACCAGGAGATCATGTGTATTTAAAGGTTTCACCTCTCAAAGGAATGCGACGCTTCAGAGTAAGTGGGAAGCTTGTACCTCGATATATAGGACCCTTTCCAATTTTAGACAGAAGGGGAGAAGTGGCTTACCAATTGGAGCTTCCACTCCGGTTGTCGGACGTGCATGATTTCTTCCACGTGTCGCAATTGAGGAAATGCCTGCGTGTGCCAGAGGAGCAGATGCTCGTAGAAGCCATAGACCTGCAGCAAGACCTCATCTACAAGGAGCAACCTATCAAGATTTTGGAAGTGTCCGAGCGTGTGACAAGAAGCAAGGTTATCCGTTTCTACAAAGTCCAGTGGAGCAATCACACTAAAGAGGAAGCTACCTGGGAGCGCGAAGAGGACTTTAAGGCCGAGTTCCCGTGCGTATTCTCTAGTCAGCCCGAATCTCGGGGTCAAGATTCCCTTTAGGGGGGTAGGTTTGTAACGTCCCAATTTTTCAGAGTTTCTGAGATTTTCGAAAATAAAAATAACCATTTGGTTTTGTTGAATTGCTCAAGCTTAACTTGGAGATTTTGGAAATTTGTAGCGATTTAATATGAATTAATCCAACTTCAACTAATTCGAGATTGGTTTTCTGGATTTGCTGGAGCTCTTTGGAGTTGAATTTCCTTTCTCTGTTCGCTCCTAT
Source organism: Phyllostachys edulis (assembly GCA_036346405.1). NCBI lineage: Eukaryota > Viridiplantae > Streptophyta > Magnoliopsida > Poales > Poaceae > Phyllostachys > Phyllostachys edulis. The sequence goes on from CM070551.1 coordinate 28,977,179, forward strand.
CTCCCTCTCAGTCCAGACCTCCCTCTCGTTTGGACCTCCCTCTCAGTCCAGACTTCCCTCTCATTTGGACCTCCCTCTCGTTTGGACCACCCCCTTGGATCACGACCATCCCTTGAGTCACGACCACCCCCTTGGGTCACGACCTCCTCCTTGATCTCGACCTCCCCTTTGGTTGGACCACCCTTCCAAGTTTTGACTGGCCCCACCTGTCAGATCCGTTCACCTTCTTCTTCCTTCCGTCGTGTCACTGCTGACGCAAAGGGATCCTTGAGCATTAAATACTGTTGTACCACATTAAATGCTGTCACTTCTGCAGTACCTGCTTCCCCCCTTGTCTCCTCCCCTACCTGCCCCCATCTCCTCCTTCACCTACCCTTGACCTCATGTGCTTCTGAGTTTCTCAGCAGCTCTTCCCGCCTCCCCTGGCTATAAAAGCCTGAGCAGCCCTCTTTCAACACCTTTTCCTCACCCAGCTCTCCTGCTCTCTTGCTCTAACCATGTGCCTCTGTGCTTGGAGTTTCGCCAGAGTCTGCTAAAGCTGCGCCGTCGCCTCCACGTCGCCAAGGAGTTCACTGGAGCCCTGTGCCATCGCCACCGCGTAGCCGAAGAATTCACCACAGCGCCCGCGCCGTTCGCCATCCTTCTCCAGTCCCTCCCCCTCTCTCATTTTCTCTCTATCCGGGTGAGTTTCTCCAACAAGGGTGCGTATATTGCTTAGACCTACTTAGTTATGCGTTGTCTCTCGATCACTTGTTTCAATGATGATTAAATTGGACTAAGAGATTATGGAATTGTGGCATATGTTGCCTTGACATGTGTTGCCCTGGCATGCGTTGCCTTGGCCTATGTGGCCGCTAATAAAACTTATTGTGCCATGACCAGGGTGTTCATTTGGCCGGGTTGAACCCAAAATATTTTTGCTCGGGCGAGTGATCATGCAGTAAAGGGGGTGCCAGAAGCACACTGGGATGAGGAGGTCTCGCCTGAGCAACCACTAAAGACTTAACCTTGTAAGCCATTGATCCGGGCCATACCGTGCGACCACAAGCCCATACTAGGGTGGACCTGGCCAACTAATTGGCAATACTTTGATTCGGTTCCGTTTCGGTGGAAGTGTGTAAGACCTGGGATATACATGCACACTTGGCACAAGAGGGGGCCAGGAAGGCAAAACCTTAGCGAGCGGAACTGAGTCAAAATAGAACCTTGTAAAGGCCTTGTCACGTGCTCTAGCCTGCTTACCTAAGGTAGTGAGCAGGGGCATCGACAGGTGCCAAACAAACTAGAGAGGTCGTGTCTTGTGAGTAAAGTTGTACAACCTCTGCAGAGTGTAAATCTATTCGAATAGCCGTGTCCCAGTTATGGACATGCCTGGTGATTTCACGCAAGGGGCAGACTTTCTCAAAACTTGTTGGTCTTGGTTGGTCCCGAGTGGTCTGGGCAGTGACCAGGGTGGTCACGAGTGGTCCGGGAAGTGAATAGGGTGTTCATGGGTTATTTTCAAAGAACTTGTTTACTTATGTCAGGCTTGATTCTGACTATGACTCCCTTGTCACGTCAATTACAACTTGTGCAGATCCAATGACCTTGACGGATCTGTACGCTCACATGTTGTCGCATGAGCTGTGCATTCTGCAGCATGACTCCCCGGTGCAGCTGCAATGGTTTGGCATGTCGACGAACAATTGAAAGCATCTAGGCCCCTAAAAATTGTTTTGGTAATTAATGACAATATATGAATATGTGACTAATATGTTTATTGAGTGTTTAAAAGGTTTAATCCCGGTGACGAATATAACAGCCCGGAGATGCATGCTGAGGGTCAATATGAAGAACAATATGGTCCAAGACAAGGTATAAGTAGTCTAGCTAGGATCCCTTTTGAATTTTACCGGTCTTAGGAGAAAATGATGGAAGACTGGATTTCAGGTTAAATAACGTACTATTAAGAGAGATTATGACTAGTAGCTTGATAGTATGTTCTTGTGCCATTTGGATCAACCTAGGATCATGCACGTACTTAGAATTTATTCTAAAAGCCAACTATGCCTTTCTAAGAAAAACCGGTAATACCGACGTTTACCTGACGGTACTACCACGTAGAGGTATGACCGGGAAGGTGGTGCAATTCTACCACAACCCGGTCGGACTAAAACCTAGTTGGCGGTACGTTTTTTCAAGAAAGAAACCTTTAGGAGCAGTTTGTTCTCGAAAAGCGAGTACCGGTTCATTTATGAACTACCGCATCGCAGATCGTCGAACACAGGAGTGAAGGATCCCAGATTCTCTGTGAATCACACACTAGTCCAAGAATAGCTAGTGTACACAGTAAACAAAAGTGAATAATCATAACCATAAAACGTCATTCAAAGAAATACTTAAAGTTTGATACAAAGGGGCATAGAGCCAAAGAGCAAAATACAGCGGAAGCAAAAGAAGTAGCGTAGACCACACGATTCACCACAGGCAATCGTCTGGAGAGCGTAGCCTAGTCGTCCAAGTTCTCATTCTCCTCGTAGCATTCTTCTCCTGATCAACAATTTATTAAGCATGGTGAGTACAAATGATTGTACTCCGCAAGTTACACCCAATAACATATTATAATGCATGCAAGGATTCAACACAGGGAGGCTTATATGGCTCAGTTTGCATAAAGCAACATTTTCCATTTAATTAATCATACTAAGTTCCAAAGCAGTTTACTCTATAACTAAAATCCATTTTCTAAATCTCTTTTTTTTTGTAGTTAGATAACATTCGTCAACAAGTGGTGAAGGATATCCTCCTATCACATGGCTACCCGCCCAATTTCCCATTTGGATAGAAATCCAAAATCAGTTAATAAAGCCTTTTTCAAATCAAACCAAAAATCTAACTTGGAGTGGCTTTGCTTAGCATGTCCTTAACCGTGGACACGGCTATTTGAATAGTTTTACACTCTGCAAAGGTTGTACAGCTTTACCCACAAGAGATAATTGATTATACTGTCCGCTCATACACTTCCGTAGGTGCGCGACTAAGTAATTATCACAAGACCTTTACAATGGATCATTCCACCGTAGCCCTGCCTCGCTAAGGTTTCGCCCTCTTTGGATATAAACCCGCCGGGTTCAGGCCCTCTCTTGCGCCAGGTGAGAATACATAAAAGTAGGTCATAAAAGACACTCACACAACCGGATGGCATGACCACGGTGAAAGAACGCAAATTCAGGACATGTGGTGGTAAGGTAAGGCTTAACAAAATACGCTCGAAGACCGGTCCTTAGGTGACTTGGGTGACTTTCCAAAAGAACCCTGGGACTCAACCATAGAAATGAATCGACCCCGTGCATGAACATGCACCATCCAACATCCATTCCGCCCAAGTCCAAACTATTTTTCATTTTATTTAACAATTTAAACATTTCAAAGATTCCTATGGTATAGACATACCATAGCATTGTTCAAATCATAATTGAATTTTTGGCTAATTTCCCCAAAGTAAACATTTTGGTCTAAGCTTTGTCTAAGCACAGTGTTTTTCAACCTGGTCTAGCTCATACTAATGTATCAACTAGATTTTAACTAAGGTATCAAGGAATGATTGATTTAACGACAAAAGTTGGCCATACAAAGGAATATGGAATAACTATAAGCTTAAAACGGATATTTAAATTACTTGAATTTAGATAAGCATGTAATAATAATTTAAAACAAAATTAAATAATTTAGAATAATGGGATTCAATGTGATCAATGATGTAACTTACCTTGCTCAAATGCTTGAGGATCTACTTCTTCGCAATATTCGGGTTCCCCGGAGTCGTCGAAATCTACACGTGAAAAGGAGCCAAATTTGAATAGTACTCAAATGAAATCAAATGAACTCCAAATTAAATAATTTTAGTGTAGATAGGTATATCCTGATTTTAGATGAATTTAGAAACTTGAATCACTCGAATCAGAGTTCGAACGAAGAAGTTATGGCCTTCGGAAGATTGAGAATACATGAAATGATAAAACAAAAGGATTTTCATATTTTCTAGATTTATTTTTAATTCAGAAATGGACTGAGCCGCTGATGGTTGGGGCCCGCGGCACCGTGGCAATGCCATGTGGGCGTGACATCCGTGCATGCCACATCAGCCCTGAGCTGAGGTGGCGCCTAGGTGGAGCCACGTCAGCGATGAGGTGGAGCCACGTCGGCGACGGCGACGGGGTGCTCGGGCTGCGCGGCTCACCGGCGCTTCGCGCCGTGGTGAGCCCGATGGGTGGTGCTGATGCGACGAGGAGGGCGCGGTGAATCCAGGGCGCACCAAAACGGCGGCGGATGGTGTAGAGATGGCCGGCGGCGACGACGAGAAGCGCCGGTGACGGCGGCTCGGAGGTGGTGACAGAGCTCTAGTGAGGGAGTGAGGAGGCGGGTGCGCGCACCAGGTGCGCCACAATGAGGCGGTGCTGGTAGCGGAGATGAAGGCGGCCGGAGAGGTCCCACGGCGACGCTACAGGCGACAGAAGGAGCTTCGGCCGATGCTCTTCACCAGCGAAATCTGGGCGATTGGGGCCGAAAGAGAGGGAGTGGGTTGGGGGAACGGGGAGAGGAGGGGAAGAGGCGCACAAGGCGCTCCTTTATAGGGGTTGGGAGGAGGAGGGAGAGAGCTCCATGGGCGGGGCGCACGAGCGAGCTCTGCCGGAGTAGGGCATGGCGCGCACAGGATTCGCGGGAAGAAGCGGAGGGCGACGGGACGGGGCAGCAGCGGAGGGCGATGGGCATTCAATGCTCTGTTGACAAAGCGACAAAGATGGGCAAGGGCATCGGTGGAAAACGTGGGCGCGGCGAAGAAAAACGGGGCGAAGGCATGGGCTCCCAACGGGCAGCACGCGGTGAAGACGACGACGTAGCGTGACGCTGGCGGGTGGGCTCGCCAGCGTCGGCCGAGCGAAGTGGGCGTCGACGGCAGACGAAGCGGCAAAGAAGGGAGCCGTCCGATTTCAATCGGACGGTCCACAAAGGAGGAGTAACGCAAAGGAGGAGTAACGCTGGCGCTTTGGGAGCCGTCCGATTTCGATCGGACGATCCACGGGAGGGGAGGCGCGCGCAGAAAGGTGGGTCAAGACGCAGTGAGCGGCCAAAAAATGGGCCACGCGGAGGAATAGGAGGGGTAGAAGGAAAACAACCGAAAGGAATAGGAGGGGTTTAAATAGGTTTTTGAATAAAATAATTCAAGAAATTGAAAAGGCTTTTTAGAAAATAGTTAAAAGGGTCCAAAAAATTCTAGAAACATACACATAAATTCCTTGAATTATTTGGAACTTAATAAAATTATTTATAACTATAGTTTAGCTTTTAATGTTTCAAATAAATTATTTTTAGCTTTTGGGCAAAAAGGAAAGCCCTTTTTAAAATCCAGAAAATCCAACAAAATACTTAATGCACTCTTTTTGACTTTAAATCCAATAAAACCTAAGAATTCAAATAAACCAAGTTTTGATTTAATTGAAGTTTTGATTAACTCATATTAAATTGTTTTTATTTTCTGAAATTTCAAGTTTAAGCTTTATTAATCCAATAAACCAAATGGTTAATTTTAATTTTGAAAATCTTCAAAAAGGCTCTGAAAATTAGGATATTACAGGTACGACCGCATATCCTGAGCGGAACTATAGACCCGGTTTGACCGAAACTTAGTTGGCGGTACGTTATTTCCAGATAGGGCCAGTTTTGGACCTCTAAGGGAAGCTACCACCCTATGTGAACAGAATTACCGAAGAGTGGAACTACCGCATAAATAACGACGGTAGTACCATGCCGAAAATTCAACAGCTAGTTCAGAGGCATTAATTATGTCTGCTATAACCGTTACTGTGCAGTCGGTGAAAGTGCGGTAGTACCAGCCAATGAACGGTGGTACTACTGTTCGCGCTGAAAAATTCAGGATCTTGCCTCTAACGGTCAAATTTGTTGGTGGGGGGTATAAACACCCCTCTACCGGTTCAAAGAAAAATATAGGAGACCTCATTGAACATCCATGAGCTAAGAGCATACTCTCTACACCTCATATACACTTGTTGCATTCATTGTGAGGTTATTGAGCAAAATTCAAGTGCATTCATTTCTAGATTAATCCTTGGCACTTGATTACCATCAAGCGAAGATTATGGTTCATTACTCTTCGTGTTTGCCGACACCTAGATGGCTTGGCGGGAGTTCGTGCGGTGATCTCTTCAAGGAGATTATGAAGAGGCCCGACACCAAATTGTGAGTGGCTCGGTGTTCGCTATCTCTAGAGCGGAGGAAGAACAACCACTAATAAAATTTAGGAGCAAGGCTTAATTCGTGGAGCCGGTCCAAGTTGCTTGGGCTTTCCTCAACGTAGATTAGTGAAGACCGGCAAGTCTTTGATACCACGGCAAAACATAGCGAGTCATCATTTGGTTATTTCTTTGCCTCTGCTTTACGCATTTATATTTCTAGCAAATTGAGATTATTGAGATTATCATTTTTAGTTGTGCTAGAGATATATTTGTAGAGTCTTGTCTTGTGGTGCCTTAGCTTTACTATAATTGAGTAGATCTTGAATCACAATATAAATCTTGCTTAGCTCTAAAATTGTAGGAATTGGTTTTAGAAAGCAAGAATTTTTGAACCTCCTATTCACCCCCCCTCTAGTCGGTTATCCTTGATCCTACAACAATATCGCATGACGTCCCAATGGTGGAGGCCAGTCTCTATCACCAAAGAAGAACCACAACCAGGGCGGCTGTGGTCGCTCTCGCACTCCATCTGGCCATGGCATGCCACCTGTAGGAGGCAATCAACACTGGCCAATGTGTCAAGTGTGTGGTAAATTTGGGTACAGTGCACTCAAATGCTACCAACACTTTAATCATGCATACCAGCCTGAAGATCACCATATTGCTGCATCTTCCTCGACTGCTGCGTACTAGGTGGACACCAATTGGTATGCAGATACCAGTGCCACTGACCACTTGACCAGTGACCTTGATCGACTGTCAGTTCGTGAATGGTACAGAGGTGGTGATCAAGTCAATGTCACCAATGGCACAGGTCTGTCAATAGCTCACATTGGTAATTCTACCATTGCTTGTTCTTCCAAATCTCTACTTAAAAATATTTTACATGTGCCAAATATAAGTAAGAATCTTCTATTTGTTCAGAAGTTTGCCTTACACAATAATGCATTCTTTGAGTTTCATCCGCATTATATTGTTGTTAAGGATCAAATCACGAAGAAGGTTCTGTTTCACGGCAAGGCTAAAGGTGGTCTTTATCCCTTTGCTACTATTCAAACTTTACAAGCCCTTCATTCTTCTAAGTGCACCACAAAACAGTGGCATTGCCGCCTCGGCCACCCCTCTCCAGCTATTGTTGAAGCTGTTCTTCGTTCCAATAAACTTGTGACCAAGCCAAATAAACTTTCCTCTGTGTGCGATGCTTGTCAACAGGGAAAGATCCATCAATTACCTTTTGCTAGTTCTACTCATGTTTCAAATTCCCCTCTTGAACTTGTTCACTCTGACGTGTGGGGGCCAGCTCTTCCATCCGTCGGAGGTTTTCTGTACTACGTAAGCTTTCTTGATGATTATAGCAAATTTGTTTGGATTTACTTTCTCAAACAGAAGTCTGAGGTTGCAACTATCTTTGTTCAGTTTCAAAATCATGTTGAGCACTTACTTGGTACTAAAATTCATTCTAGTCAAACGGATTGGGGAGGGGAATATCAAAAGCTTCATCGTTTCTTTACTAACATTGGTATTTCACACCATGTTTCTTGTCCACATACACATCAACAAAATGGATCCATTGAACGCAAGCATAGGCATATAGTTGAAACCGGTGTCACTCTTCTAGCCCAAGCTGATATGCCTATTAGGTTTTGGGATGAAGCATTTTCGACTGCGTGTTATCTCATTAACAGAATCCCTAGTCGAGTTATCCACAAAGAAATCTCTCTTACTCGACTTCTTGGTGTTACACCTAACTACTCTCTTCTTCGAACCTTCGGTTGTGCCTGTTGGCCCAACCTCAGGCCATATAATACTCGTAAGCTTGCGTTTCGATCTAGACATTGTATCTTTCTAGGATACAGTAATCTACATAAAGGTTACAAGTGTCTTGATCGACAAACTGGACGTGTGTATGTGTCACGTGATGTAATCTTTGATGAATGCGACGCCCTGAGTCATTACCCTAAGGGTAATCACACTTAGGCACACGGATTACTATTCGTTTGCCCAGTAGAACACTGCTCCAATGAATAGTAAGCCATTTACTAGAGTTACGCAGCAGAACAAGAAGATAGAAACTGTACATCTTTATTGCAGTAATAGCCACGCAGGGCTATGGTTCTTAATACAAGTATTACATAATTACAAAAGGGAGCTGCTCGTCATCCCTCGCCTGCCCTGAGGTATAGGCCACCTATTCGCCCCTCGCGTCCACCTCGCTCTGGTCCTCATTACCAACGCCCTCATCGCCAGCAGCATCCTCGGTACCTGCAAACCCCTCATCCCACTCGGGATAGATCCTGGCCGGACAAGGATCTAAGCAAGGGGAGAGATAGCAAGAGTGAGTGCTATAGTGTACTCAGCAAGCATTAATAGCTAAAATGCATTTGATGACTCTAAATTTCATCCTTATCAAAATTACTACCTCTTCTCTTATTCTGAAAATAGTTTCCAAAAAGTTATGTTGCTCATTTTAATTCTGAAAAGACTACTTGTTACCCGGAGAGAAGATAGACCCTTGGCGGTTCTCGTAGACTCCAATCCAGGAGAGTAGCATGAATTCATGATTTGATAGCACTATGCAGGCTTGTACCACTTTACCCATAGCAATTTTGAACCCTAAATGAGCCAGTTCCCCAGCATTTCCTTTGATGCGGATTCGAGATCATAAAACAGAACGTTTTCCAGTTACGTGATTAAGTCTCCACCCATTACTTTCCATCGGTGCTGATTTAGTCACAGTGCTGACCTCATCATCCACCGAGTTCCAGTAATGTTGGTTGGCCGACCCACCGGTCCCAGCACTCCAATGTGCGGTAGTATATCGCCCTGGGTCCCCCATGTTCTGGGATCCTCCCCGTACTTACTTACCCGTTGTGGAGAGTATAATTACGTAACAGGTAACATTTTCTGCCCGTCGAAACGAGAAAATGGTTGGCACTGAATTTACGGCCTCTGACCGAGTAAGAGTTTGTTGGTCCTTATATTATGACCCTATGTAAAGGGGTCCCACCTCTTACCTCAGCATCATTGTCGTGTTCCCCAGCCCGGGCCCCCCTTTACCAACCTATTTAGTGTCATTTCTTTTTTTCTTTCATCTCATTTTTTTATCTTCCCAATTTCATCTTAATCCAATTTAGTTTTGAGAAAATAGTTTTGATGCAATACATATATAATAGAGAAATATACGATTTGCATTTAATATAGCTATGTTTATGATTAAGGGAGTAGCTTGCCTTTAGAACTGTAGAAGAGATTGTCATCGATGAAATCGATATTAGCTACTCCTGTTAGTTCACCCGCTGCAATTTATACGACGGTGCGAAATAAATAAATACCTAATTAAATACTTAGCAATAATATGTGCGACTATGTGCATACTAGTCGGATGATTCTTTTTGTTAGCAGATCTTAATTTAATAACAGTTTCGAAACCCCGTTAAGTTAGCACTCCCCAACTATGGTCGTTCTAGAATACCGATTCTAGGGTTAGGATTGCCGACACTCACGTTTTACCGCACAGAAATTAACATACTACTTGTACTTACATTTTACTAAGTTTATCAAATTTTATTTGCGCAAATACGCTTGATTGGGTTTATTGAATTGCGTACGCATCTATTTACTCGTTTTAAATAAACTCGATGCCGTTCATTTTAACTATTTAACCATGATAGAATTATTTCCAACGCCACAGATTATTTGCCTAATCTATTGGTTTCTGCCAGTGATTTATTTATTTTAAAAAGTCTCAGATTAATATTTTACACATTTTTCTATTTTTATTTTAGACCGATCTATCTACTGTTATTTACTTGTACGGGGTTTAGGAATTCACTTTTATGGCGATTTAACTGACACTCGTAAGTCACACATCCAATTATTTATCTAACGTAGTGGCGATTTTATTAGATTTATTTTACCATCTTTTCTATGCTTTTAATTTTTCTACCAGTCGGTCTACGACTAAATATTCTGATGCGGTCCAAAACTCTCTACTTCTGGTGGTTCATTCGAAACATCGCATGATTGCTACAAACGCGTTCTCTACTATTATTTATATTTTTATAACATTTTTCTTTTTCTTTTCTTTTCTTTTCTTCTCGGTCTGCGACTATTTAACCGTCCACGGCTTGACTAAATGCGCTGGTCCAAAAATTACACAATGCGAATATTTATTAATACCGGTGCTCGACTAAATTTATTACTAATAACATCCATTAGAAATTATCTTATCACTAAATTCTAATTCTTTGTCTAATCTTTTCCTAATCCTAATTTCCTTTTTAATTAACCCCCTTTTCACTTAACCCCAGCTCTCTCTCTCTCTCTCTCTCTCTCTCTCCACCTTAGCCTCTCCCCTGGCTCCTAACACTGCCGCCCCTTCTAGCCTCCCCGACGCGGCCAGGAGGCCAACGCCGCCTTGGCTCTCCCTTAGGCTCGCCTCCTCCTCCTAGCCCTTCCTTGGCTCGGTCCTAAGACCAATCCACTGCTTACTGACTCCTCCTCTACACTAGCTCGGCTACTGGTGTTGGATTACTAAGTTGATTTATGCTGATTTGTTTATTGAGATCGATTCATTTAATTGATTGGTGTTGTGTTGTTTACTGACGTGTGATACTTCATTAATATGCATGGTATGGTGATGAGATGGCTACTGGAGGCTTGGTTCTGGTGACACTTGATGGTTGCAGATAGAGATGGGGGATGGTTCATCCTGGGTTCCCTGAGGTACCTCCCTTTCCTCCCTAACCCCTTGCTGCTGTGATGTGATGTGCTGAGAGCTCCATGTTGATGCTGATGTGAGATGCTCTACTTGTGAATGATGAGTATGTGTAGTGCATACTGGGGTGTACTGGGGTTACCTCTGGTTGGGATTTGAGGTGGGGAAAGGGGGTAGCAGTGCCGACTTGTGTTGGTGCTCCCTTCTTCTCCCTGCTGTGGGTGGCTTGCAAGCTATGACGGCGAGAAGGCTGAGCTTGCCTTGGGTCCCTTGCTGCCTTGATGCCTTGCTTCTCCTCCTGCTTGTGCTCTGGTGATGGCAGTGAGATGGAAGTGTTGGGGAAGCCCTTGGCTCTGCTCCTCCTTCCTTTCGACTGTGCAGTGTATGTGGCTTATGTGGGGAGAAATAGGCATGCTGGTGGCCTTCGGCTGGCTTATCTCCTTCCTGTGGGGCTAGCTTATCTCCCTCCTGTGGGGATGGCTTATCTATTGCCTGTGTAATACCCTAGTTACCATTCTCCTATTCATTTTTTTACCATGCCCTTATCTCCCTTGTACTGTTGCTGCCCTCACTGTTAATTGGAAGCTTGCAAGGATTGTCCTGACTTTGGGGGAAAGAAGGGCTTTACCGGGCTAGGGCTATGGGTCAGGCTTTGCCTATTCAGCTTGGGGTGATTAAGGTCTTGTCATGTGTTGGCTTTTGAAGTGAGGAATCACTTTGGTTGGGCTTGATACTGGGGCTTTGAGGTGTCGCTTGTGAAACCTTGTGAAGTTTTGAACTAAGGGTGGGGTTAAAGGAGAGATGTATTGTAGGCTTCTAATACTGTTGAGGCAATTTAGCAAAGTGGGTTTTGGGCTTTGATGACGCCGTATGATGAAACCTTTGGAAGTAAGAGGTGCCTATTAACTTAGGTTGGCTTGGCTATGTTAATCATCAAGGGTTGATTAACTCCGGTTGGTCAGGATACTTTGGTGGTCAAGGGACCGGCTGACCTAGGTTGGTGTGGGAAGCCTACTGAACTTCAGGCATACTGACGGCAATCTCTTTTTTATTCTAATTAATAACTATTGTCTTCAGTTTTTGCTAACTAGTTTCTAAGCTTTTGGTTGCACGAACTGGAAAGGTGGAGGATGATTGGATGAGATGGCAAAGAAGGCTTCAATGAAATGAATACAGGGACAGCGAGTTTTAATTTAATTATCTTTTGCAATTTACCTTGCAATTTGTTGTAACAATTTGATGTAAGATTTATATTGTAACAAGAATCGTGTTTGTAAAATACTATCTTTGTTTTGAATACAGTTTGCTATAATACTTTTAGGATTGTGATTATTTATGTAACAGCTGATGTATTGAGTTGACGTTGTACTGATATTGCAATGCTTCTTGTTGACCAAGGTGTTAATTATGTGATTGATAATTAACTGAGATTAGGTTTTGAGATTGATTTAATGAAATTTTTCCTTATGCTAATTACCGATTACTGCTGATTAGCTTAGTTTAATTACGCGGGTTCTCACAATGAATCAATGTTTCCTTTCTCTGTCATGACTGGGAAAGCATCGTCCACTATTAACACTCCTGCAGATGTTCTTTTACCTTCTCTGGTTCCACCTTCTGTTGTTTCCTCTCATGCAACCAGCAATGATAATGAACCAGCGAACTTTGATAATTTTGTTGTTTTGCCGGCTAATGATAATGCCCCTCTAGATATTGTTTCTGACTCTATAGGTCCTGATCAAGGTGCTCAACCAGCAGCTGATAGTCACCCCATGAGAACACGGTCACAAGCCAATGTGTGCAAGCCGAAGCAGTTTACAGATGGGACAATTCTTTATCCACTTGATCGGCGTGCTTTTAGTACAACAACAAAACCAGAGTCTCACCATGAAGCAATGCAGCAGTTTGAGTGGAAAGCAGCTATGTATCAGGAGTTTGATGCATTATAGAGAAACCATACATGGCAGTTGGTTCATCCCAGTCAAGGACAAAATATCATTGACTGTCGTTGGGTGTTCAAGATCAAACAGCATTCTGACGGCACTGTTGAATGGTACAAGGCGTGCCTCGTTGCTAAGGGCTTCAAGCAAAGACATGGGATTGACTACATGGACAAATTTAGTCCTATTGTCAAACCCGCTACATTGCGACTCCTTTTGTCAATAAGTGTGTCGCGTGGCTAGGACATTCGACAAGCTGATGTTCAGAATGCATTCCTCCATGGAATCCTTGAAGAAGATGTTTATATGAGGCAGTGTAACAGCCCAAAGTTCTGTTACCAATTTAAATTATTTAAATTTATTAATTTATTGGATTTTCTGAAATTTGAGAGAGTTTATTTGCTTTATTAGAATTTCTGGAGTCTTAAAAGTCAAAAATAAAATTTATTAAAGTTTTATTTGAGTTAAAGTGGAATAATAAAAATTTAAATTAATTTGAGAATTTTCTCAAATTTTAAAAAGCTTCTTCCTAAAAATGTTAAAGCCAAAATAATTTATTTGCAAAATTAAAAGCCAACTTTAAGTTGGAAATAATTTTATTAAGTCCAAAATAAATAAGGAATTTCTGTGAATTTTTCCATAATTTTTAAGTTTTATTTGCTATTTTCAAAAACTCAATTGAATTAATCAAATTGTTTAAGTTGGAAAATCAATTTAAAACCGGAAAAACCTTTTGGGCTGAATCTTCCTCGTCCTACCCACTTCCTCCCCATTTCGCCCACCCGAGCCAAGCCCACTGCTGCTCTCTCTTCCTTCACTCCGGTCCCACCCGACCTCCTCCTCACCGCCAAGTGGGCCGCGCCACCACCTTCTCCCACCTCCCTTCTTCCTCGCATGGAACCGCACTAAGCCGCCATTTTTTCTTTGCGTGGGAGAGCTTCTCAACCGCCGTTTTCCGCCCTCTCCTCACGGACGACGACACGAACCCGCGCCCACGTCCGCCCCACTCCCCACTAACCCTCCCCTCGTGGCCGTTTAGCCCAGGCGCTATAACCGCCGCCATGCCCGCGCCACGATCTCCTCGCCTCCACCTCCCGGCCCCTATAAGAGGGAGCACCGTCGCCTCCCCTCCTCAACTCGCCGCCACCCACTCTCCCCATCCTCCGGCTCGTCGAATTCAAGTTTTCTTCCATCATGGCGAGGTTTTTTCTCCGATTCCGGCGAGGTCAAGCCCGCTCGGCCCGTCGTCCACGCTTACGGCACCAAGAACCACGACGCCGCCCCGTGCGCCGCTAACTCGCCCCGAGACCCACTAGAGCGCCACGCATCGAGACTCGCGACGCCGCCATCATCTCTCGACGCCGCCACTCAGTGTTCCTTTCATCGGGTGGGCGAGCCCTTCAGACTCTCGCGACTCTCCTCTTGCTCCGGTGCCTCGCCGAGGCTAACTTCGCCGCCGTCACGGCGAAGCTTCATGATCGAGCCGCCACCGGTCCGTGTCCTCGTGGCACGCCACCGTGGCTCGCCACCGCGACGCCACGGAGGCGCCACCTCAAGACCACAGTAGCGTGGCGGCTGGTCAACGCCCGCGTGGCGATCCACCACCCCAATGCTCCTTGGCTCGGTGGAACCAATCCACCGTGAGTCAGTCTATGACACGTGGGGCCCACGTGTTAGATTTATTTTAAATTCGAATAAACTCAGGGCTGATGTCAGCATTGCGCAATAAATAGGTTTTCCTTTAGAAAAATAATTGAAAAATAGATTAAATTGCGATTTAGGCTTTAAATTTAGAAAATTCATATCTTTTGATTCTTAATTCCAAATTTGGCGATTCCAATTTCTAAAAATTTATAAAATGATCATCTAGCTAAATAAATTATAATTAGTTGATTTGGAGCAATTTTAAACTGTCTGTTTAAAATTTAAATAATTTAAACTACAAATTTAGGTTTAAATTTGTAAAATTCATAACTTTTGCATTTTAACTCCAAATTAGATGTTTCAAATTGCAAAAATCTTAGAAAATTATTGTCTAACTAAATAAAATATAAGTATTCAATTTGGAGTTCAGTTTAGTCTTGTTTTAGAATTTAAAATTCATTTAAATTCCAAATTTAGATCAAATTTTGTAAAATTCATATCTTTTGCATCCAAACTCCAAATTGGGTGTTTCCAACTTCTAAAACCTTATAAAATTATTATCTAGCTAAATAAAATAGAATTATTTAGTTTTGAGTTAATTTGAATTGCCCTTTTGATTTGTTATTTGAATTTCGTTTGAATTTGGATCGTTTCACAGATAGATTTTTTACGACTTGAGAGAGTTTTCAACGTAGTTGGAGACCATATAAGAGGATTGATTTTGACTGTATGATCATCGTGGTTGTACACACAAGCAACCCGGAGAGAGTGTTTGTGAGTACTAGGTGACTGTTAAGAAAACAACATCACCATCCAAGGCAAGTTACATTCTTGACCATATTTGCACCCATTATTTTACATTATCTAATGTTTGTTTTAAATTATTATTGCATGCGTATTTATATTCAAGTAATTTAAATCCTTGTTTTAAGCTTTATAGTTATTCCTATTCCATTGTATAGCCATTATTGTCGGTATAGACCGTATGGAGAACCATTCAATGTGTTATACATATTGGAAGTAGAAAGTGAAAATATTGGATTATAAGATAACATGATCGTTGGATATGAGATTAAAGAAATTGATTTGTTGTTGAGATTAAATTATAGAAATATATTATTGGGCATCAAGATATGGGAGATGGAAGTATAGGATTACACAATTGATGGACATGGGATTGTAGATATGCATCATGGATGGATATTGAATTATAGAATCACGTGTTTATGGATATTAGATTATATGAATACATGATGCTTGGTTATTGATTATACAATTATACAATTGTTGATCGATAGATTATAGGAAAAATAACGGTTGGAGATTGGATCATATGAATGCATTAATGATGGATGTAGAAATAAGTGATTAATGGATATTGAATGGTAGAGATAGCTAATTATTGTTATTGGACTATTAAGATTGAATTATAGAAGTAGTCTTTATGGAATATTGATTTGCTTGGATGTTGGATTATAGGATTAAATCTTGGTGGGATTTTAGAAATAAAACTTGTTTAGATTCTAAGAGTAGATAATTGTTGATAATGGATTATCGAGGAATAGATTATAGAAATAGATAATCATTGGATATCGGAATATCGAAATTTATATTACAAAATCATCGGATTGTTGGGTGTTGAATTATTAGAAATAATTTATTAAGGAATAATGGATTGATGGATGTCAGATTATAGAATTAAGAGCATTACTGAATGTTGGATCGATGGAGGTCAGATCATGGAAATAGACTGATATGGTGGATATTGGACTAATTAATATTGGAGTATAGAATCACATAATTACTGGAGTTGGGATTATCGGATTATGAACACGGTACGGATGGTTCACCTACCGGTCTCGTACCTGACAATACCTTGACATTGAATCCTCACCCTTGTCACCCTAGATAAAACCTAGTTGATACAATAGTATGAACTAGGATCATTCAAAATGTTGCATAGACATGCTTAGACCAAAATGTTGATTTGGGGAATTTCACCAAAAAAATCAAATACCGTTTAAATTGTATCCATGGCATTGGTGTGTTATGGAAGTTTATAAATGATCTTTGCAAAAATTAAATAAAATAATGGTTTGTACTTGGGCGAAATGGTTGTTTGGATGGTGCATGTTTATGCACGGCCCAATCTGGTTAGGGTTGAGGCCGTGGTTTTGTGGAAAGTCGCCCAAGTCAATTGAGGACCGCCTCTGGCGTTCCTTTGCTATGCCTATAATGGGCTATGCCACATCGTGCAACCACATGTCTGTATGGGCGGGATCTGGTGACTAATTTGCAACGTGCCATCGCGGTCGATCCATGGATTGTGTGGGTCCATCTCGGATGGTGGTCATATTATGACCTCATTAGTCCCATCGGCGTAAGAGGGGCCCTACAAACTCTGCGGATTTCTATCCAAGGAGGGATGCTGAAACCTTAACGGGGTGGATCATGGGATGGCGCATTGTAAAGGCTTTGTCATGTGCTCTAGATCGCTACCTAAGGTAGTGGCGGTGGCATTGACGGATGCCGAACAAACTAGAGAAGTCATGTCATGTGGGTAAAGTGTACAACCTCTGCAGAGTGTAAAACTATTGAATAGCGCGTCATGATCATGGACATGCTAGCAAAGCCACTCAAAGTTAGAATTGGATTTTGATTTAAAAAGACTTTATCAATGGTTTATCCAAATGGGAATTGGGCGGTTAGCCATTGTGATAGGAGGGTATCCTTCACCATTCATGTGTGAATGTTATCGACTATAAAATTGATTTAGAAAATGAATTTTAGTTATTGTGTAAACCGCTTTGGAACTTAGTACAAGTATTTAAAGAAAATGTTGATTTATGCTAATTCAACCATATTAAGCTTTCCTTGAGATATCCATATATGCATGTCATTACATTATTTGACGTGTAACTTGCGAGCACTAGTAGTTGTGCTCAATCTTGCTTTATTGCAAACAAATTTCAGAGGAGAAGAACTTTGGAACCGGTGTGGATCTCGACGACTAGGCCGCTTCCCCAGTTGATTGCCTGTGGCAGAGTAACAGGACCCTACTACTTCTTCGTCTTCCGCTGTGTTTATTTTATTGTTGGCCTGTAAGCCTCCTTTGTAATCAACTCTGTTGTTATTTATTAATAAAGTTGTGATATGATTTTGTTACCATATTTGTTTCTTGTGTGAACTAGCTACCGATCATGGGACTAGTTGAAAATGCACGAGAGGATTCGGAGTGTCAATCCGGGTCTTCTGAGCGACCTCCGGTATCTTTGGTCCATCCTTGCCAAATTACATTTGCAAACTTGATAAGGCTTTGTATGGATTAAAGCAGGCGCCGTGGGCATGGCATTCTCGGCTCAGTGGCAAATTGTAGGAACTTGGTTTCCTTGCATCCAAAGCTGATTCTTCTTTGTTTGTCTTCAACAACACCGGCATAATTCTTTACATGCTAGTGTATGTTGATGATATCATTATTGTTAGCTCCTGTGCAAAGGCAACTGACAAACTTTTCAGCCGGCTCAATGAAGATTTTGCCATAAAAGATCTTGGTCAGTTGAGTTATTTCCTTGGTGTTGAAGCAAAACTGTGCACAGGGGGGATGATGCTCAATCAGAAGAAGTATGCACTGGATCTCCTTCAACGAGCCAAGATGCAACACTGCAAGCCGATCAGTACACCTATGACAGCTACTGAAAAACTGTCCAAGCAGCAAGGTACTTCACTGTCAGAACAAGATGGTTTTCAATATAGAAACATCGTTGGGGCTCTTTAGTACTTGACTCTTACTCGTCCTGACATAGCCTTCGCAGTTGACAAAGTTTGCCAATTTCTTCACTGTCCAACCGATGTACATTGGTCAGCTGTGAAGCATATACTGTGATACATCAAAGGCTCATATGACATAGGACTGCATATTCAGAAGTCTGACTCCACCTTGCTCAGTGTGTTTTCAGACGCAGATTGGGTCGGTTGTCCCGACAATCGGCTCTCTACTGGCAACTTTGTAGTATTCTTCGGGTCTAATCTCGTTTCATGGAGTTCAAGAAAACAGCCTACGGTCTCACGGTCGAGTACCGAGGCTGAATATAAAGATGTTGTAAATGCTACCGCTGAAGTCATGTGGATGCAATAGCTGTTGAAAGAACTTGCAGTCTATCAAGCCAAGCCTCCTTCCCTGTGGTGTGACAACATTGGAGCTACTTATCTTGCTGCCAATCTGGTTTTTCATGCGAGGACTAAACATGTGGAGATTGATTTCCATTTTGTTAGAGAACAAGTTGCTTACAAGAATTTGGAGGTACGGTTCATATCCTCTAAGGATCAAGTTGCAGATATCTTTACAAAAGCACTTGCTGGACAGGCATTCAACTTGTGCAAACACAATCTCAATCTTTGGCCAAGTTGAGATTGCAGGAGGATGTTAAAAGGATTGAGTTGTGCGAACGAGTCTTTAGTGAAGCTGGCGTAGTTCTTCCTCTCTCCTTGAATTGTCGCACTGACTTCAAAATCTCCTGCAGTATATCCAACAACAGCTGTTTACTGTATAAACTGAAAAGTCCCAAATCTTGTTCCTGTAATTTAGGATCTCATGTAACCATGATGTATGATGTAATCTCTTTACTATAAATAAAACTCTCAACCCCTCAGTGGATATTACGGTGCAATATCTAGCTTTTCAATAAGCAAACTATCTCCTCGCATCATGCACTCCTGATTTCTCCTCTCCCAGCATTATCGACGATGCTGCCTAGGCTTCCTCCTCCTCTTTGCCCTCGCCTCCACACCTGCTCTTCTGCTCTGCTCCACTCCACGCGCCTCCACCCTTCCCCCACCGCCGCTTCCATCGGCCGAATCTAGACGGGCCTCACTTCCTCCTCTCCGCCCCCGCTCTTCTGCTCTGCTCTGCGCGCTTTAACGAATTGAGAGATATTATATCTACTTTATTTGATAAACTACATTTACGAGATGGATGTTTTGTAGTAATGCACGGGCACTTAGCTAGTAATCATTTAAACCATACTAATGGTCTCCAATTCACCTATCGAATGTTTCAGTTTCTTATAAGAAAAAGGGCATGGATTCGTCTAGTCGAGAGGAATGTTCGCTAAGTTATCTTTGTTTTGTTTTAGTTTTAGCTTATCGTAATTGAACAAATGTGCCTTTTCGTATACCACATTTTGCTTTTCAAAATTCAGATGTGTTTTATCTTGCTAATTGGCATCTTATCTGTATAAAAAGAGTATGGTGGGTTAGGGATACCAAATTTGAAAGATCTAGATATGAGTTTATTAGGATCTTGGGTGAAAAGGTATATTGATGGAGAGGATAAACCTTAGAAACATTTAATCGGTCATAATTATAGGACCGAGGATCCTAATGTGTTTTGTTAACCGTGTATGTTTGGAATGCAGAAATTTCACATGAATTTCGTTGAAATTTCACAAAAAAAAAACATTTTAATTCACACGGGAATCGGGAATCTCTCATGTGTTTCAAATAGGGTCTTAATGTTTCTAACGTTTGGAACGGAGTTCTCTGGGCTGCTAGGGGCCATAAAATTTGGTTGTAGATAGATGGTGGGAAAGGGAAGAAAATTCATTTTTTCGAAGACATTTGGTCTAGGACTTCACCCCTTGGTGTTCAGTTTTGGGATTCGTATAGCATTGTTCTTTTTTTAAAAGGAATAAGTCCAGTTTACTCCCTCCAACTATCAGAAAAGTCTAGTTTACCTTCTGAACTTCAAAACCGGTTATTTAACACTCTAAACTTACGAAATCCAGTCACTTAACCCCTCACATCGGTTTGAATGGGTGATTTTGCACACGTGGCCGATTTTGTCAAAGTCAGTATGCAACGTGTCTTCTGGCTCTGCTTTATCCCCTTCTCTCTTTGTTCCCTTCTTCTCCTTGCTTCATTTCTTCGTCCATTGCTCTCTTTCTCCATTTCTTTCTTCTACCTAAAGCTTTTGCTCCTCCGTCCATCTTCCTATGGCGCTACCTCTCACCCTCGGCTTGGCCCACGCCTCTGGCCAGCTCCCTGTGCCCGTGCGCCCTTGCTTGGCCGCACCCTGGCCTGCCCGCGTCCCTGGTGGCTCGGTCCTCCGGCGCGTGGTGCACCTGGCTCCCACTGCGCCGTCTCCCTGGCGCCGTCCTCAGTTCCCTGCGCCGGCTTGGCCTCCGGCCGCTACTCGTGGCCCCCTGCTCCCTCCCGCATGCGGCACGGCCCGGCTCTCCCCCACCAAACCTGCGCCCAAATCTCCCTTCTGCTCCTCCCTACATCCCCTCTCGATCCACAGTGCATGGCACACCCCTCCATGGACCGCCACCCCTGCTCCCCAGTGGCACACAGGTCCCCGATGAACGCTCCCAGCACCACCACCGCTTCCTCCGCACCAGCACCCTTGCCCGGCTCTACGACTCCAAGATCATTGCCCGCTCCCTCCGCTCTGTCGCCGCGTCAGCTCCCCCAGCGCGCCTCCTCCCACCCTCCTCCCCTGCTCCGTCCTCCGCACCGGCGTCCGCGACCAAGGATGGTCGCGGCATGCCGCACTTCTTGGGAAGTGTGAGGGGGCTACGGTACGTGCCCTGCTGGCACCGCCTGGTTGCGTGTCACAGACTAGTACATGCTAGCACTGGATGGACTACGACATAGGCCGGGCGTTGGCTGAGTTGTGGCCCAAGATAGCAAAGAGTAAGATTACAAAAGCAACAGCAGGATCAAATTGAGAGGTGAACAGAATAGAACGAGGCTTGGCCTCCTCCTATCTCTCGACTGCTCTGTGTTCCTAGCCCTTGCTGTTTTTCCTTCCACCCCTCT
This sequence comes from Phyllostachys edulis, assembly GCA_036346405.1. Lineage (NCBI taxonomy): Eukaryota > Viridiplantae > Streptophyta > Magnoliopsida > Poales > Poaceae > Phyllostachys > Phyllostachys edulis. Next base: position 28,998,532 of record CM070551.1, read on the forward strand.
GATCCTCCTCAAATCCTCCCTGTATCCTCCTAAATTACCATGTAATCCGTAAGAATCTGCTCAGTGCTATTTGCGTCTAGCAAGTCGGGAACATAACATTGCGGTTGACCCACGAGAAACAATTCGAAATGTTTCCGCGGCCTGAGCTACCCATCTGATGGGGCGACACGCTCCATGCCGCCCCCATCCGTGGGTAGGTACTCAATTGTGAGTTATAGCTCATTTGATCTTTTCTTTAATGGAATCGCAAATCTAATCCTCTCGTGTCCCAAATAATACCTCTGTGCGTAGCCCTCCTCTATAGCACCCCCTTACAGCGATTCTTGTGCGCGGTAGGCCACCTTCGCGCTCTCAGTCTGCAGCAGGATGGCATGTCTATCCACGTGTGCATGCTGCGGACTGGCGCGATAAGTGGCCTGCTACGCACTGGAATCGCGGAAAGGGGCTGCTGCGAGCGAGAACATGGTAAGAGATACATGCCGTCTGTCTAACCTGTTGCGGTGATGTTTTTATCATTTCAATCACGACTGGATAGATTTAATATCTATCTATTATCTTATTAAAACAGAGTGAAAAGAAACTACCATGTTCGCTCTCAAGGGTTAGAAATTCCCATGTTAATCGGTGGAAAAGGAGATAGATCTACACCGTCGACTGTGGTGGGTCCGGATTATAACGGTCTGGATTAAAAGAAAGACTCCATGTAAAGTACAATAAAATTGAAATTTGAAATATAAAATAAAATAAAAGCAGCAATTTGATTTCCATACGAGTTTCTAAGTAAAAGAGTTCATGCCAAGTACAATAAAACTGAAATTGAAATAAAAATAAAATAAAATAAGTAATTTGATTTCTATATGAATTCCTAAGTAAAATCTATAAATAATTATATTTCGAATAAAAATAAACAAAAATGGCAATTATATTTGTATATGAAATCCAACAAAAAATAACTAAAATTCGAATAAAAATAAAATAAAATTAGCAAATTGATTTCAATACTAATTCCAACGTAAAATTCCTAAATAATTGTAATTTGAAATAAAAATTAAAGAAAAATTAGCAATTGGGTTCAGAATCACAATTCCAAGAAAAAGAACTAAAATTCAAAATAAAAATAAAAGAAATTTGTAATTTGATTTCCATACGAATTCCAAAGTAAAATTCTTAAATAATTAAAATTAGGAATACATTAAATAAATTTAGCAATTTAATTTGTATACGAACTCCCAAAAAAATGAAATATTGAATAAAACTAAAAGTTATAACAAGGACAACATGAATGGTGTCGGAGGAAACACAAAAGAAGTCACTACGTTCGCTCTCAATGTCACGTGTTTCTATTGTTGCTTCCTATGGAATAAAAATAAAAAATAACCGGAATTTTGAATAAAAATAAAAGTTATAACGAAGATAACACGAATGACGTTGGAGGAGGTAACAAAAGGTTGCAATGACATCAATCTGTCCTGCAAAAAGACATTGACCCATAGGAAAGTGAAGAGCCGAGACGGCGACGAGGGAGATGAAGACAATATCTTGCTACTCACCTTATTTGTTCAACGAGGGTAATGTCGCGCTGCCTGTCGGAGCCAAATTAGAGAAAGTCCAATGTTGAAGGAGCTAAGAGCCACGATGACAAGTGGTGAGCATCGGTGTTGTTGAAGAAGTTAGTAGCAAAAAAAAACTCAATGATAAGGAGGCTCTGATAGAGAGGAGATGAAGCTTTGCATTAAAGACGGGTTGTGGACGATATGGGGCCATTGGGTAGCTAGGAGCGTACCATCACTGGCGAGGGGCATGTCGTCGCCTGCGATGGCAAAAAGATTCTCCATATCGTTAGACAACAACTAAAGCAGATATGCTGACATCAGTGAAGATGAGAGGTTGCTACTGTTAGTGAGGAAGCCACAACGTTGAGTTGGCCAACATCGAAGAAGAGGAGCGAGCGACATGAGAGAAGATGGCATCGAGTATGTATAACATCATGCATGCGTGTGTACATGCATGCATCCGTACGAATAGAACTTCAGGCGTACATAGGCAGAGAAGCAAAAAAGCTTGGAATAGAGATAGCGCAGTCGTAGCGAATAGACTTAGGGTCACCAGAGAGAGCGTGTCACGTGTCCTCAACTGGGATCGGCGATGATTGTATGTGTGTGCGTGTTGATGTCGCAACGGTTAGCATTAAGTAATAATTGGGGAGAAGTAGAAGATAACTACGTGGTAAATTATTGCATTGGAAGGGGTAATAGTTGAGAGTGATCCATCAAGATTTGGGCTTATTGTTGGAGGTTGAAGCAAAAAAGTTATGACGGCGAGAAGAGATACAAGACACACGGTTCGGTAGGGCAGTCGGCCTGTGAGGGAAGGTAGGTCGTTCATGGTGCATTGGTGTATGTGTGAGTAAGTTACTTTAATACCAGGTAAACTAATAAGATAATTTGCCACACACATAATCAACATATTGCTTGAGATTAAATAGAGGGAGATGTGCATACATACATTTTGAAAAAAAGTAACAAATAGAGGAAGAATAGGGGCATATAGCTACATAAAACATGTATGATGGAAAGTGGTTATGTTTCTAAGAACCTCCAATAACTTATCATGGCTAATGATTTTCTTCCATTAAAGTTCATACTTCAATTACATTTTTAAGTTGTATTTTCTTTAAAGTTTCTATTGTCGTTTTCAATGTTTATGACGTCTTAAAAACCTAAATACCCTACAAGATACACAAATATATTCTTAAGTATCTAAGTTATATTATTAGATACTATAAACTTTAAAACAAATTTAGTCGCGCAAATGTGTGGGCCGCCATGCTAGTTTTGTTTTAAAAGGAGGCTGCTAAATGAGGCAAAAACTACTCGATAGTAGCTCGTTCGTTAACCTTCCTCTCCCTCTCCGCCAACTGCTCCGTCTCCGCCTCCATGCATGCGCTGCGTCGTCGGCGGGCCCTCAGATTCACGCTGCCCGCCTTCACCTGGCACTGGAACCTCATGCATACTGACAGGACTCACAATTTCAGGGATTGAATTTGCAAGTCAGTCACAGCTGAAACGAAAATAGGATGGGGAAAGTAAATAAGTGTTCTCTGACTAACGAACTAGAGTAACAAGATATGCCGATTGATGCCTTCTCATTCCAAGGACGCCGATATAAGACCAGCGATACCCGACGCGATTACAAAGTAGAAGTAAAAGTCCGAATGAAACTATCACTGAATTTACAAATGTTCAATCGAAAAGACAAAATAGATGACGCTTCAAGAAATTTCGAATGGTTACGGCGTTGATCCTCCTTCACCCCTCAGAAACATCCTCGCCTTCCATCTGGCTAAATGAAGTCGCCGAACCCAGACGCCTCACCGCAGACTTCAAGTCCTGGAGCAATTCACTTGTCATCTTTAGCTGTCTTCCAAAATTGCTGAAACAGCCGGTCCTGACAACTCCTCCCCTCTGAAATTCGACTTGTCCTCAAGGAGTAAAGTGCGGAAAAGTGGTTCGGATGAATGCAGCGTCCTCCCAGGTAGCATCCTCAGGTCCCAGATTCAGCCATTGAATGAGCCATTGCGCCACCGGTTCGTTTCGGCGGGGTATTACTCTCCTGTCCAAAACTGCCACCGGTTCGGTTTTGATTTTGCCATTCTCCCCAACCAGTGGTAACCCAGGTATTGGCACAGCCTTTGAGCCTATATGTTTCTTCAATTGGCTCACGTGGAACACTGGATGCATCAAGGTCTGAGCTGGCAGCTGCAATCTATAAGCAACCGGTCCAATTCTCTCCAAAATTCTGAACGGCCCGTAAAATTTTGATCGCAGCTTCAGTGAGCCTCGAATGCCGAATGCAGTCTGCCTGTAAGGTTGCATTTTGAGATAAACCATATCTCCCACCTGCAGTACCCTCTCAGATCGGGATTTGTCTGCAAAATGCTTCATCCTCTCTTGTGCTTTGTGTAGATTCTCTTTGAGCTGATCCACCATCTTCTCCTTTTGTTCGAGTGTCACCCTGGCCTCTTCGGACACAGTACACGGAATGCTAAATGCTCCCACTTGTGGAGGAGGATATCCATATAAAGCCTGGAAAGGAGTGATCTTCAAAGATGTATGGTATGAAGTGTTATACCACCATTCCGCTAGTGACAACCAATTCATCCACTCTCTCGGTTCTTGAAAGGTCATGCTTCTCAAGTAAGCCTCCAAACATTGATTTACCCTCTCCGTTTGCCCATCCGTTTGTGGATGATATGCACTACTCAATCTTAAAGAGACCCTCATCAAACTGAAAATCTCTTGGAATAAGTGGCTAGTAAAGATTCTGTCCCTATCCGTCACAATTGCAATTGGCATCCCATGCAGTTTAAAGATGTTATCCATGAAAATTTGAACTACTTGTTGCACAGAATATGGATGTGATAGTGAAAGGAAGTGAGCATATTTGGTGAATCTATCCACTACCACCAAGATTACCTCTTTACCTTTAGATTTTGGTAGACCTTCTATGAAATTCATGCTAATGTGAGTCCATGCCATATCTGGAACCTCGAGAGGATTTAACAATCCTGGGATATGTATATGTTCAGATTTAGTAATTTGACAAACTGGGCATTCAGTAACTAACAATTCAACCTCCCTTTTGAGCTTAGGCCAATAGAATAACCTTTTAATCCTATGATAAGTGGCCCTCCTTCCAGAATGTCCTCCCAACGGTGATGAATGGAAGGAGTCTATGATCCTTTTCCTGCTATCATTCCCAACTCCCACATATATTCTTCCTTTATACTTTACCAATCCTGAATCTAAAGTGTACTCATTGTCCAAACCGGCCTGAGTCTGATTATTGTTGAACATCTTCTCATATTGTGGGTCACCAACATAGCTATTCTTCACATCATCCACCCATTCAGGTACAATGGTGACCATGGCTTGACAATTACTTTCCCCTTCCTTCACATTACTATCTCTTCTAGATAATGCATCGGCTGCAACATTTTCCTTTCCCTTTTTGTATTCCACCACATAATCAAACTCCAATAACTTGAGGAGCAATTTATGTTGTATTCCTTCTATTAACCTCTGTGTTGTTATATATTTTAAACTCTTTTGATCAGTTCTGATCACCACCTGATTGCCCAATAGATAGTGTCTCCATTTTTTTAATGCTTCAAGTATAGCCATGGCTTCCTTATCATACACCGATTGGGCTGCAGCTCTTGTTCCCAAGGTCTTGCTAAAAATGCAATTGGTCTACCCTCTTGCATCAAAACTGCTCCTAATCCTGTCCCACAAGCATCCGTCTCCAATATGAATGGTTTAGTAAAGTCTGGCAAGGCCAACACTGGGCATGTGGTCATAACTCTTTTTAATGTATCAAAGGCTATGGCCTGAGCTTCTCCCCAAGTAAATGAGTCTTTTTTCAAAACTTCAAACAAAGGTTTGCAAATCTGCCCATAACCTCTCACAAACCTTCGATAATAACCAGTTAGACCCAGAAATCCTCTCAACTTGGTTACATTAGTGGGTGTTGGCCAATTCAATATGTCTTCTATTTTTTTTGGGTCTGTAGCCACTCCTGAACCATTGATAATATGCCCTAGGTACCCTATTTCAGTCATAGCAAAACAACATTTGCTTCTTCTTGCCTTGAGTTGATTCTGTCTCAGTATTTGTAAAACACTGGCTCGAATCTCCTCAGATTTTAGCAGCTGCCGGATAATGTCTTCCATGGCATCCCTCTGATGGTGCGGGGTTTGGTAAGGTCTAATATTTGGAGGTTCTCCACTGCCCTTTAACAGTATAGAATGATCACACCCTCTCTTTGGTGGCAATCCTTTAGGTTCATCAAACACTTCAAAGATATAATCAGAAGTGACCTTTGAATCTCTTTCGGCAACTCCTCAGAGTCTTGAGTCTCAGAATCTTGAATCCAGTTTATGTGTACCATGCAGCCGCACACATCTGTTCTTAACAGCTTGACCAACTTAGTGGCTCCCACTAATACATGTTTTTCAGTAACCGCACTGTCTTTGAGGACCACAGTTTTTCCCCCCTTAAATACAGATAGTTCTCTCGTCTTCAGATTCATACCAATTGGGCTATGCTCATAGATCCAATCTGCTCCAAGAATAACATCATAGTTGCCCAAGTCCAGTAACTGAAACGAAGTACTAAAAGTGTAGCCTTGTACCTTATAGGTTACCTCCTCAGTTCTCACTTCTGTTGATAACTTTCCCCCACCAGCCACAGTTACCCTCTTGGATGGTTGAGATATCAGCTTGCAGTTGCTCCTGACCGCGAACTCATGATCCATAAAAGAATGAGTACTACCACTATCTACTAACATCATGGCTGATTTACCCCCAAAAGATGTCCTCAAGGAAATAGTAGCAGGTCCGGCTAATCCACTCATAGCATTGCTAGAAATCAACAACAATTGTTCATTCTCCTGACTATCATCAGCTACAATCGGACTTCCAGGAGCCGTAACAAATTCGGCCTCCTTAACCACTTCAGTTTCTTCGAAGCTCTCAGCCTCCTCTCCTTGCATCAAAATAGCATGCAGTGCTTTCTTAATTTTACATTTTAAATTATGTCCTGGGACCCACGGCTCGTTGCAATGCCAGCACGTCCTCTTGTTACCTTCTTGAACCAAATTTTTTTCCTTCTCGTTACCTTCCACAATCATTCCTCTAGCTGGTCCCGATTTGAAGGTTGTGGTAATTGTCTTACTCTTGTTACTGGTACCCGAATGGCTACTTCTTCTAGCAAGTACTGCTTTTTCTTCCAACTTCGCCAACCAATAAGCTTCTAACAACCCTTTAGGCTGGTGCATGCTAACTCCATATTTGATTTCTTCTTTCAACCCTCCAATAAAACAACTCATTAGGAATGCCTCTTGCAAATATGGGTGGTCTCTCCTCACTAGCTCCACACTCTTTTCAAAGTAATCGATATACTTGCTTACATTTCCCATCTGCTTCATAGTTTGGAGCCTTTCCACAGCCTCATGAGCACTTGCCTCTGAAAACCGGTCAGACAGCATTGCACAAAGCTGCTGCCAGTTTAATACTTGCCAGTTGATTCCAATTCCTTTAAACCATGTGTTGGCTCTACCTGTGAAATGCCCAGTGGCTAAGTTAACCCACTGTTCCCTAGGAGTTCCTGACATTTCAAAGAACCGTTTGCACTGTTCCAGCCAGCCAATAAGTCCATCTCCTGAGAATAAAGGAAGTTCTAGCTTTGGTCCCCTCAGCACAGCATCTGCAAAGTGATGACTCCCACTGTTAATGTTCTGATTCATACTCCCCATTGTGCCAATCATATGTACTCCTGGGAAATTTGATGTATATGACCATCCTGGGTGTGGTACTTGTGGTTCAATATGCGGGTTGACATTCATTACAGGATGATAATATGTCTGCATAGCTGCCATGGTATTTGTATTTTGCCACGTCCATGGTGGTGCCCCTGGTATTTCCTGGCCCTGATTGAACCCTGGGTTCCACCTTGCTGGCATCGGGACAGAAGTTGGTGGGGTTCTTCTTTGAGCATCACCATACCTCTCCTCGAAATTGATTTGGGATGTAGTTCGGACAGCAGGCGAAAAGGTAGGAGATTGGTTTGGTATTACCGTGTTGGGTTCCACAAAGAAACTCGTAGCTGCTCCCGTCCTCCTGTTCGGCTCAGCATTTCGAGATAGATCTCCCCTCGCGTCACTGAATCGGTCCTCCTCCCGGACTCACTCGCTTCCTCTTCCACCCCGCCGAGACGCAATTTGTGAGAACTTGGCTAGCAAGATGTTCTTGATTTCACCACATCCGACTTCGAGTATCTAACTCTTTCAACTTTTCATGGATCTTGATGATTTACTTGGGTTTTCCATCTCCATTCCGTCCTCTTCAATCGAGCCTTGAGATCTGGTCTTCACCACCATCAATCGCCCAGATCTGGCGAGGCAAAGGGATTTTACAGCAGCAACTGGTCAGTTTGCTCCAACCTTTCCTCAAGCCGATCTCTGTTGCAGGATTCGAGTGGGCTCTGATACCAAATGACAGGACTCACAATTTCAGGGATTGAATTTGCAAGTCAGTCACAGCTGAAACGAAAATAGGATGGGGAAAGTAAATAAGTGTTCTACAGACTAACGAACTAGAGTAACAAGATATGCTGATTGATGCCTTCTCATTCCAAGGGACGCTGCATATAAGACCAGCGTATACCCGACGCGATTACAAAGTAGAAGTAAAAGTCTGAATGAAACTACTGCTGGAATTTACAGCGTTCACCGAAAAGACAAAATAGATGACGCTACAGTAATTTCTGGAATGGTTCTGAGCGTTGGATCCTCCTTCAGCCCCTCAGGAAACATCCTCGCCTTCCATCCTGGCTAAATGAAGTCGCTGAACCGGTACGCCCGCTGCAGACTTTAAGTCCTGGAGCAATTCACTTGTCGTCTTTAGCTGTCTTCCAAAACTGCTGAAACAGCCGGTCCTGACACATACTACACGATTTCTCTTCTCCGCGATGAATCGCGGGCTGTGTGCGTGTCTTCTTCGCACCGTACGTCTTGCAAGGAGCGCATGGATGATTCGCGTGCCGGGGGACTGGATTCTATATCTCTACCAAACAGGGTCGACCTTGCCTTCCAAAAGCTATTCGTGGGTAAAGCTTCTCCTCCCTGTTGCCATGGGCAAGAACAGCTTGTCTTTTCCGTTTAATGAGCTATGATTTTCTAATTGCCTCTTGCGTTTTCCCTTTGAGATTACAGCGATTGGCCGGTTTTGAGACCGCCCTGGTGCCAGAAAGCCCAGAAGGGGGAACGCAGTCGACATGAATAAAACAACCAGGTGAGAACTTTGCATGACAAGCAATGCATTGTAAGGCTTCAAACAACAACATGCCACGGAAGCTGTGATCAGAAGTTGGCTGTAATTGACTGCATGCCGTTCCGGTTAATCTGCATGCAATGCGCTTGGAGATTTCTTCGTTTCTTTAGAAAAACATTATGTGCTTCTCGTAATCCTGGTTTGAAACCATAAGGAAGAACAGATGCTGTTTCTGTCCATCTGAATGTCGATTCACACCTACATGTTCCGTATTTCAGGGTGCTTTTCACATCGCATTTTTCCAAGTTTCAGTGGGCATCATGGAGGAAGAATATACTACATTTACGAATGTAAGCATCCTAATGAAGTTGCAAATTCTACATTCATATTTACTCCATTGAACGTGCCATTTTACATGATCTTTTCTGCTCGTTGACATTATCTGCTGCTTTTCTTGTGCAGTTCATCTCAATAGAGCTGAGAGTGTACATGCATTGCGACGCCTGCGAAAGATTAATACACCGCACCGTCAAGAAAATCAAAGGTAAATAAAATTGACCAAAACACTCACTTGTACGCCTCTCCATATTACACTCACTTGTACGCCTCTCCATATTACTAGTAAGTAACGTTTGATCATCTGCAGGCGTGGAGACAGTGGAGGTGGACAGGGATGAAAATAAGGTTACAGTGACAGGCGATTTCGACTTTGAAAAGTTGCTGAAAAAGATCAAGAAGAAGACCGGAAAGAAGGCGGAAATCTTGAAAATAAGGTTACAGTGACAGGCGATTTCGACTTTGAAAAGTTGCTGAAAAAGATCAAGAAGAAGACCGGAAAGAAGGCGGAAATCTTGATTCTCGATGAAAATGAGGAAGAGTACCAGGAATACGATGTTTATGTTCCTTACGGTGATCCGGTGCCGGGCCAAGAGGCTGTTCTAGGCCATGAGTTTCAGAGGCCAGTACGATGGGACCTCCATTATTTCGATGATGAAAACACAGAAGCGTGTAGGATAATGTAGCAACAGTTACATGTAGCATTTGATTTCAGTTCGTTGTTTTTCCTAGTACTGAACCTACTTTGCTGATTTGTACATATTTTAAAGGTTTTTTTAACCAATACAACCATTACTAAGCACTAGCTCTAAGATATGTGCATTCTTTTGGTGGAGTACACCATTAAAATATAATGTTCTGTCCTCGCAAAATAAATGTTCCGAGAACATATACCAATGATAAAGAGGCAAGAATTCAAATGTGTAAATTTCGTCCATACCAGAACATATTATTGACTTCTGATGCACAGCCACAACACGGAACTGAATGTCTTCAATATATGTTAACACAAAATGTTAATATTGAGACAATGTATACTAGTATACTACTTACATTTATAAGGAAGCTACATTGTCTAGAGTAACTATGCTTCATGGGGGAACTGATAATACATAGGCAAACATTACAAGTGGGTCCGTACAATTAACGCTGCTCAGTTTGGCTGCAAGGTGTAACCCATGCAGCTACCAAAAATAATTTTACCTCTAGAAGAGAAAAAACTACAGCGACTTGTCAAGCTATCATATGGTTGTGACTCGAGACTCCTGCCAACCCAATTGGCGAGCTCGTCGTTCCCACAGTGCTGTTAGTTTCTTCTCCTTTGAAATTGCTGCCTCAGACCGCTCCCTAGCTTCCTCGCATGTCTCTGTGGCTGCATTACACTTCTCTGCCTCCCGTTGATATTGGGTAGCCTGTCTTTTTGCTTCGACAAGAGTGGCATTCATGTGATGGATGTGCTCCTCAGCTACAACCTGCTGCAGCTTGAGTTCCTCATTAAGGAGATCAACAAACTGCCTCTCCATCTCTTTGCTGAGTTCAGGGTCATTTTTGCCACAATCTGTGTATTTCGATTCAAATGTTTTTTTCCCAGTCAACATGATATCTTGATAACAACAGTAACAGAGGTAGAATGAAATCAATGCAACCATGTGAGAAAGGAAATGCAAAACACTAGTTCCAGCTCTGGGCGACAAGAACATTGATATAGGAGGTATGACGAGACGGCTGCTTGTGCAACAACATGAGAAAGGTTTGTACTATCCTATAGAGCATATGTGCCATCCAAATGAGGAGAATTATGTAGGTGAAAGCACTATGTGGAGGTGAAACATGACAGTGTTCGTTCCTGAAGTGGTTGGTAAATGAGTATTTTGGAAAATGCACGCTTTGTCGAAACTCAGTAAGCTGCACGGCATGACAAATTAGTGCAGTCATCCCCCCTTTCTGAAAACAGCAGGAAGTAATCCATATTTGGTTGCAAAATGTTGATGTTTTACCGGACAAGCCAAAATCTGGTTGGTATGTGCGGAAGCAAGTACTATTTTGGTCCTGAGCTTTTGTGAATATGATACATGACAACATATACTAATGACTGCAGCATCATTAGCTTTCTTTTGTGGTATATTGTTCAGGTATAGCAAATACCATGAAGACAACAGAATTCTGAGCAAAAATAATGAAAAAACACACCCTTTTCTCAATGATGCTAAGATGCTTTTGACAAATCTATAGTAAGTCAATCAATAGAGCTTATTCTTAGACAAATCTCTGCCTATGTATTTAAGCCAAACTTTCAGAAATTGCAACATGCTATCTGACCAGCCTGATACTTAGCTTTCTAGTAGTTCAAGACAGCAAGTATAGATACAGAACAATCTGGGGATAAATGATTTTCTGTAACATTTTATAAAGAGTATACTTATTTTTGGGACACCATGTAATATTTCACTGTCATAGGCACCAATTTATTTTAACAATTTTAGCAACAGAAAAGTGAAGAATGGCACTAGTAAAACAACAGGCATGTTAATCACCCTAGACGTCTAAATTGTGTCTGAAAGGAGACAAAACTCCTGAAAAATCTAAAGTTGCAGACTGAATTGTCCAGTCTAGAAAATATCATGATGAAAACTTCACCCAAGTGCTATCATTCTTCCATCAAATAACCATTACACTCGATTAGTTACGATGAGAAGACTGGGTGATGGACCTCAATTAAAAGGACTACGAAGGAAGATCCCAAACCTGAAATTGAGAAGTTGACAAGCCCTGCAAAGGAAGGAAAATGTAAAATCCTGTCAGTTATGATGGCCACAATCCAATTAAGAGCGTTCTAGGTAGAACATATAAAGCAGTTTACTTTGCCTATTAGTACATAATTCAGTTCACCTATAGGTAGCACTGGTACTATGCACAGTCATAATCAACAGCATTCATCTGGTATAACACTAGTTGCAACCCAAAGACCGAGTTTTCGTCTAATGAATTATGCCTAGGATACGCGTCGGCGCGGATCGGACGACGACAGTAGCAAGATCTGATAAGAGGAATAGAATTGGACGCTCACCGGGGGCGATGGACTGGAGGGAGAGGGGCGGCGGGCAGTCGCAGCTGCAGGGCGGGCACGAGGGGGAGGACGCGGCGGCAGCGGCAGAAGAGGAGGGGGAGCCGGAGGAGAAGCCCTTCTTGTAGCGCCAGTAGAAGGCGGGGCCGGAGACGCCCAGCGCGGATGCCACGGCCAGGATCACCAGGCACCACCGCCCGCACGCCACGCGGCGCCCCCCGCCTGCCATCGCTCACCGGGTAATGTGACTGCGCTCACGGGTAGCGCGGAGCGGCGCGCTCGTGCCTGCCGGATTCTATCGTCCCGTCGTCCGCGCGGCGCGTGACTGCGCGAGTGTGCGTGGTTTCGTCTCGTTTTGGAGCGTGGTGGTGGTGGTGGTGGTGGGGGTGGGCCGGTGGGGTGGCGAGAGGGAACGGCCAGTGGGGGCGAGGAGGGGAGTGGGAAGTGAGCTAAGTGCGGGTCGGTGGCTCGGTGCGGTGCGGAAAATGGTTGGTACACAAGTGGAACCCCCGCGCTTGTGCCGGACGCGGATTTCCTGTGATTTACCGGCGAATGGCACGTCTGCCGTCCCGGTGCCCCGTGGACCAGGCACGGTGCTAGCCTTGCTAGTACGTATCACTTGATTCATGTCCCCTGGTGTTGTTCCAAACTTACGAATTTTTCCCAAAACAAACCAAGAATATGATAGTAAAGAGAAATAGCATGTGATTGCCACCATGTTACGCATGCTAACTCAGGATAAGATTTTAGTTCGTACTTAAATTTAAGGGAATTTTACAAATGGATTTGAAGCCTAGTAGGTACTAGCACTCTTTCTTTGATGTGCATGTGCTCCTTGCAATTTTTTATGTTGCTATTGGGAGTGAACTTGCCATGAGTGTGCTGGTCTGTGTGGAGATGGACCCAACAACATTTATTCCGTGGACAAGTCCGGGAGTGTTAGGTAGCAAGGCAGATTTCTTCCTTACGGCTGCCCGCGGCATGCGTCGGCACGCGCAGATTCGATTATTGGTGGTTATCAACACAGCCCTTGTGCTGAGTTTTTTCTTTTTTGAGACGCTAAAGATCAAGAACGCGAGAGACGCTAAGATCAAGATTGCCTGATTGGTGAATCGACAATCGAGCCAATATACAGGTTCGAAACTGCGACCCAACTCCAAGGGAAGCAGGCTAGCTGATACCAATCTTTGCCATGCATGATGCATATGGTTCATAAAGCATACGGGCCAGGTTAGGAAGAACCGGGCAACTAAACACACCCATATCGTTCCCTTGCCTTCATCAAGTTCAAAGATGCAATTCCAAGTTTCCAAGTTCCAACAGCTTGCACTTCTTCACAACTGGAGTATATATTCTACCAGTATTCTAGAAGTGAATAAGCAGATGAACATCGCTTTATATTTGCCAGCAGTTGGCAAGCAGAATAAGTGCTACTTAATCCACAGTCCACACCAAACATTTCCGCCTATATACAGTAATCTAGAAATGCCAATCTCCATTGCCCTACACATGAACCGGTCGATCGATGCCATTATCGATGGCAAGCTGTACGTTCGTGGCATCTAACTCCTGCCTTAGTGTCTTGTATGGAGAGATCGACCCACGCAAGCTGATCGACTCATGCAATCCATCCCTTGAAATGAAAACCAAAACCAAAATGCTCGTAATGGCATTCTTGCTTCTGTATATCCACACTTGCACAAACGCACAAGCCGCGACGAAACCGACAGAAGAACAGCACCACCATGCCGTTGTTCCAACGGGCGGCGCGCCATTGACGGTGGTGAGGAGGCTGGACGTGGCTCGGTACATGGGGCGGTGGTTCGAGATCGCGTCAATGCCATCCTTCTTCCAGCCGCAGGACGGCGCGGCGACGACGGTGGACGTGCTCAACGAGACGTGGAGCTAGGGGACGCGCGTGGCACGCCGCACGCCGTACAGGGCCGACCCGGCCAGCGACGAGGCCAAGCTCAAGTTCAGGCTCTGCGTCGCGCCGTTCCTCCCCGTCGTCGGCGACTACTGGGTGCTCTACGTCGACGGCGACTTCCAGTACAAGCTCGTCGAGGAGCCACGAAGTATCTCTGGGTGAGAAACCCAACTAGCATGCATGGTGAATTGGCGATGGTGTTGAGTTAATGATCAAACTTCTAAGAATGTCTTTATCTTGCAGATTCTGTGCAGGAAGACGTACGCGCATGGACGGAGCGTTGTACAGCCGGCTAGTGGAGAAGGCTAAGGAGGAAGGGTACGACGTGACGAAGCTGCGCTGCGCAGGATGACCCCCGGCCGGAGAGCTGACCGGACACCCCTCGCGACGCCGCGTAAAGTGGTCATATCGCTCATTGGCAATTGATCGTGTATGCATGCACGGTTGTTTTTAATAGGTGTTCTTTGGGAAGCACACAGAACGTGTGCCTCTGATGAGTTCTCACGGTGTCATTCTCCTCGTCTACGTTCCGGGCATGATGATTTGGTGTTAAAAGTGTTAATCCCCAGTTTGGTGCTTGGCTACACAATAAATTCTTCCCCCAAATTATCACGGTGTTAATGGCCGGTTCAGTTTGGTCAAATCTCAGTTGAAGCTTGTACACCGATTTACGTCTTACGCACTGATGAAGTTACAGGCTACATTGGTGACCCGAGTAACAAGATACACAGTATGAGAATGCTGAATCATAACCGGTAAACATATCAAAATAATCAAACGGGCACACGGGCACACGGGCCCACACCACCAAGGCACAAGCTACAGTGCTCACTAAAGCTAAGACGCAAAACAGGAAGTACAACGCCGAGCTAGGCCGCAAGAGCAAATAGCCACATTTCATGCCTTGGTCTGACTCTCTTCGTTCATATATCATATATATTTCTAATTCACTAAAGGTATGCGTGTACCATTCTTAGTTAGTTCCCACGGTGTGTCATGTAACCCCTCTTGTCGGATCAACTGTCGTGTTGTTATCGTTGCATCATTTCTCTAAAAATTCTTCACCGTGTATGAATTTTCTGGCGCATCGCAATATCACGTACCTTCCTACTTACAAATTATTGCTACCTCAAACATCCTCACAAAATTCTTCAGAAATTTATCACACTACAACAACATACGACGATCATAAGATATTATTACGAGTCTAACAGATTTCGTACCATCAAGATTCTACAAAAATCACAAACGAACCAACTAACCTTGTCACCACCCTTTTATTTCCAAAAAAATTGACAACCTACAAACAAGATTTGCTAAATATATTACCTCCAAAAATTATCATTTATTCTCCCAATTTTTTTTCCATCGGATTAATAAAATAATAATGTTATTATTTTAAATCACCCAGTGATCGTACGACACATGGAGTAGTCACCCAACTGTTCAGCGACTATCATAAGTCGATCAACCACCAGACGACCACTCCACGTGTAACTCTATCGTTGGACGATTTAGATCAGTCGCCCAATGATTTAGCGACTAGTTCCAAATCGCCGAACAGTATAGCGATATAGTATTATTTCCGTAAAATAAAAAAAAAGGTATATTATTGTATTTCGGAATAAAAAATAATTATTTAAAAAAATCCTGATTTACGTCTTAGGCATTCATGAAGTGACAGGCTGCATTGGTGACTCGAGTAACAAGATACACAGTATGAGAATGCTGAATCATAACCGGTAAACATATCAAAACAATCAAACGGGCACACGGGCCCACACCGCCGAGGCACCAGCTACAGTACTCGCTAAATCCTACCGAACCATGTATGATCTATCCCGTGGAACCATAATATACAAAAAAAAAAATCGATTCAATCACAAGAGCATAGATCAGCCTAGAGCCTTGACAGGGACGACCAATGCCACACTGCTGAATTACACACACACACACACAGCAAACTTTGCAACTATCTGAAGTCCATTGAACAGGGTACATAAAATAACTCATTGATCAATTCCTACACCAAGAATGCACTGCGCAAGATGGGTCAGGTATGGTTCTGCCTGTGAACTGTTACTCAGTGTAGGGACAAGACTTTGAAGCTCTGAATTGAATTCTGCATCGAATTTCCTGCAGCAAACAGACCGAGATGGCATTATATGATACTGAACTGATACACTGATCTTAACACTTTGCAAATTGACTGAAATATGAGATACATACAGGATCGACTTTGACATTACAACATTCTCCGATGCTAGTTTCAGTTGCTGTTCTCTGTTTTGTGATCTCTTTATTCTTGACCTTGACATTCCAGATTTTGATGTATTCTCAGGATTAGCAACATCGATGGATGGTATCAAGAGCTGGATGGAAGTGGCATATTGGAGACATAAAGCTTTCAGCCTCTCAACTTTCTGTACATGACAAATAAATGGATAAGCATTGATTCTTCTACAGTTTTTAATGTTATATGAGATAAAACCCACTAGTCACACAGAGAAACTTAACAATACTCAAGCTAGGATACACAGAGCCTTCATTCTCTACCAGTGAAGAGAGGCGTTGTTATCTTGCAGCTAGATCAGCTCATCAATTAAGGCCTGCCTAGTTCCTAACTTTGTCAATACTACATGAGCTCATCAATTAAGACCTGATTATTTCCTATCTTAGTCAATTCTTGTTTTTCAGTTTTCAAATGTACCAAACCATGAAAACAAATATGGCCATTGAGATTCAATAGATAATACTCTCCCAACTATTGCTTATCACACTAGGTTTCACTCCACCAGTTCAACAGTAGACTAATTTGGAGTTCAAACTTGATTGGAAACTCTGAGGTATTTCTTCGTAATATAACTGCTTTACACAGTACAAGAGTATCCTTGCTACGGATATACAGCTTATTCCAACAAGAGATCAATCAAGCAATAAGTTATATATCCTGACAGAGAGAAAGGGGACAATCCAAAAATTATAAAGTAAAAGAGTGCAGTTTAAAAGGAACAAAAAGAGTTAAAAGTTATTGATGCACTGGTTTGGTTTTTTAGACGCATGGAATTCAACAAAAAGGAACTAAGGAAGTACAACAGCCTTTTTTACATATAGTTTTATTTTAGTTTTAAAAAATGATTAATTCTCTACATGCTACTGAATAATTGTATGATTGCCTATATGTCACTCATTGTGATACAGACATGTGGGCCTCGAACCCACATGTCAGTGAGACATCAATCACATATAAAGAACATACGAAATTATTGAGTGGCATATAAGGAAACTAGCATGGCGGCCCGCGCATTTGCGTGGCTACATTTGTTTCAAAGTTTATAGTATCTAATAATATAACTTAGATACTTGAGAATATATTTGTGTATCTTGTAGGGTATTTAGGTTTTTAAGACATCATAAACATTGAAAACGACAATAGAAACTTGAAAGAAAATACAACTTAAAAATGTAATTGAAGTATGAACTTTAATGGAAGAAAATCATTGGCCATGATAAGTTGTTGTAGGTTCTTAGAAACATAACCACTCTCTGCCATGCATGGTTTATGTAGCTACATGCCTCTGTTCTTCCTCTATTTGTTACTCTTTCAAAATGTATGCATGCACATCTCCCTCTATTTAATCTCAGGCAATATGTTGATTATGTGTGTGGCAAATTATCTTATTAGTTTACCTAGTATTAGAGTAACTTACTCACGCATACATCAATGCACCATGAGCGACCTACCTTCCCTCACAGGCCGACTGCCCCACCGAACCGTGTGTCTTGTATCTCTTCTCACCGGCATAACTTTTTTGCTTCAACTTCCAACAATAAGCCCAAATCTTGATGGATCACTCTCAACTGCTACCCCTTCCGATGCAATAATTTATCACGTAGTTCTCTTCTACTTCTCCCCAATTATTACTTAATGCTAACCGTTGCGACATCAACACGCATACACATACAATCATCGCCGATCCCAGCTGAGGACACGTGACACGCTCTCTCCAGTGACCCTAAGTCTATTCCCTACGACTACGCTATCTTTATTCCAAGCTTTTTTGCTTCTCTGCATATGTACGCCCGCAGTTCTATTCGTACGGATGCATGCATGTACACACGCATGCATGATGTTATACATGCTCGATGTCATCTTCTCTCATGTCGCTCGCTCCTCTTCTTCAACGTTGGCCAACTCGACGTTGTGGCTTCCTCACTAACCATAGCAACCTCCCATCTTCACTGATGTCGGCATGTCTTCTTTAGTTGTTGTCTAACGATATGGAGAATCTTTTTGCCATCGCAGGCGACGACATGCCCCTCGCCAGCAATGGTATGCTCCTAGCTACCCAATGGCCCCATATCGTCCACAACCCGTCTTTAATGCAAAGCTTCATCTCCTCTCTATCAGAGCCTCCTTATCATCGAGTTTTTTTTTTTTGCCACTAACTTTTTCAACAACGCCGATGATCACCACTTGTCATCGTGGCTCTTAGCTCCTTCAACGTTGGACTTTCTCTACTTTGGCTCCAACAAGCAGCGCGGCATTATCCTCGTTGAACAGCTAAGGTGAGTAGCAAGATATTGTCCTCATCTCCGTCGTCGCCATCTCGGCTCTTCACCTCCCTATGGGTCAATGTCTTTTTGCAGGACAGATCGATGTCATTGCAATCTTTTGTAGCCTCCAACGCCATTCATGTTATCCTCATTATAACTTTTATTTTTATTCAAAATTCCGGTTATTTTTAATTTTTATTTCATAGGAAGCACCAATAGAAACATGTGACATTAAGAGCGAACGTAGTGACTTCTTTTGTGTCTCCTCCGACACCATTCATGTATTCCTTGTTAGAACTTTTAGTTTTATTCAATATTTCAATTTTTTTGGAGTTCGTATACAAATTAAATTGCTAAATTTATTTAATGTATTCTGAATTTTAATTATTTAAGAATTTCACTTTGGAATTCGTATGGAAATCAAATTACAAAATTCTTTTATTTTTTATTCTGAATTTTAGTTCTTTTTTCTTGGAATTAGTGATCCCAACCCAATTGCTAATTTTTCTTTAATTTTTATTCCAAATTACAATTATTTAGGATTTTACGTTGGAATTAGTATTGAAATCAATTTGCTAATTTCATTTTATTTTTATTCCGAATTTCAGTTATTTTTTGTTGTATTTCATATACAAATATAATTGCCATATATTTTATTCCAAATTATAATTATTTATAGATTTTACTTAGAAATTCATATAGAAATCAAATTGCTAATTTTATTTTATTTTTATTTCGAATTTCAGTTTTATTGTACTTGGTATGAACTCTTTTACTTAGGAACTCATATGGAAATCAAATTGCTGCTTTTATTTTATTTTTTATTTCGAATTTCAGTTTTATTGTACTTGACATGGAGTCTTTCTTTTAATCACCGTTATAATCTGGACCCACCACGGTCGACGGTGTAGATCTATCTCTTTTTCCACCGATTAACGTGAGAATTTCTAACCCTTGAGAGCGAATTAGTAGCTTCTTTTCACTCTGTTTTAATAAGATAATAGATAGATGCCCCTTTAAGAAAAGAGCAAGAAGAGTAGAAGACAGACCACAAGGAGCTCAGGCAACAATAGCAAGCATTCTTTTAGGCACTTCTGGAGGAAGAAATCATGGATCTGGATGACCTGCAAGCATCATTAACAACGACGGTGATGTACTCTGTGCTCTTAGCAGCGCAATTAACTTCAACATAAGAACTTGGTTAAAACCTCATCTATGCTCCTTGCAGTTTGAAGGCGGTCATGCATCAAATGCCAGTTTGGTTCAAGAACCTGAGGGCACAAAAGAATAATTTAGTGTATTCCCACCATTGGTAACAGTTAGTATGGAGATATGGATGGTTTACCTCAAAAGTTAGATAATGTAGAAGGCTATTTACAAACTTGAGCATGCTGCGACAAAGAATTGATGACCGTAGAATTGGTGTTCCTAGAATCTTGACAGAACGGAACCCCTGTTTGACAGTTCTACATCAGTCAATGTGAGTAAAAAACTAAACTGATTTAAGGGGATATAAAAGGTCCTTTCATACTTGTTGAATTTGCCATGCTGTACATAGTTGGCGACTAACATGCTTGCAGTGGAACAACAGCCGAAAGATCAATTGGTATTTTGTTAAAGCCTTCCTTGAAATTACAAGAGATAGTGGCCATTGAACCTGCAATATAGATCAGGTATATATCATTCCACTATCACAAGATAAACACAATGAGAAAATTTTAAAACAAACTACAAATAAAACCTTGTAGCCAAGGCAGAAGGTTTCCAAGCCAGTGATACTTAATGGCATGGGCTGATCAACATCAGCTGCAGCAAGCTTGTCTGAAGGGTAAGCACAATCCAAGTCTTTCAGGGTGGTTAGTTTCTTAAGGAGGGAAATTCTTTCCTGTTTAACAATAGGTGTAAAGAAATATGATAATCAACAAATACAGTACAGTTTGACAAGACATAAATAATGTATTTACCACGCAACAAGTCAACTCTTCATGACTCGGATCTGAAGCAGCTGCTGTACTTCGCAAAGCAATGTCAACAAGAGACTGCCATGTACAACAAACAAAAATAGAATAACACAACCAAAAAGAAACAGCTTATCATGACAGAGCTACCCAAAAAAACACTTTTCTCCATATCAAGAAACAAACAGACAACATTGCACAAGAGGAGACCTGAAGCTTTTCAACAGATATTTCTTCTGGTTTCTTTGTAAGCTCCTCCCGAGCAATATCCATAAAATGAACCAAAAAGTCACCCTGCAAAACTAGAGAAAACAAATTAGAGAACTAGTGCAAGGAAAATAAATACAGATGTTTATAATCAAGTGGCATTCATTCTCACTGTTAAGGCATTCAGACAGCAGAATACATAGAGAATGTGATTTCTTTATTTTAATTGACTTCTGCACATAATATGCAAAAGCATAAAATTCAGGCAGGCAAGCATAAATGTATGTCAGCTGTAAGTCAAAAGGTATTGATATGGAGTAATAACACAAAAAATTAAAGAGTAAATGTTCTCCATGTTTTTCTGCGTACTTGGTCAAGAAGTAGATAGCGCTTCAGGGATCGCAGTTTCCCAATGAGATCGTACTGCACAATAAATAAAATGAAATTAGCAACTGAGCTTAGGAGAGAACAAAATGTGATAGTAAGTTTACTATGAACAAAGATTACCTTATCTTTCATCAGAGCCAAGAGCTCACCGCTTGCAAAATCATAAGCAGATTTGATGCATTCAAGATATTCGTGGTTTGAACCAAAGCTCATCAGCTTAGAATTTTCTGACAAGGAAACCTAAATAAAATGTTCAAGGCAAGCACATTCTTGTCACACATATATATACAATAACATTTAATGATTGAACCTCAGAAAATAATCATGCATACCTGAACATTGTGCCCACATTCTCTCATAACATTAAGATACTTTCCTGTCGTCAGAATTGTGGCAGCAACATTAGTAAGGAAGCTAGGTATGCCATCTTTTAGGATGTACCTTTGCTGCCAATATTTGGCATCATAATCCTGAGTGAGGCTTTCCTACCAAAATAAAAAAAGAAGGCGAAAGAAAGCAAGCATCTGGTTAACTTAAGAAGAAAAGATGCACAGCATTTTAGGCTTAAGGAAAATACATAGAACATTAGACATCAGGCCAGAAAATTTTTAAGTCAATAGGTACCTTCTGCAGAGATTTGTTTTCAGCGATGAAGAATTCGCCATAAGGGTCATCTATAACACCCTCATACACCCACCTAAAAAATGAAGACAATTAGAGGCTGTAATTATGGAAGCACAGCAAGCAAGCTAACTATTTTTGGTTTCTAAACGAGTCTCAACATTAAGACGCTAAATAAGACAAACTAGCAATTACATAATGTGTACTGACTTCAACTCAAATGTTAATAGCCAATGAATAACAAGCACTTCACTACGTGACTATTTCCTAAAGATGAGCCAGACAAGAAGTTATGAACAATCATGAACCTTTCTAACATCCTGAGGTATGCTGCAGTTGCGCATTCTGTCATCTTCTCCAGTAAGGACCGAACAGCACTATCGCCAGCCATCCTCTTTGCCTGAGTCAAAAGATATGATAGTTTCATTACATGTTTGAACTTTGAAATAGCTAATTACATGAACCAAAATGGACAGGCTATGAAAAACCTGAACATTAAGAGATCGGTTCTATAAAATAAAGTTGTTCAACCAATAAGTGAAGCTGAACAGGTCCATTTGGCTTAGATTTACAGGAAGCCAACTAAACAAGGTTCATATTCAGTAGACCCTTGTATTGATGCTGGATAAGTAGTTATTGGACTAGGAGAATGACTGTGATGTATTTCAGGTGAGCATAACCTCTTTCTGCAAAGTACCTGGCTTTGAAGTAGATTAAGTGTCGCAGAACCACTTGTATTATTGGAGATAACCTTCTCGACTACAACAGCCAGTGCATTTAATGAACTCATCATCCTCTGCCAAAGAGCACACAGGACTTGCAGTGCTTAAAACAGTAATCAAATTGGGGTGAATCATAAATACAGATAAAGAAAACTCACCTGACAAAAGAACCATAATCCTTGAACAGAAAGCCTTCCAAGCCGGAATTGGTGCTCCAGTTGAGCAACCATCGCCTGATAATCCTGATAATTAAAAAAAACTTCATGACTTTGTGTCAAATTCACATATAAGCACCACTAGTAGCACAGACCTTTCTCGAAAACAACATGATAAGGTCAATGTTAATTGATGGGATTATATCAACACCAATATAAGTACAATTCATGCTAATGTTTTCCATGTCAGAATACGACAACTGAGCACTTGAACACATGATACAGTCACTACTATATTCTATTTGCCACCTATTCGAACAGAAGAAAGAAACTCAAGAAAGGGATCCTACCAGGAGGAATGCCCTTAGCGCTGCAGCTAGAGCATGGTTGACCAAACCATTCTTGAAATGTGACCTGGACTCCACAAACTGGCTAACCAACACAAAATCCTCACATAGAGGGAAAATTCGGCGGGTCAATTCCTGCAAGAGCATGATCAGTTAAGTGCCAAGCACATCAATTCTTTTAGTGGTCCAGTTGAATGTGCACACTGTCAGAGCTTACCTGGAGTGCAAGGTCCATTGAAGAATCAATCTGGAAGATAACATAGCCCTCCTTTCCACGTACTCTCTTAATCAAAATGTATCGTCCCTCAATGCCAACCAGAACCGATAACAAATCATCAATAACCAAAAGCTCCTGCATTTCAATTAGAGCAGCTGCATAAAATAAACTACTTACAATTTACAGTCGTTTTGTGAAAGCTCCATTTTTTTAAGTGGCCGCAAGAGAGCTACACTATTCCATTAAGACTGGGAGAAAGTTAAATTACAATGATACATGGACACATCTGTGACGAAAAACAAGTATGAAAAAAGAAATCCCCCCCCCCCTCACGGATGGGAGCACACCTTGTGAAAAGTCCATTAGTGTAGCTATTTTTAGCAAAAGTGAAAGTGCAGACATTAAGCCTTACAGAACAGCTATTTTTGAAAATGCAGCTATTTTGGTGGCATGATCGCGACGAGTACATCATATTTAGCGCACTATTCTGCGAAGCACCATCAATCAATCCTTGGGCTCCACATGCAAACTCGCATCCACATTCAAACATTTGCAACATAAACTATCTCATTCAATTTCTGATCCCACACTCACTGAAAACACGAACCATCAAAATCAACACCTAACTAAGCATCATTACATTATCAAAAGAGCCACAAATTTGCTCAACTGCAGGAAGTAAGCAATCTCTAAAACCAAAAGGCAATAATACTCCAAGAGCATTCCCAGCACCGCAGCTACAAATTCAAACTACGATCGACAACTATTTACAATTGGCATACTAGTAGAAAGTAACAAACACATAAAATCCTTCCTAATTACTCAAACCACTTAACTCAAATTCAAAGCCCAAAACCGGAACCCAAACCCTAGCCCCAGTTCATAAAAAACAGGTCAATTCAAGCTAAACCCCGCCGGTTGAACAACCTCGAAACCCCAATTACGCTTACCTGCACAGAAACGGCGAATGATCCGATGACACTCCCGGCGCCGCGGCTGCAGATTCAAACCAACTCCAGGCATCAGAAACCACCCCCGGGGCAACAAAACCACGAGGCAAGCGTCCAAATCACGTAAACTTAGCCACCAGCCGTACCTGAAGGATTCTAGGGAGAATGGCTTGGATCCGGGCGCCTGCACCGCCTTGGCCTCCTGCCAGAGCGCGAGGGACGTGAGGCGGGGGACGGCAATGCGAGCAGGTGAGGTGGCAGGGGGAGGAGAAAGGGCGTACCTGGTGGAAGCGGCCGGTGAGGTACGGGCGCTCTAGGTTCCAGCGAGGGGCCGCCGGCGCGGGATCCATTTCGAGGCGAGGCGGGGCGGGGAGCGGAGCAGTGTGGAAGAAGAGTGGTGGCGGCCGGCGTCGGGGAAAGGTGTGGAAGAGTAGTGAAGTCAGTCACATCCTAGCCGTTCGTCTAGAATCAACGGATAGATCGTGCAGGTCCATCACGTTGATCTAGAGCGGGCAGATGGGCCGTGCCAGCCGGGCAGGCCCACGGCACGATACTGTTGACTGGGTCCAAACTGTTTATGGATCGTGTCAGCTTGGCACGTTGGTCCGTGCCATGCTTAGGCCGCTACTCTAGCACGGTGGACCGACCTGGCACGGCATGAATAGTGTCGAGCCATGTTAGGCACAGCACGAGCCTGGTACGGCCCATTAGCCGGCCACCGGAGGAAGGAGGAGGAGAGCCGGAGATGCGAAGAGGTGAGGGTGGTCTGTACGACGCCGAGAGGAAAGGAAGAGAGAAAGCGGTAAGGAGAGCGAAAGAGGAATGGAGAAATGAGGCCAAGAGAGAGGAGGCGAGGCGCAAGGTAGGCGGTGCTAGTGCTGAGAGAGGAGGAGTCGAGGAGGTGATCTGGCGACCACGTGGAACAGTCTTGATTGTGGAGGAGGAGCCAGGAGGCGACGCAGAGAGGCGTGGCGCGGCCGAGCTGGAGGGGCGACGCAAGGCTGAAGGAGGCGAGGCAGGAGGCGGTCTGGTGGTCGCTTCTTCGCCGAGCGTGGCATCTCGTGGGTAGGGGCGGGGAAGAAGAAAAGGGGGCGAGCAGCCAGTAAGCGCGGGCGGTAGGGAAGGCGGGCTCGTGGTTCGTGCACTGCACTGACGGCCGACAAGAATTAATAGTTAGGCGTTTTGATCGGTTTTTTACCGTTTGGGTCTTTAAAATAGCAAAAAAAAATCAAAAAATACCAATTTTTTTATAAATAGCCATAATACCCCCCCAATCCAGCACCCCTCCATTCCCCCATTCTCTTTTTGACATTATGTTGTGCGAATTCAAATTCGTTGTGAGATAATTTGGCAAAATTCAAAAAAACTTTGCCAAATTTTTGAAAATGCAATTTGCGACAGCAAGTCAGCAAAAGAGGTACAATTCTATTTTTTTCATACTTTTATTGTTAGTGCTTGTTATGCTAAGATGAAAGTAATAATAGTGTTAGTTTCGATTTTGCTGTTTTCGTTATGGACAACTCTAGTTACGACAGTTTTGCTTTTGGTGATTACGGACTTTCACCAGATGAAATTGCATCCATGGAGGCAGTTGCGGCTATCTCAAGCCAACCGAAAGGGCAAGGCGGAGTTTCGTCATCAGGCTCCACGCCAACCAGAGCAAAGAGGTCGAGGTCGTCTACATCGGGAGTGTGGGAGAATTTCAACAGGACAACCAAACAAGATGCACAGGGAAATGAGGCACCATGTGCTATTTGCAAAATTTGTCGCAATGAATTGTCTGCAAGGTCAACAGGTGGAACAGGACACTTGCTTAGACATGCTATAAGATGTAAGACCAAGTAAGGATTGGTGATGAGGTAGACACAGTTGCAGTATAACCCCGACGATACAGTATGTAGCTGGGACTAAGATCCTGAGGTAGCCCGTCAATCTCTTTGTCGTTTAATTGCTTCTGAGGATTTACCGTTAAGCTTTGGGGAGTATGCTGCTTTCCAAAGTTACATTAGGACTGTGTATAATCCTATGTTTTCTTCCGTTTCTAGACAGACAACAACTAGGGATCTAGTACAATACTACAATGAACGTCATAATAAAATAAAGGAACTATTTAGTACGTGCACATTTTCGGTGGCCCTAACCTCATACATATAGAGTGGTCAGGATAGGGAGGATTATCTTAGTGTAGTTGCCCATTATATTAATTACGATTGGGTAATGGAGAAAATGATTATAAGTTTAAAATTAATTGATGTAGCACACATAGGTATATTGCAGACTGTATCATCAAAGACGTAGAAAATTTTGGTCTTGCAGACAAAATATTCGCAATTACTTTAGACAATGCCGCTTTGAACTCTAGGGCCATGGACATTCTTACTCCAGTGTTGAGTACATATGCTGATTCCTTTGCTACATCAACGATGCGCTTGTCATATTACCAACCTTATAATTAAATGTGGTTTGAAGAGATTGTGTTCGTATATTAAAGTTTTTCGCGATGCGATTTCTTTCTTTAATAATTCTAACGTAAAAATAACACAATATAAGAACTTCTGCAGGGCGATGGGTGTACGTCCAAGAAAGTTTGGTTTGAACATGTCGGTAAGGTGGAACTCTACTTACCTGATGCTTAAGAGTCTTTTACCATACAAGAGCAATTTTTCTTTTTTAATTCAAACGCACTATCAGAACACTGACGATAGTATACTATTGACTGAGCAACATTTTTTTATTGCTGAGAAGATACTACAGTTTTTAGGGAAAAAATTATGAGGCCACTATTGCTTTGCCTGCTGTGTACTATCCAACATCTCCTATCATTACGCATAGTATTTTACAGATTGCTACTCAATTTAAAATGTATGAAAATGACTTAGTTTTACACAATGCTATTGTTGCCATAAAAACTAAATACCTTAAATATTGGAGAGAAATTCCTTATCTATATGCATTTGCATTTCTTTTAGATCCTAGAGGTAAAACTGATGTATTTAGTAGTATACTTGATCTTCTTAGTGATGCTACAGGGTTAGACTATACTAACTATTTTGCAGAAGTTCGTTCTCGGTTATACGAGATTTACCAAAGGTATGAAAATAAGTTTCGGGGAGTCTGCTCGCAACGACCTCCAGTAACCCCGCCTCAAGTAGCAAGACAAATATGTGGGCAAGATCTTCGGTGGTTCTTCCTCCAGGTCCAGGTCCAGGTCTTCTTCTTCTACACTGTTGCCTGCTCAGCCAAGATCCACAAGGAGTGAGGAACTATCCACCTATCTGAACAGCAATACGGTGGATTTCAACTCAGAAGGCTTCAAATTTTTGCAATGGTGGCAAGCTCATAAGCTAACATATCATGTGCTATCCATACTTGCACATGATGTGTTAATTATTCTAGTCTCGACAGTTTCTTCCGAGTCTGCTTTCAGTCTTTCTGGGAGAATATTGGAGGAGAGAAGAACAGTCTCACAAGTGAGATGGTGGAGATACTTATAACTGTGAAGGACTGAAAACATGCTGATTCACAAACACAACACTCTTCCATTGCCAATAGCTAATGGTAAAGTGTCAATAGCTAATGCAACAACTCTTGCTCTATTGCCCACGCGAAAATCAACCTCACCTCTTGCCAAACTTCTACTCTCTATCAGTCGCTGCATCGAATTGCAAATATGAGCAACTGATTCGGTATCAAATACCCAAAAACATGTAGGAGAAGTGACAATATTAATTTCTATAACATTTTTACCTGAATTGGAAGTCTTACTTCCTTTGTTCTTTTTCATTTATGTCAAATACTTATTACAATTTCTCTTCCAATACCCAGTCTCATGACAATGGTAACATTATGTATCAGGCTTAGGACCCAGCTTGAGCTTGTTAAGCTTAGTCTTGAGACTCTCGATGTTATCTTGAGTTTTTCCTTTGCCTTTTCCCTTTCCCTGAGACTTACCCTTCTTTTTGAAGCTAGCAGTCTTTTGAACCATCATCACATGATTAGAACTTTTCTTGATGCTCTCATCGGCACATTTAAGCATGCCATGTAACTCGGTTATTGACTTCTCCATACCATTCATATAAAAATTCAATATGACGGGCATAAAGCTCGCAGGGAGTGATTGAAGAATCACATCAGTAACCAACTCTTGACTAAAGAGAAAACCAAGCTTTTCCAAGCTCTCGATGTGACCAGTCAACTTGATCACATGAGGACTGACCGGGTTACCTTCTGATAGGCTACAAGAAAACAATGCATTGGAGGTATTATACCTCTTTGCCCTTGCTTGATTCTGAAACATACCTTTCAAACCCATAATCATATTGTAAGCGTTTGTGGTCTCATATTGATTCTGAAGCTTAGAGTTCATAGTGGCAAGCATAAGGTAGTGTACATTGACTACGTTATTGCAATGCTTCTTATAAGCATTCTTTTCAGTACGAGTAGCATCTGCATTCGGTTCCTCAGGATAGGGACACTCTGGAACATATTCATTATTTTCTTGTTTGAGAACAATTCTCATATTACGAAACCAGTCAATAAAATTGGTTCCATTCAGCTTTTCTTTCTCAATAATAGATTGCAAGTTAAAGGTAGGCGTGGAGGAAGTGTTAGGTGCCATGATCTACAACAGAAATATATGTAAAAAAAATCAGCATTATGTTTATGTAAGATCTTCTATTAAATACTTTAATAAAAGATATTCCCACTATATGTTCTAAACCATATTTCCATCTAACATCATATAGTGCGTTCAAGATCCATATATCATAAAGTCCTAGTGAACTTTATCATCACTGCTAGAAACCTAATGATTTAGGTAAGCAACCCTTTGCTAGTCATATCTCATATAATTCTTGTCTGTTGGTTGGCATCTCTATGCCCCCGCAACCAACATTATGCCACAAGGCCCAAAACCGTTTTGATAGCCTTGTCAAGTCAAACCAATGCTACGCATGTGGGTGTCCGATACCCACCCCATCTTATTAAGATAGTTAATAGCACCCTACTTTGGTAAACCTACCAATTAACGATCAAAATCGTGATAGGCACAACAATTGGAAAGGCATCAAATTTACTTGAATTTCTTGAGGAATACTACTATACCATGTTAAAACATCTAATGATAAAACATGATCAATAGCGTAACAGGAACAAGATAAATTCATAGATAATCATATGAAACTGTGAAATAGTATGACCCTTAACATGGCAATCTCCATCACCATGCTTCATGTCCATTGAGCCATCATGCTTGAAATCACCACGTTCATCTACTAAGCAATTACTCCTAAGAACTAGTAATGAATTACATATGATAATACCAAGCATCCCATATCGGCACGCAGATCGTTATACAATAATATCTAGCTCGATGGCTATCACACAACATGACACGTAGGCCATGTAAAATCTATACATGCATCACATACACAATGGGTCATACTATTCATAACAATCCATGCAAAAACGAGTTATGCATGGAACCCAATTCTATTAGGGGCGGGGTTCGAAGGGGCAGCGCCCTCGGAAAATTTTTACGGGACATGAATCTCATTCACATAATCGAACATTGGAAATCATCAGATTATTCATATTAACCATTTTCTGAACTAATCTGATCACTGCTTTCTTACAACCACACACTACGATATACCCCGATGGTGGAATTTCGACCGGTAGGAGTATCATGCAATGTGGTCATGAACAATCGCAGCAAATCATCCGGTGTTAACAGCTCATACCCCCCCCCCCGCAAACCCATCTACTATCGCTGAAAACCGATCGATTTTATCGATCAGTGCCTAGACCATTCCATCCATATGAACCGATCTAGGTTACCAGACCGACCAGTAATAGATCCAATCACTACTGCCACATATCAAGTATATGTGGCCGATCTAGATAAAAAACTACGTAAGATGGCTTTGATACCACTGAAGAGATACGAGTAGGTTATATTAGCTGGCAATTCAAAAAAATTCTACAACGTAAACTAGAAAGTCATGCAAATAGGAGATCATAGATCGTTACCACTAGATGCGCAGTGCAGTAGAAGAAGAGTTGGAGCAACTTGATCCAACGTAGAGCGCATCGATGAAGCGGTTGTAGTCGATCGTCCAGTGTTCTCGGTGCCGATCATCTCCTCTAGCAACCTATCACGTTCCTTGCGAACTCGTGGATCGCCCTTGAGCACAGTAGCGCCTCTACGGTATCCACACGTTCAGGTATGGAACATCGTACGCCAGTGTGCTAGCACCAACTCGTACGGCAGGGCTCTCTCGAGAAGATGGCGGCTAGAGTTTCGGTGGAGCAACTCACGTTGTGTCACGCTCTGGGTAGCAACCCCCGAGACCCATTGTGCACACTGGACCAGTCCTACGATCAATAGCTGGTCCGCACAGTTCAACAACAATGTCATCACAACCATACAACAAACTATAGAAGAAGCAGAGAAATTAACAACAATAACCGCAAAAGACCTTATGGTCAAGCTTTTTACAGAGGTCTGCCGCACCGGGCTGCAACAAAAGAGCTCACAGTGAAAACAAAAGAATAAGTGAAGGCCATTCGACATGCCCACAGGCAATCGAGTGGAGGACGTCCTAGCACGCAAGGTCTTTGAAGACCTCCTCTTCAAAGAGGTCGGAGCACCCTGGGACGTCTTCTTCAGCTGCTGATCAACCAGAGGGCACAAGCCGTGAGTACTTTGAATGTACTCAACAAGCTGTAGGGAAATGTATGCAGATAATATTCATGCAAGTCTCAACTAGGATAGCTTTATGGTTACTTTGTAGAAACCAATATTGACTTGAAATACAATAAGTAGATCGCAAAGCACAAGTTGAAAGATTAATACACAAGTAAACAAGTTTCCTTTGAAAACAACCCGTGACCACCCTGGTCACTGCCCGGACCTCCCATGACCACCCTGGTCAAGGGCCATACCACTCGAAACCAACCAAGACCAACAAATTTTTGAGAAAGTCTACCCCTTGCGTGAAATCACCAGGCATGTCTATAACCGGGGACACGGCTATTCGAATAGATTTACACTCTGCAGAGGTTGTACAACTTTACCCACAAGACACGAGTTCTCTAGTTTGTTTGGCACTCGTCGATGCCCCTGCTCACTACCTTAGGTAAGCAAGCTAGAGTACGTGACAAAGCCTTTACAAGATTCTTCTTTGACTCGGTTCCGCTCGCTAAGGTTTCGCTTTCCCGACCCCCTCTTGCCCCAAGTGTGCGTGTCCATCCCATGTCTTACACACTTCCACCAAAACGGAACCGAAGCAAAGCATTGCTAATTAGTTGACCAGAACCACCCCATAATGGTCTTGTGGTTGCACGGTATGGCCCAGATCAATGGTGATACGGGGGGAGTGCCTGATCTTCACGACGTAGGATCGATGATAACTTTGGATCCGTACAACCTAACGAACCGATGGCGCCAACCACTGTCAAAACAGCAACCTGCGACAAAAGAATTCGCCCAACCACACGCTCATGATCCCGTCTACCTGACCACACAAAGTAGACGTGTCGCTGTTCCTGCAAAACACAAGGAATCATAAGAACAACAGGGTTGAGAACGCCCAATTCCCCTTTAGGTTGCACTGTATGTCAAACTCTAGAAAGAACAAGTGTATAGCTCTCTCTCAAAATATTAGATTCATATTCGTGATGTCCGCCCAAAAGTAAATACATCCTATTATATAACCTCTAGGGCCGGCTGGGCTAAAGATCTGATTCCTACTCGGTTCCATCCAAGGGAATAGCATGCAGGCCAACCAATACGCGGTTCGACCAACTGTATGTAAATTACAGACCAACCAATACATGGTTCGGCCAAAGGAATAGCATGCATACTACTGGCCCACGTGTGACATGGGTAGACAAAAATCAATACACGGTTTGTCACGTGGATAGGACTCAGTACCAACTAATTTTCTTCAGGATCTCCAAAAACTGAATTCAGCCCAAAAGAAACGCACAGGCAATGGCTTGGTTTCCTTTTGTCTTCACGTGTCTTGATAGCTAGTGCCAATTCCTTCCTTTATTATGCATGTGTGCTGATTCCCTTCTTTCTTTATCTTGCCATCACTGCTTTCCTTTTCTTCCTTGTTGGGCATGCACATCACACATGCAACCATACATGAACCGGCAGCACTGTTGTCATGTAGAGCTCCCATGCAGCATGTGTATACATCCCTTGGTGTCCCTCTCGTATGCATATGCAAGCTTTGCTTCCATGCATCCAGCACATGCACATATGTATGAACTCTTCTTTTGGCGTCTCTGTCCTCCCGCACCTTCCGCTGGGCACGTACTCCTAGATAATAAATAATATTCACGGTTCCCAAAGTATCCTCACGCACAAATCTGAGAACAATTAAAATACTAGTATTAGGTAGTAACCAGTGTTCATGCAAATTAAAACCAAATTCAACTAAGAGCGAGTTCACCTGTTAATTTATCTTTTTAGCTCATGCTCGTGTAATCGGTCCAATCGGGATGTCCTCATCAAATGGCTTACAAGGTTAAGTCCTTAGTGGTTGCTCAGGCGAGACCTCCTCATCCTAGTGTGCTTCCTGCACCCCCTTTACTGCACGATCACTCGCTCGAGCGAAAATATTATGGGTTCAACCCGGCCAAATGACCACCCTGGTCAAGGCACAACAAGTTTATTAGTGTCCACACAGGCCAGGGCAACGCATGCCAAGACAACACATGTCGAGGCAACACCTGCCATAATTCCATAATCACTTAGTCAAATTTATCATTATGAAACAGGTGATCGAGAGACATCGCATAACTACAGCAGGTCTAAGCAATATACGCACCTATGTTGGTTATCACAATAAAGAGGTCCAACTAAGATTACCCAACCTATGGTGGTCCAAAGGTACATGTCAACATGTTTAACACAAGTATTCAAAGGGTCATACTGTCAATTAGGTGTTTAATTAATTCCCAAACTATTTTTATACAAATAGCCATGCATGTTGGTATAAAAACAATATAATTTTGTAAACTGAGAACAACATGATCAAAGGTCTACGACTTGCCTTCGATGAAGAGCTGGAGTTCTTCGGTAGAGGTCGCCGGGTCCAAGAATTCTTCAAAGAAGTCGGAATCTACACGTATGAAAAGAGCCAAATAAATACAACGAATTGAAATAAAACCAAAAGCTAAAACCAAAAGAAAATGCACAGAAATAGAAACGAGCTCTGAGGAGGAGGTCCTGAGGAGAATACGACTACTTCACGTGGTCATAAAAGGGACACAACTACGCAACATGGTTGTAAAAAGAGATACAACCACGTAACGTGGTCGTGAGAGCAAAAGAGAACAAGGCACGGAGGAACTCACCCGGAGAGAGAGAGAGAGAGAGAGAGAAGATGGGAGGAGGACAGCGAACGACGCGGGTGGTCCGGTGAAACTCCCCGGCGGCGAGGTGGTCGAAGGCAGCGCAGCTCCAGCGAACTCCTTGGCAGAACTTCAAGCACAGAGACACTGGGTGATGGCAAAAAAGCAAGAGAGCTGGGTGAGAAAAAGATGATGAAAGAGGGCTGTTCAGGCTTTTATAGCCTGGAGGAAATGAGGAGAGCCACTGAGAGACTCAGAAACGCACGTGTTCACGGGTAGGTGAAGGAGGAGATGGGAGCAGATCTGAGAGGAGACAAGAGGGGGGAAAGGTACTGCAAAAAGCAACAGCATTTAATGCGACACAACAGCATTTAATGCTCAAGGACCTTTGCGTCAGCAGTGACACAACAGGAGGAAGGAGAGGGTGAGTAGGGCTGGTAGATGGAGCTGGTCAATACTTGGGAAAAGTGGTCCAACTAAAGGGGAGGGTGGTCTTTGCAAAAAGACCAAGAGGGTGGTCGTGACCCCAGGGGTGGTCTTTGCAAAAAGATCAAGAGAGTGGTCTATGCAAAAAGACCAAGAGGGTGGTCACGTCACAAAGAGTGGTCGCGGCAAGTCTCCAAGACCACCCGGAGGTCTGGACTGAGAGGGAGGTCCAAACGAGAGAGAGAGGTCCAAACGAGAGGGAGGTCTGGACTGAGAGGGAGGTCCAAATGAGAGGGAAGTCTGGACTGAGAGGGAGGTCCAAACGAGAGAGGGGTCCAAACGAGAGGGAGGTCTGGACTGAGAGGGGGGTCCAAATGAGAGAGAGGTCCAAACGAGAGGGAGGTCTGAACTGAGAGTGAGGCCCAAACGGGAGGAAGGTCTGGACTAAGAGGGAGGTCGAAACGAGAGAGAGGTCTAGACCAAATGGGAGGTCTAAATCGAGAGGGAGGTCAGGAGCAAACAAGGAAAGGAGGTTTTCAAACACCAGAGAACTCCATCAACTCCAGAGAAACCGAACTCGAATTAGTTGAAGTTGGATTAAGTCATATTAAATCGCTGCAAATTTCCAAAATCTTTTGGTTAAGCTTGAGCAAATCAACAAAACCAAATTGTGATTTTATTTTGAATAAACTCAGAAACTCCGAAAAATTGGGACGTTACACATTGTCTCTCTTATGTCCAACAGCCTCATGCATCAACTTATATAGAGCCCATGACGGATCCTATCTAAACTCGTTTGCTCCAGCCATTAAGTGTGTGACCCTATAGGTTCATGTGTAATTAGTTGTGACTCAAAAATCCTTTTCCGACCACGATTCGTTAGCGGTTCCTAACAGAACATAATGATTCCCGAATACACATAAATTATATCAGACGAACCTTAATACAATATGATCTACGAGTAGGTACTTATCACTTACGACTAGCTCGTATCTCTATACAACTAGTTCATATATAGTCATGACCAGTTCGTAACTTCTTACGACCAGTTAGTGATTATGCTCGACTAGTCTACGATTAGCTTGTATCTCCATACGACTAGTCCATATATGATCAAAATGAATGACCTGCTCGTGTATACTCCCTTTGCCTCACGATATCTGGTTGAACTCCAGGTGAGATGTTATGTTATCTATGGATTGTTCAATACTTTCTCGATCAAGTGTCGGATAACATCATGTGGTCGACTCTTCGACCACTAATGGTATGGCCATGCACTTTCTTTATCCAACCACATCGAGGGGCCTAGAGATATCTCTCTTGTTATGTTAGGAGGGGCAAATATCATATCTGACCAGTCATATTTCTCTGCATGTTTCATAGCATACCCGAAATCTACTTTTATAACTATCTAGTTACGGAGTAACGTTTGGCAACCCCTAAGTGCACTATTACACATGTAGGAAACCATGATGATCTTAGGTCTAAGGATTATACATCATCATTGCTTGGGACCAACTGATGGCACATAAAATCATAACAATCTCAATAGTATCTCAAGGTGGGTCAATCCAACACCATGTTCTCTAACATGTGTTCATATTATTGATTCGATATCCCTATATCCATGATCGGTGAAACATGATCATCAATCAATACATGTGCTGGTCGATAAGTCACTAGTGTTCTGACCAGAGACACATTTAGAATAACATCATATAAGTTAAAGAGCTTCACCA
Source organism: Phyllostachys edulis (assembly GCA_036346405.1). NCBI lineage: Eukaryota > Viridiplantae > Streptophyta > Magnoliopsida > Poales > Poaceae > Phyllostachys > Phyllostachys edulis. The sequence continues at coordinate 29,034,341 of CM070551.1, forward strand.
ACAAGTCACATACTTGTTTATCTTTATAACTGATGATTCATTCAAGGAAAATGATAACATTTATTCAATAACTCATAAACATAAATGTGATACAGTTATATCTATGATTGTCTCTAGGGCATATCACCAACAAAATAGGTCGGCCTTGGCCTGCTGGGCCAAACGGGCTCGTGTCGGCTCGACACGGCACGAACGGCCGACGGGCCGTGCCTGGGCCACCTCCCCAGCATGTGGACCGGCACGGCACAGACCATCTAATAGCCGGGCTAGCATGGGTCGTGCCTAGATGGGCCGGGCCATCTCATACCCGTGCTCGTGCCATGCCGGGCCAAGCCGCCCATTTGGCCAGCTCTAGGTTGATCTCTCCCTCACACATCAGGTCTCGCGTTCGAAAAATCTGTTAAGTCTGAACTTTTGACAGCTGGTCGGAGCCGGTTTGGACTATGGACCTCTGTATGCTAAATAGGTACTTTTGCGATTTTGTAAGCAAATTACATATATTTCTAAATATAATAAGATATTTTTAGACTAAATAATGAGTGATCTAGCTATCTTACGGATATCGATAGCTAAGGATAGCAACACACACACCCCGTACCATCAATACACATATGATGGAATATGAGCAATTGGATGGAGTAAGGATTTCATCACATCTCGCTCACTGGTTTATACTTCATATCCCATCCTGCCTATCGTAGGGGCGGTCCCACCAGCCCCAACGACCCGGCGAAGACCACGAGACACCCCCTCCCCCGCGAAGCCCCGACAGCCAGGGGCGTGGCTCGAGACCCCCCAGGAGAGCAAAGAGTGCCTTCGGGGGTGGCTCGGAGCCTGTCCGAAAGCCACTAGGGGGGCACAAATGCTGCTAGAGACCTCCCCAAGGGAGCGACGTACCTTCAGGGAGGCCTCGGGGGTAGTGTGAAGGCTCCCGGAGGGTGGTTGGAGCGCCATGAACCTGGAAGTTAGGGGTTCCCTGGGCCACCTCGGGACGCCGAAGGGTGTCTAGGACCTCCTCGGCCCGGGGACACCCGGCATGCGGCGAAGGGTGGAAAGCGCTGGTACTCCAAGCACACCAACCAAATGGACCAAGACCAGGGAGGTCCGCTGTGAGGAAAAGCCCCTACAACCCCTATGGGCGTAGGACCTTTCTAGGAGTAGATTTGTAATCTCCTGTACCCTGTCGGAAGGCTATAAATTGCCTCCTCCTCTCATGTAATGGGATAGACCCGATTTTTAGGACAATTAATACACTTCTACTTCTCTTAACAATCAATCCCCTTTTCGAGGATCCCTCGTGTAGATACCGGGGGTCCCCTTTTCTACTGTCTAGTCTTTATGGCTACGACACTACCAAGCCTTTTTATTCCAAAGGAGGCATTCTTTCCCATTCGCCTCCCTCCTTAGTCTCTCGTCCTATCCGCCTCACTCAAACTCCTCCCCTAATCTCACCTTTCCCCTTTGTTGGTGGTGCCCTCATCGCTTTTGCCTACATCACCGCGACTCGATATTGCGTCAACGACATGGTTCTGGTGTCGCCCGCGCTTTGGAAGCTTGTATCCTCAGGTGAAAGTTTTTGTGATTTCGGGTTGAAAGTTGGGGAGGGGCAATTCCGAGTTGAAAGATTTTTAAATCGAGTTGAAAGTTTGTGCGGTCGAATTCAAAGTTGTTAAAAACAAGTTAAATGTTCCTTTGTTATCGAGTTGATAGTTTTAGGGTTTCTCGAGTTCAAAGTTTGGATTTAGCAGGGAAGATGGTGGCAGTGGTCCCAGCGGGAGGCGAGGGAATAGGCAGGCATGGAAGGGATGCCAGGGTGGAAGGTACGAGGACCAAGGGGCGAGGCGAAGACATGTATCCAATGTGAACCACATAATAGTTGTTCCCAATATTAAGATATTTGTGTAACTGTGCTAATCACATTGTATACTATTTGAGTGAAAACAAAGCATCACTAGCGATTATCACCAAGGAATGTTAGCAAGGGTGTTTTGGTTTACTCAATTGGTAAAAGGAGAATAAGAGCAATGTATATGCAATGAGATAAATTTGATCAATTAATTTGGTTGCCTAAATGACAAAGTGTGTCTTTACAAGTGGCAAGTGGAGAGGGGTTGCTTATAGCTTAAGAACGTTTGAATTACGTGAGCGACCACCTTTTACAACATCATTTTCACATTTGCATATCTATGTACAGCTTGCATTACATTTATTGCATACCTTTCAAGTAGTCTCATGTTCACCACTTTTTACAATGTTGTTTACAAGTTTGTGTATCTATGTACAGCTTGCATTGCATTTATTGCATACTATCCAAGTGGTGTCGTATTACATGTATGTTTCTTCTTGCCTTTTTTTTTTGTCTCTTGTCCTATCTATATAAGCAAACATCCTCTCTTGTGCGAGAAAAAAGCTAATGGAGAGAACACATATATTTTAAAAGAAGGGTGTGGTGCATCACGGCGGGCAAGCGCGTGGCGATGCCAGGAATAGGAGGTGTCAGAGCTAGGGAGGGGAGGGGAGGGGAGGGGTGATCCTGGGAGGGGAGGTGGCGACGCCGAGAAGAGGAGGCGTCAGAGCGAGTGAAGGAAGGGGGAGAGGACGACACCAAGAAGGAAATGAGGAAACGGTGGCCTAGTGATGAGGGGGCGGCAGGATGGTAGAGGGGAGAGAAGAAGAGAGCGTGAGGGAGGAGGGTAGCGTCACAGCGAGAATAGAAGAGAGAGGCGGCAACAAAAGGAAAACCTAACCTACTTAGTCCTTATGTGTAGCGCAACAGTAGCATCGGGCTTGATGGGCTGGACTAGGCAGTTAAGTTCCACTTTTTTCCTCTCTCTCTCTCTCCACCTTTTCTTCAACACATCCATTCTCCCTTTCTTGCTATCTCGCTACTGCACATTGTGCGCTAATTGACTAGCACCTAACACATTTTATAGCACATGTAAAGGGATGATAGGAGCGTGAGTGTTGTCCTTTACATCGAGGATATGCGTCCTTAAAGAATTAAATAGGTAAATAGGTAAAGGTGAAATGCTAGTTGTACATTTAATTTCTTGTTTATCTTTTTAGAAATATACACATGAGGAGGCTTCGTTTGCGTTATCTATGAAGCTAATAGATGTGGAGGTTGCTATGCCATCATGTGTTATTTGATCCAGGTTTAATTTTGTCATATCGTTCACACAATTTTACCTGGCAAAGGTATGATTTTTCTGCTGCTCGTGACCTAAAGTTGTTATACGTGAGTATGTTGCAACAAGTAGTACAATTAAATTTCACTGATTTTTTTACCGCGACTGTCATTTTGTATTGTTAGGTTGTTTATTTTAACACCAAGTATTTCCCGTTGATATTTGTGTTGCTTCTTATTAAGTTGGTAATACTACGTTGAAAAAAATAAAATACACAATGTTGGTGTAACTTATATCTTGTGGGTATGGTAGATGATATACATCACTTATATCTTGTGGGTATGGTAGATGCTATACATCTTTCTTATAACACTATTTCTATTTCTTGTCGGTAGGGATGAGAATTGCAGTGAACAAGATTTCTCTTTTCAATTTTTTGCAGTTGGATTTCTCTTGCTTGGCTTGGGTTAGGCTTGCACCAAAGGCAAGCTATTTATAGTGGTGTTGAGGTTGTTTTCTTATAAGTATGCTATAAATGTATACGAAAGAAAGATAGGGATGATAAAGAAGAAGGTGGCTAGAGTTTCGTAGGGTGGGGATAGAAAAATTTGGCGGTGACTAGGGTTTTTAAAGGGTTGTTTTGTGTGGATATACCATAAATGTTTTTATGAGATAACGATGAGAGGGAATTGTGATGATCAGGATTATAGAAAGCTATTTCAAGCGCATATTACATAATTGTTTCCGTAGGTTTGGAGATGAAAGAATTGTGGTTGCTAGGTTAATAAAAATCTCTTTTGCTAGGTGTTGCAATCCTCTCTCATGTATATCTGTTACAAACATTCCAGAAAAATCCACGTGAAAGAACCCTTTTAAAAAACCTAGCCGCCTCCAAAATTTTGAAATTCTATCCACCACCCTCTTCCTAATCTCCATCTTTTACAATATTTATGGTATACTTATCGGAGAAGACGTCAATACCCTTATAAATAGTCTGCCTTTGGCCCAAGCCCAACCCAAACCAATCGAGAGCAAGCCCGTAGCAGCAGCACGAATCGCAGCGCGAGTTAGAAAATTGAGGGGAGGGAAAAAATTGGGGGAGAAATCTCGTTCTCATTACCCAAAACAAAAACATTCTCCCCCCACTAGCCTTGCTCTCGTTCCTTCCCCCCCGACCCCCCTCGCGAAACCCTAACCACCTCCCCCCGGATAGATCTTCCCACCGCTCCCCGATTGGGGCGGCGCACGCTAATGGCGTCGGACGCCGTGCAGATGCAGATGGAGGTCGAGCGGCGGATGCGCGACATCGGCGCCCGTTTTGGCTCGCTCCCGGACGCCGGCGACGAGCTGCTCAGATTAATCGAGGTGAGAGCCCCCGTCGAACCCCGGCTTTTGCTCTCGTTATTATCGTCGTTCTCGTATTCGTCTATCGATTTTGCGGTTTCGCTAGAATTTAACGTTTCTGTAGATGAAGTCTAACCCTAGCCAGCTACTCGTTTAGCTTATTTCTACATAGAAGGGCTGCTCTTTTAATCGGTTAGAAACTTAGAATTGCTACTTCGTTTTTGCAGGAAACAGACACCTGGTTGTCCAGGGTGGACCAGTCGCCGCCCGATAGCATGCACAGCGCTCTTCGTCCCACAATGAGTGCTTTGGTTAAAAAAGAGCTACTAGACCACACCGACCCTGATGTGAAGCTTGCTGTAGTCTCGTGCTTGACTGAGGTTACCAGGATCACCGCACCAGAGGCCCCCTATGATGATGATGTGATGAGGGTGAGTATTCTTCTCAGGATGAAGTGGCGGTGTCTGTGTGTACTGAGTATTGACCCTTGTTACTTACCTGGTTTCAGGATGTGTTTACGAGAGTGGTGGAGGCTTTTGGTAAGCTGGATGATACGAAAAGCCCCTCTTTTGCAAGGAGGGTCTCGATTCTTGAAACCGTTGCAAAGGTCCGGTCTTGTGTCTTGATGTTAGATCTTGACTGTGATGACCTGATACGGGACACATTTCACCATTTCTTCAGAACCATAAGGTATGAAACTTCTTTCTCGTTTTTTTTTTGTTTCAAATTTTCTCTATATGTTGAATGTGCCGTTTTTTTTGGTGGGGTTTTGTCAAACGGATTAGGGAGAGGAGATAACATAGTTGTGGTCTTGACTTTGAAAGATGCCCTATGAACGAATGCGCCACTCATATGACATGGTTATGGTTGTAGACTATACTACTTTTCAGGGGAACATGATGTACGAGTACCACTATGGCTTTTCTATGGCAATGGGTGTTATAATGTTTCAATTTTGACTTGAAATTGCCAAGCTGTTTGGTCATACTGGCCCTACCACTGAAAAACATTCACATTTGATGTTCTACTATCCTCTCAGAACAACATTTTTTGCAGATATAGCGTTGTTAATACCTTGTATTTTGGTAATACAATTAGTCATTGTATATGCTTACTAAGTAGTTTCAAAATTTCATCCTTTTAATTTCACTTTTAGCTTCTGTTTATCATTCTTTTGAGAAACTGAGGACCAGTTGAGCCCAGTGCACAAAATATAGTGACACACCTCACCATCAGATATTCTTTATTTCCTTGCTTGTTCTCCATTTGTTTCTTAGGAACCTGTTATTGTTTTTTCTCTTTAACATGGTAATATACAAAATGTGCATGATGATTTGAGTTGCTGCAAGTTGATACAGTGCCTCTGTTGTTTTGTTGATGAATTTAAAATTTTGCTTTGAGATGATAACTCAGTAAGTCACAGCAGATTCTTATATCAAGAATCCCTCTATTTGTGTGTGCATGTGTGTTTTCCTTTGTATGTTCCCTCCATATGCGTGTGCATGGGTGCATTCTGTGTATGTTATGTTAATTTTGTAAAGCGCATTTTTGTTTCTCACCTCATTCATTTACTTTTTTAATTTCTTTCAGCCCAACACATCAAGAAAATGTCATCGTCTCTATGGAAACTATAATGATGTTTGTAATCGAGGAGAGTGAGCCTGTCCATCCAGATCTGGCATCCTGCCTGCTTCAGAACGTTAAAAAGGAAAAAAAAGTAATTTCATAATTCATACATACAACTGTTCGCATTAGCAATATAGTTCTTATCATCTTCACTAAACTTTTTCAACCTGTCTTTCCAGGAAACTCTTCCAGAATCTTTTGGACTTGCAGAGAAAGTAATAGGTCTATCTTCCAAAAAGTTAAAGCCGGTTTTTATTCAGTTACTTCAGGGCACTCCTTTAAACGAGTATAGCGAAGTTGTTACATCATTGCTCCAAGATTCTTCAGATGCTGGAGGAGACAACAATGTTGATGCTTCTGGAAAAGAAACGGTCAGTTTAACTACTAACAAATTACAACTCCTATTTAGAGATTGATACATATATTTTGGAAATTTGTTGATCGAAGGGTTAGTTCATTTTTTATGGGACACTCAATGTTTTTTAGAAGTGTGTTCAAAACTTCAAATGAGTAGCTGACAGAAAATTGTCTCGGTCACCTTAGGTATGCTGCTATAGATATTTACTATCTAGATTTCTAGAAAGTAAGATAGATATCATAACTGTACATTTATTATTTTTCAGGAATCTTCAAAGTTAGAGCAAGATGGTACTCCTCCAAACAGTACTCCCACAACTGCGTTGAGCAATGGTGGTGCTCCAGTCGACAATGTCAAGTCTCCAAATGGGCCAGCTTCTTCTGAACAGAAGCCTCAACTGCCTTCTGATGATAAGCAGGCAAAAGTTTCTGATGAATTGATATATGGTGACAAAGAAGTACCAGAACCAGTCAACACTGAGCCTGAAAAGCCATCTGATCTTAATTCAAAGAACAGTCACAAGCTTGAGTCTTCCACTGAGTCTGAGGTGCCTGAACGTTCTAAGGTTGTTAACGACAATGAGGGTCTTGTAGCATCTGGGGAGTTATCCCCAGAGACAAATGATGGTGATAATAAGCCGCCATCAGAGTCTGGCAATAGAGCCGCTGATGACACATCAAAACCTGTTGATAGTACGCCTGTTGTAGTTAAACCAAAGCGGGGTCGACCTCCTGCAGCAAAGTCCCAGGAGAAGAAGGCTGTTGGAAAGAGCCAAGGATCAGGTCGAGAATTTAACAAAGTTGGTTTAGTTAGTAATTCCGGAGGAAGAGCTACAAGACAACTGGCTAAAGATGATATCAAGTCTAAACCAAGAAAGACAGGTGAAGGAGAATCTTCAAAGAAACAACAAAAGGCCAGTTTGAAGCTGCAGAAAGAAGACACTCTCTCCGATGAAGACACTGATGAGGATCTCAGTTTGAAGGTTTGTCTTGCTACCAGTAGTTGTGTTGAGGTGTTTGCTTTGCACATCAGTCATGCACGGGTATCATCAGCTATTGGATTTATGTTTCGCCTATTTATGGATTCGTTTTATGTGATTTTACTATTCTAAGGTGGTTGGGAGGAAAAGTGTTATTTACAAACAGTGGAACCTGTAACTTTTTTTTTGTCATTTTCTAACGTATAACTTCTGTTGCCTTTGGTTGATGGTTATCATGTTTTTGAACTTCGTTGCCTTTATTCCTTTTAACGTATTGCTATGTCTTTCTGTTTGGTAATGTCATTCTGTCACAAAGTATGCTCTAGTTACAGTGAAAATTCATAGAGCGTCAGTTGTATTAACAAGTATTAATTCTAATGGGATTTTATTGAAATTTCTGTGCATGTTATGATAATCTTATTTGGTCTTCCCCAATGACTATTTTATCGTAATGCAGGAAATTGTGTCTCCTAAATCTTTGACCAAGATGGGTAAAACCAAAGGCCAACCAGGGGACAGTGGGGGATCAAAAAGGAAACATGTACTGGAGGCTGAAGAGGTATGCATACTTTATCACTGATGGTGAATAGTCTTGTTGCAACCTGATTTGTCTTTCAGTTGTCAAAGCTTTTTCCATGCTTTTGGCAGGTCCCTCAGTCAAAGAAGAGCAAAGCTCTTGATGGAAGCCTTGTGGGCTCAAGAATCAAAGTATGGTGGCCTGATGACAAAAAGTGAGTGCTATGGTCATCATATATGTTTCTTAGGTGTAGGGGTGCTCTTAACGTTGTTAATTTGTAGTATCTTTAGGGCCCAATTCTTCATCGTTTATGCTTAATGATTATGAATATTGTTTCTAAAATGAAGTCCTTGATTGAGATGAAGATGGCACATGCTTTTGCTGACAACATTTTTGGTTACATTATGCATTGCCATCTTCAAAGTTTCTAAATCTGCATTGCGGTTGCTGATTCGATTTGTTTTTGAATAATATGTAAGCCAATAATTCTTTCTGGGTGGAGCTATACACCTATATTTTATTTGTCCTTCCTTTGGCTTTCTTTTTGGTAATTATGTATAAAATATGCCATTTGCTCCATGAGTTATGCTGGCCTCTTGTAAAATTTTATATTAAATAATCCTTTTTTGAAAAATATTTTATTAATAACCATTCCCCAACTTTATTTCCATATATGATACTTTTGGCTACGCCACAACCCGTGACGTGGCAAATACACGCAGCCACGCCATCGATCTTGGCGTGGCCAAACCCTGCCACTCCACTGGTGGTGGCGTGGTAGTGTTGTTTTGCCATGCCACCACTAGAGGCATGCCAAAACAAGATATTTTTTGGCTCGGCGCCGAACTTATGTTGTGGTGTGGCAGTGTTGTTTGCCACGCCACGGACGGTGGTTTGGCTAAAAGAGTCAGATTTGGAAATAAAGTTGGGCTGGGGTTATTAATAAAAATAATTTTAAAAGGGGTTAAATAATAAAAATTGTTCGCCTCTTGTTTGGTTAGTTTTGAAGCTGTTTCTTGTTTTGCAGGTTCTACGATGGTGTTGTGAAGTCATTTGATGCTTCTTCAAAAAAGCACAAGGTGCATTCAGTAGACGGATCTGCCTGCTCCACTTATTCCTTTGGGCTGTCCAAAGTTCTACTAATGATAGATTCTTGTGTTTTCTTTTACGTTGACCTCATCGATGATTACCTTCTTTTTTTTTTGTTTTGTTTTGCCAACAGATTGTGTATGATGATGGTGATGTTGAACAACTACTGCTTAAGGATGAAAAATGGGAATTCATTGCTGAGGTATGTCCATCTACTATCCTGCGGAAGCAAAGCTTGATGCTGTTATTATCCTCTTTTGTTCCTTTCTGATTCATCCGCTATCCTGCAGGAGCAAAGCAACAATCCTGACACAGCATCTGATATGTAAGCAAAATATTCTACTTTGCACCTTCTTTATGTTTGGTGTTTAGATGACAATTTTAGTTATGTCAGAGGCTCAGAGCTTAAAGCAATGAAAATAATTTGGATGGTCATTACTATACAACTGTAGTCTCTCCCATCTCATATGTAAGAACTGACATGTATTCAAGATGTTTGGAGTAGCTTATTACACTAACTGGGCTAGTGAACTCAAAATAAGGTGCTGCAGCATGCACAAGCTTGATTTTCCGGAGCACCAATTTTTGTCTTTATCAGTAAGGTTTAGGTTGACCCTTAGATGTGCTTGTTTGGATGATGCCCATGCCTTCATTATCTCTAATTTTATGTTTCTAGCATGCCTCTTCATGACAAACAAAATTGATTATTGATTTACGATTTTCTGGTTTTGTACTACCATTTCTATTTAGCAGAGACTTCCAAACTGAAAGCATAAAGTTGATTTGTTCATATTGTTGCCTTGTTTTTTTTACATCTGTAGAAATACTTTCTGAATCAGTTGATCAACCTTTGGTTCTTTTGTTTCTGTTCCATCCTCCCCGCCCACTGTACTACGCCAATGCTACCTGATACTCCATTACTGTTCATCATTTAGCTCTTATCCTTGCGCAAAAGAGGTTGCCTATTCAATTTTGAGTTGCTGCTCATTTCAACCAGGCCACGTGGCAGAAGAGGTAAAGGGAATTCGGGTCAGCAAACAAAGGAAGGAAAGACAGAAACACCTAACAGGTAAGTGTTTGATATGGTCATATGGATGCACCATCTTGATGCAGCCTACATGCCACGGCTTATGTGAAATTGTTACTTTGTTTCCTGCACAGCGACAAACAGCGCAGCATTGATGGTAGCGATCTTCCCAAGAAGAGAGGGCGTCCAAAAGGTGTGCGCTCCAGCAATAGTATGGCAAATAATGATAGCCCTGGGACTCCAGCCAGATTGAAGGGGAAAAGTGCGGAAAAGGATGCTGAAGAGACGTCTAAAACTGGCAGTAGCCTTAAAAATGAAGGTGGAAGATTGTCTCGATCCACCGCCAAGACAACTGATGATCTGCTCAAGGCAAGCAACAAGGATGAGGCGGGTAGCACTAAAAGTGGCAAGAAATCAAAAGATGAGGCTGGTGGCAAACACAAGGATTCAAAAGATGAGACTAAATCCAGTGAATCGAATCCAAAAGATGCAAGCACTCCCAAAGCTGTTGATGGATCCAAGACAAATGGTCTTTCAACCAAAAGAAAGGCAGGGAAGAAAGAAGAGTCATCTGAAGAGGAAGAGCAGGGGTCTGCTAAAACTTCTACTGTAAAGAAGCGCAGAAGAAAGACCCGTAACTAATTGCTTTGAACTGTGCAGCTCTTCTCAGGGATATTCCACCCTTTCAGCCTCAACTCTCAAGGTGCTGGCATGAGGCAGCCTGCCATGGATGGCTTCTATTCCTTGGGCCGGTTGCCTGCCGAGTCCTCTGCTGATTGACCATCATAAAGCAGCTAGTAGTTGTAGCAGACTCAATAGTAGTTGTAATGCTAGTCGTTACCTTTATTGCTTGTGGTGAAGTCTCTAGCAGAAATGAATTTCATGCGTGCTGTGGCTCAAGCGTTTTTATTAGATTGTAATGTAGCTGGGTTGCTCGTATTACTAAGGTTATTTGAGAAGTGAATTTTGTAGCAAGTATGAATGAAGAAAGAAAGGAACCCTGGTTCATAGCATCGCCGTTTCCGGTGCCCTTCCGCATTCACGCCCCCCCACAAAAAAAACATGTTTTTCGATCGAGCTAACTTGTGTATCTAACCTGTTACGATTTTTCTTAATTCAGGTATCTAACCCGTAACGAACTATCTATTTATTTGGCCTTTTATTCATCTGTTGTTTCAACAGTTTTATAACATTGGAGATGCACGGATGTTCAAGATCCTCTCGGGTAGCTCGAATCTTCACATTAGCGTGCACCGGAATCCCAACTTCTGTTCGAAGACGCTCATTCCTCTAGAATCTGTACCAAAATGAAGCCCCAACAGCCATAAACAACAAACGTGCCTGGTCGCCGGCTCGCCGTGCCACTTCCAGCCACGATCCCGACCAGCCTACCTTAAACAGGAGCAGGAAGAGGGGGACAAAAAGATTAAAAACTGCGCAAGATGGGGCAGAAAGATTCGGCCGTAGCGATGCGATGGTTGGAGGGAGCAAGCTGACTCTGCGATGGTTGGAGGGAGCGAGCTGACTCTTCCGGTCGGATCAGCGAGGTGATGCTGAATTATTGAACAGCTGTTGGAGCGACGGACATGTGGGGTCGCGTGATGCGTGGGATCCGCACGTAAGTTGGCGGCCTACAAAAACAGGAGCAGGAATCCCAACTTGTGTTGTTGTAAGACTTTTCTTCTTCTTTGAGATGAGTTGCAGGACTTTTGGACTAGTAGGGAGTGCTGTCCTCAAAGACGCGCGCGTATCCTATGGGTTTGCACGCTGGCTAGTCAGTAATCATTGACATTTGGGCAGTTGCATCAAACTGATGCTCACGTTGTACGTCAAACGGGCTGGTCTAACTCGCAATGACGAGTCCTCCTTATCTTTTTTTTTATTTTTTTTTTATTTTTAAAATCATCGACTATAGATAGCGAGGCAAGTTTATAAATTTCAGAACTTCCAGTTGCTTGTAGTTCGAGTATCTAACGCAAAACCATCTACCGGAGTTCGATGGTGGTGTTTTCTTTTTTTCTTTTTGAAAGAATCACACCCTGTTTTTATAGAAAGCAAATAGGTGAAGCGTACAAGAAAGCAGCAAGGCTGCCAGGTATTACAAACTGGGGAAACCAGCTACACAAGCAAGATCACAAACAAGAGAATAACCACACCAAAGCAGTCCAAACGTGCTACCAGTCTCCAGGCAAGATCTAAAGAGAAGAAACGCCAAAGAAGATACAAACAATCAGGTTGACATAGCTCCAGAACCATTGAAATTCCTAAGCCAAACTTTCGACTGGTCCAGCAGCCCTTCTAGCTTCCTCTGATCATTTCTTCGCAGCAGGACGCGCCAACGCTGCAAGCATGACACAATGTTGAAAACCAAGCCAAGAGGTTGAGTAGAAAAAGTCTTCTCAATCGTTTCTTTGTTCCTGCATTTCCAGATTGTCCAAGCAAATGCTGCAAAACTGAATAATCCAATATTATACATATTAGCACCCCGATTGTCTAACCAGCCTAGATGAAAGTCTTCAATGGATTCGGGGCATCTCTTCCAGTGAGAAGTCTCTGTGAAACAAGTCCACACGAATCTAGACAGTAAGCAATGGAAAAAAACGTGATTTATATCTTCTGGCATCCCACAAAGCCATCAATTTATATCCCCCTTCCAATGCCTAAGTCTCAACTGATTAGTAGTTGGAAGTCTGTTCAAATAGAACTGCCACAAAAAGATCTTAACTTTCAAAGGTAGTATGCTAGTCCAAATTTTATTGGTTCTATGATAAATGGCACCCCCAAAAGAAAGATGCCTATAAAGAGATTTAACAGAAAACTGGTTAGATTTCTCCAGACACCAAATGGCTTTATCAGCATCCTCCCCAAGAACCACCCCTTGAATGAGCCTTTTCAGATCTATCCACAGATCTTTTTCTTTCTCCCCAAAAGACCTAACAAACCTAATGTCCCAAATGCCATGCACCAAGCAATCTGCAAGCTTAATGTCAGGGTCAAGACAAATCTTATACAACCTGTCAAACCGAATAGAAAGAGGGCAATTATCAATCCAAGTATCCTTCCAAAAAGAAATATTCTTGCCATTACCAGCCTGGTAAGAGACCCCCCAATTGAACAAATGTTTGACTTTGCATAAGGCCTTCCAGAATTGAGACCCTCTTGAATCCAGAGAATCTCTAAAATCTCCATGAGGAAAGTACTTAGGTCTTATGATCCGAAACCACAACTCATCTTTAGCCTCACTAATTCTCCACAACCATTTGCTGAGCATGCAATCATTCAAGAGACTAGTGTTCAAAACCCCCAGCCCACCAAAATCCTTAGGCCTGCAAACAGCACTCCACTTAACCATGTGATAGCTGGCTTTGTCATTAGCACCTCTCCAGAAGAATCTGGATCTGACAATGTCCATCTTGTTATGAATCTGATTGCTTAACCTGTAAAAACCCATGGTGTACACAGGTTGATTGCTTAAGCAACTATTAACCAAAACCAGCCTTCCCCCAGACAAAAGAAAATTGTTTTTCCAGTTGTCCAACCTATGACCCAGCTTGAGAAGAATCTTCTCTCCAGCCCCCTTAGTAACCTTCTTCATATCAGTCTGAATACCTAAGTAAGTGAGAGGAAATTTCCCCAATTTGCAGTTGAACATGTTAGTAGTTTTGATAGCTTCTTGTTGATCCATCCCAATCACATAAACCTCACTCTTATGATAATTAATTTTCAGACCTGACATCCACTCAAAACAGTATAAGAGGAATTTCAAGTTCAAGATGTAAGAGTCATTATTCTCAATCATTAAAACAGTGTCGTTAGCATATTGTAAAAGAGACACTCCCCTAGATATTAAATGAGAGGACACCCCTTTGATCAAGCCATTCCTTTGAGCTTTTTCAATCATACCAGCCAGGGCATCTGCCACCAAGTTGAAAAGCAAAGGAGAAAGAGGGTCTTCCTGTCTCAGACCTCTATGAGTAGTGAAATAAGAGCCTGCAGAACCATTAATATTAATGCTAACCTTACCACCTTGCACAGAACTCATAACCCAATCAATCCATTTTTGAGAAAAATCTTTACCAATCATAACCTCTCTCAGAAATCTCCACTGAACTTTATCATAAGCTTTTTCAAAATCTAGTTTGAGAACAATCCCTGATTTCCTGTTAACTCTTAAATCATGGAGGATTTCATGAAGAGAAAGCACCCTATCTAAAATATTTCTACCCTTGATGAAAGCAGTTTGACTGACATTAATAATTTTATTAGCAATCCTCCCCAGTCTAACTGCTAGAAGCTTGGTTATGATTTTGAAACTCACATTCAACAAACAAATTGGTCTAAACTGCTTAATGTTGTTAGCATCCTTAGTCTTTGGAATCAAAGTGATCACCCCATAATTCAGTCTCTTTATATCCAGATTCCCTTCAAAGAAATTTTTCACCATCTTCATGAAATTAGTTCTCAAAATCCCCCAACAGGCTTTGTAGAAGCAAGAGGGGAAGCCATCTGGGCTAAGAGCCGAATCAACAGGTAAACTCTTAATAACATCCCAGACTTCAATTTCTGAAAAAGGCTGCACCAAACTAACATTATCCAGATCAGACACCTTAGAATCAGAACCCTAGAAATTAGAATTTAAACTGACATTCTGAGCAGCTTCATACCCAAAAAGGTTTTTATAGAACTTGTAGATATGATCTCTAATTGCCTCATCTTTGGTTAAAATCACCCCATCAGCTTCAAGATTATAAATGAAGTTTTTCCTCCTCCTTCCATTAGCACAACAATGAAAGAAGTGAGTATTAGCATCACCTTGGATGAGCCATTTCATTTGGCTTTTCTGCTGCCAGGTTTTTTCTTCAAACCCATAAATTTCCTCCAACTCTTCTTCCATCTTATTTCTGTTTATCCAGTCCTCAAAGTTGAGATTAGACTTCTCAGCTTTTCTGTCAAAATGGCTAATCTGATCTATAAGAGATTTCTTAACCTTATTGTAATGCCCACTCTCATTGGCACCCCAACCCTTTAAAATTTTTCTCAAAGAGGCTAAACCACCATTCCAGCAATCCAAAGAGTAAATCAAATCAGGCATTCTATTACAAATCTCCTCCCATCTATGGAGAACTGCATCTCTGAAATTCTCCATATCCAACCAATATTTGTTGAAATAAAATCTCCCATTTCTATTAATCTCAACATCCCCTGAAGTCAAACAAATTGGATTATGGTCTGAGCCCACTCTAGGGAAAGTGATAACAGAGCACAAGGGGTATTGGGACTCCCAAGCAGTGGACACTAGCACTCTGTCCAGATTAACCATGATGGGGCAGAATTGCTTATTGGTCCAAGTGAATTTTGGCCCTTTCCTTTTGATTTCTAAAAGTTTATTTTCAGAAATAAACTCATTGAACATATCCATCAAAGAGAAGTTAACACTCTGAGAACTTTTGTCTTCCGCTTTTCTGATTAAGTTGAAATCACCCCCTAACACCAAAGGAAGATCAGAATCCTGACACTTGCTATTTAGTTCTGCTACAAACATTTGAGATAAAGTATGTTGGGCAGGGCCATATACAACCAAAAGCTCCCATATGAAGTTTGACATCCTATGTCTAATTGTCAAGCTCGCAAAAAACCTCCCTTTGTCACCCCCTTCAATCTCGAGCTCATTAATATTCACCCCCAGAAGAATGCCACCAGAATGCCCAGCAGCAGGAATCCAATTCCAACCAAAACTTTGACACCTTGTTAAAGCATCCAGCTCTTGTTTAGTGAAATCAGCTCTGAAGGTCTCTTGAATGCCCACTGCATCCAATTTCTCACCACAAATCAGCTCTTTCAACTGCCTTCTTCTTTCAATTTTACCAAAGCCTCTCATATTCCAAAATAGAATTTTCATATCCTACTATTGTTTTTGGTACTGTTGTAGGTGTAAAAACCAAACACGAGTGAGGGTGGGCGTCACTGCTTTGACGGGCCATCGCCCACGAGGGTAAAAATGACACGAGGATATCTGAGTTCGGGGGTCCGAGAGGACCGCCCTACTCTGTCGGGGAGCCAACGGGGTTACCTCAGGAGAGGAGCCCCGAGGCTCACCAGTTTGAACATATCTCTTTATTGCTCAAGAGAGCCATCCCTTGAAAGGAGGGATACATGGGGTATTTATAGGCTCCCAAGCTCTGTACAAATGATTTGAATACCCCTTGGGGGGATAGTTACATTATGAGTACAAGCAAGGGGTATCACAGTCTTTTACGAGCATAATAGCATTTCTCGGATCTGTATGCGTGTCTTCTGAGAGACGGGCCCCGTCAGTATGATAGATGAATTATTCTTCCAACACTAGCCCCCCTGCCCCTTGGTGTTTTGGGGGAACGCCAGAGGGGCAGTCTTGAATTGCCTTCTATGCGAAGGTTGATATTTCAGAGGAGTTTTGGTGGGCTTGAATGATGGTTGCGTCCGAAGGTTGGCAACGAAAATGCCACATCAGATGTCGATTGGATTACCACCTTAATTTGGAACTTGAATTTTGGTTCATTGGCGCTCACTTTGGCGAAAACTTTGTCCGGACAGCACTTCTCTTTTCCTTTTAGAAGTGGGCCCCACCTTCATCTCGATGCAAGGTGTTTGGGGACACTGCTTTTTTCAACTGAGGATGCACGTTTGCCCACCGAGGGACATTGTGCCGTTGTAGTGCCAGGCTCCAGGTGGGGATCCAAGGCAATCGGACCACAAATTTTTTTTTTGTCTCGTGGAATCCAAAGCGAGGCATTTTCAGCCACTCTTATCTCATCTAGTTGGTTCACCCAAATGCAGAAGAAGCTCCTGGTTCTTTCTTTGTTTCTTCCCTTCCCATTGCTTCTTCCTCCATTCTCTTTCTCTGGCATCTTCTTCGGCCAAATAAAGCTCCTGGACCTCCTCCTGGTCACCGGAGTTAAACTGCGCCGCCCTGTGGCGGCTCGCTCCTGCCGCCCAACCGATCTTAGCTTTGTTGCTCTCGCTCACGCGATGCTTTCGGTCGGCGCTTGCGCGCGCCATGCACCCGTGTGGCTCGGCCTTGTGCTTGGCCCGCCCGTCCGTTCGCCACGTCCGCGCTGCCTGCTCGGCCTTCTGGCGATGTTAGGTGGAAGCAAAGTCGCGATTGATGCGAGGAGGAGGAGGCGGCGCTTCGCCCGGCCGCGCGGTGGGGCTTCCGTAGCGACGACCTGCGGTCGCCGAGCACCGGCTTCGTCGCCGCTGCTGTCAAACCGGAGTTCCGACGACGGGAGGAGCTGGTTGAGAGACACTCGACTTGCGGGGACACCACCATTGTCTTTGCGGAGCGTCGGCCGGCGGCGGCGGCCGCCGTTCGTCGGTGTCGTCGTCGGCGTCGCCGCCACCGTGGCGCCGTCCCCGGTCGATCTCGCCGCAACTTTGGAGCGGCGATAGCTCGCTCCGCCCGGCGGCGGCGGAGAACGCGAGACGTCCTCATCCATGACGGGGAGGTCACAGGACGAGGCCAAGTTCGAGTGGTCGCTCGGCCTGGCGTGGCCGCCTCCCTGTGCCGCTTCTAGCGTGTCCCAGAGTGGTACGCCAAGATCGCTGTGCCCTCGCGCCGCACCCATGCCCGGTTAGGAGCAATACGCCGACAAGGTGCTCGACGAAATGGCAAGCCCGGTGCTGTGGGCGCCCGGACGCCAGTATGCGGGTGCTTAGTTAACTTCATTCTTTTTCCAAATGTTTTCCCCTTGTGTGTAGCTTTATTTGTTGCTGTTAGTGTTCAATAAACCGAATCATCTAGACCATGGAATGGTTTTGAAGGACTTCCCTTGTGTGTATGTGATCGCTTTGTCTTGGTTAGACACAGAACAAAAATCGCCAGAGCATCAGATACTTGTGTTGGCAGGGCAACCCCGCACTCGGGCTCAAAGGCGCGAGGGCACGGGCGTGATGGCATGGGCTCGGGCACGAGGGTACGTGGCGTGCAAGGGTACAAGGGCACCACGAAAGCGCGCG
Source organism: Phyllostachys edulis (assembly GCA_036346405.1). NCBI lineage: Eukaryota > Viridiplantae > Streptophyta > Magnoliopsida > Poales > Poaceae > Phyllostachys > Phyllostachys edulis. Next base: position 29,052,404 of record CM070551.1, read on the forward strand.
CGAGGCCCCGAGGGCACTACGAAGTGGTGTGAGGGCACCACGAGGGCACACGAGGCCCCGAGGGCACCATGAAGATGAGCGAGGGCGCTCGAGGGTGCGAGGCCCCGAGGGCACTCTGAGGTCTTGTGAGGCCCGAGGCCACGCCTGGCGAGTCTGAGGCCCCGAGGGTGCGAGGGTACCACGAGGGCGTGCCAGGCCCTGAGGCCGCGAAGGTGCGAGGCCCTATGGGCGTGAGGGCACCACAAAGGTCTTGCGAGGCGTGAGGCCCCGAGGGCGCGGCACGAGGCGTCTTGAGGCCGAGGGCCTGGGCGCGAGGCCCCGAGGGTGAGGCCACGAGGCCTCGAGGGTCTTGAGGCCCCGAGGCGCTGAGGCGCCACGAGGCACGAGGCCCCGAGAACACAAGGGCACCACGAGGACGCGAGGCTCCGTGCCATGAGTCGTCTTGAGGATCTGAGCGCGCATATGCCGCGAGGGCCTAAGGGTTTCTGAAGGCTTGGCGCGAGAGTTTTGCGAAGGCCTCGATTGCGAGGGTTTTCAAAGGCCTCGGGCACGAGGGTTTCACGAAGGCCTCGATCGCGAGGGTTTTGCGAAGGCCTCGGGCGCGAGGGTTTTGCGAAGGCCTCGATTGCAGGGTCTGTAGTCTTGTGGGACTTTGGGCATGAGGGCATGCGCGATGGCCCGATGTCGACGAAGGCGCGGCGTTGTTGTTATCGCGGGTTCTTCCCGCGGCAAGCGCGAAGGCACACGAGGGCTTCGGCCATGCCCTCACGCGCGAAGGCACGCGAGGGCACGCGAGGGCTTCGGCCGTGCCCTCACGCGCAAAGGCACGCGAGGGTGTGCGAGGGCTCCGGACATGAGGGCATGCGCGATGGCGATGTCGGCGGCTGGCGTTGTTGTTATCGCGGGTTCTTCCGCGGCACGCCGCTGAGCACACAAGGGCCGGCCATGCCCTCCGCGCCAAGGCACGCGAGGGCTTCGGCCGTGCCCTCACGCGCAAAGGCACGTGAGGGTGTGCGAGGGCTCCGGGCATGAGGGCATGCGCGATGGCCCGATGTCGACGAAGGCGCGGCGACGGCCCTCGGCGGTTACACAAAGTCGTCATGCAGGTGCCCCGAGGCCGAGGCTCGTGCGGAGGCGAGGTGGTAGGATTGCTCAACACTAGCCCCCTGCCCATTGTGTGCCTGCAAGGACGTCCGAGGGGCAAAGAAGAGTGCTGAGGTCTTGTATCTTGTTGATGAATATTCTTGGCCAAGGACTTGGCGAATTCCACTTGACGGGAATCTGAGCACTCGAGTTTTGCCAAATTCGACTCGGTCTGTGAGGCACGAGAGCCGAGGAGAATATCTTAAGGGCACCCGTGACTTAGCCAATTTCGGCTTAGTGGGTACGTGGGTGCCCAAAGACTTATGCTTATTTTGTATTCCATATCGTGTGAGTGCTCCACGTGAGGGCAGGTACTGAATTGACGCTTCTCGTTGGCCCTTCGTGTGGGTTGGCTTTTGTTGTTCCATTCCTGAAGGCGGAGTACTGAATGCTGAGGCACCCCACCAAGGCACAGCCTTCAGGGCAGGGGGTGCGTTCGAACGAAGCCTGTGTACGCGGGAAGAAGCCATGGACACGAAGCCGCCCTGTCGAGGCATAGCTTTCGAGGTGGAAAGCATGTTGGAGCGAAGCCTATGTAGGCAAAATCTTAGACGCGAGGCCGCCGAGCCGAGGCATCGCCTTCGAGGCAGGCGGCGCGTCAGAGTAAAGCATATGTAGGTGAATTCGTGGACGAGAGGCCGCCGAGTCGAGGCATAGCCTTCAAGGTGGGCAGCCTGTTGAAGTGAAGCTTAAGTAGGCAAAGTCTTGGGTGCGAGGCCGCCGAGCCGAGGCATAGCCTTCGAGGTGGACAGCGTGTCGGAGCAAAGACTATGTAGGTGAAGTCGTAGACAAGTGGCCGCCGAGCCGAGGCATAGCCTTCGAGACGGACGGCGCATCGGAGCGAAGCCTACGTAGGCGAAGTCGCAGGCGAGGGGCCGCCGAGCCAAGGCATAGCCTTCGAGGCCGGCGTGAGTCAAAGTGAAGCCTATGTAGGCGAAGTTGCGAACGCGAGGCCGCCGAGCCAAGGCATAGCCTTCGAGGTGGGCGGTGCATTGAAGCGAAGCCTGTGGTTGAAGTCGTGCTCTTCTTGCTCCGCGGTTTGATGAAAGTCGTCGAAGTAAAACTCCTCAGAATCGTCACAGTTCGACCTAGAAATGTTGCAGGGGCAAGTAGATAACACGAGCGTCTCTGCGGGAAAGAGAGAATGATCAACACTTATTTCTTGTAGTAAGATAACATTCGTTTGACATGAGCATTGATCGAAGTCATTGCCGTGGGACAAGTAGAGTCCTATCACTTTAGACACTAAGTTCTCCGAGGTGTAGCCTTATGCGAGCATGATAGTCCTTGATCAATATTCGAGCCAGGTCAATGGTAGATGATTCGAGCTGGCTATGAGACTGAGTCATGGACATATCGAAGGGGTACCCACGAGGCTAAGTCATTGGGCACTGAATGGCCGACAAGGGTGGTTGCCCCCCAGTGGACTTGGAGGCACTCATGAGGCTAACTCATGTGTACCTAGAAGGTGTGCCCACATCACTAAGTCACATGCACACCGGAGGGGCGTCCACGAGGCTAAGTCGTGGGGTACCGAATGGCCATTAGAGGTTGTAGCCCCTAGTGTACTTGGAGGTGCCCATGAGGCTAACTCATGGGCACCTTGGATGTGTGCCCTCAACAGTAAGTCACGGGCACACCGGTGACGCCCACGAGGCTAAGTCGTGGGGCGCCGAACTATGAGGGCGATGGAGCCTTTTTACCCTGTAGGTGAGTTTTTTGTGGTGATTGGGAATGCATGAGAATGGTTAACCCTTGCGAAGCAATGGAGCTAGGCATGCGGGGACCCAGAGGTCGTTCGACGCGTGGCCTGGAGTATAAGGGGGACGAGTCCTCATCACATCCATCAACTTGGTACTGGACCAAAGTTGTCGCTCATGCCCTAGGTCTAGTAGGACACGAGCCGCCATGGTGGAGGCGACGGACGCCCAAGCCATCATGGACTTTTGCTAGGGGAGACCGCGGAGGTCGTACGCCCTATGCACCACGAGGGTGGTCGCTCATGCCCTAGGGCCAGTAGGACACGAGCCGCCAAGGTGGAGGCGACGGACGCCCAAGCCACCATGGACTTTTGTTAGGGGAGACCGCGGAGGTCGTAGGCCCTACGCACCACGAGGGTGGTCGCTCATGCCCTAGGGCCAGTTGGACACGAACCACCATGGTGGAGGCGACGGACGCCCAAGCCACCATGGACTTTTGCTAGGGGAGACCGCGGAGGTCGTACGCCCTATGCACCATGAGGGTGAAATCCCTTGGAGGGAAAGTGTCTTGAGAGCCCATACGAGATTTATATGTCGGGACTGTCCCCTAACAGTAGCGCGTTAGGGGGTAGCCCTCGTAGCGAGCCTTCATCGCTCGCGCCGTATGGACGTCATGCGTCCCGGGGGTGATGGTTGGCCTTAGAATCCTTAGCCTTCTGGCTATGAGGGTGTCTTGAACTGCTTGCTCTTGGCTGGGCCTCGCATCGACCCGCACAAGGGAGGAGGACGCGCGTGGGAGCCCCAGGGCATGTAGGACGTTGCCACCCCGAGGTGGATGGCCCTGATCTCTGACGAGGGTGCTCGGCTGGGGCTCCTTCAAAGAGCGGATGGGTCGTCCACGAGATCATTGCCCTCCGGAGCCGGAGGAGGTTTCGTGGTATTTTTTGGTAGGAGACATAGCATTTCGTTGATTAGCTACGTCCCCACGGACGGCGCCAATGTTGTAGGTGTGAAAACCAAACACGAGTGAGGGGGTGGACGTCGGCCGTCTGACGGGCCATCGTCCACGAGGGTAAAAAATGACACGAGGATTTATACAGGTTCGGGGGTCCGAGAGGACCGCCCTACTCCTGTCGGTGAGCCAACGGGGGGTTACCTCCGGAGAGGGAGCCCCCGAGGGCTCACCAGTTTGAACATATCTCTTTATTGCTCAAGAGAGCCATCCCCTTGAAAGGAGGGATACATGGGGTATTTATAGGCTCCCAAGCCTGTACAAATGACGGGAATACCCCTTGGGGGGATAGTTACATTATGAGTACAAGCAAGGGGTATCACAGTCTTTTACGAGCATAATAGCATTTCTCGGATCTGTATGCGTGTCTTCTGAGAGACGGGCCCCGTCAGTATGATAGATGAATTATTCTTCCAACATGTACTTCTGCCAGGTAAGGCCCTACTTCTCATTTTTTTGTTCATTTTGAAACCTGTCACCCCTTTAGGATCAGGATCCACCCCTTCCATACAAACATCCACACCCTTAGATTCTTCAGCACTTGCAATCCCCACAGACTGGACAGATTTATTTTGCTCAGACTCAACTTTGGCCAATGCTGCCCTAACAAGCTCTTGGGCTTGCATAGCAGATATCACTTCTTTAGCGCTTTGTTCTTTGGAACCAACCTCAATATCACACAAAACAACAACAGATTCTAAATAAGAAACATAAGCATCATTAAGGATAGTAAAAGGGTTAGTTTGAGATTTACCTTGAGGTTCCAGATTTTGGATGGATTTAAGAAGAGAAGCCTTTTGTTGCATTGGGATGCATTGATCCTGAATCCTGCTGCTTTTCCTAACAGTAACTTGAGGTTCTTTAAATTTATACGAACCCCCTTTCCTTTTTGAAACAATCCACTCTCCATCTAACCCCCCTTCAAGTGGTGTCTTGCAAAATTCACCAGCTACCTCCGTGCCCTCACTAGCCTCTTTCTTACACTCACTAATATCCCCTGAACTACCAAAATCAGTTTGTTCTTCCAAAATCAGATCCCCCTCAGCTGAAACTTCAGCAATATCATCAACTTCCACATTGCTATCTGATACCTCTTCTACAATGTACTCATTTTTATCCTTAATGGCTCCATCCCTTCCTTTGTCTGGCTCCCCTTTGTTATGATAACACTCATCACTTTTATCTCCTTGGCAACTGCCATAGTTACTAGGTCTGGCAGGTAGCCGAAGGCAGGGTGTGAGCACCCGGATTTATTAGGCTCATAATACTTAGTCATCCAATTGACCCTAGTATTATCAACCAAATAACCCCGGTCTCGAGAGATGTATACTCCCCAGAATGCAGTATACATACCTCACAACAAAAGAATGTATCAATTCCATACAACACATAGTACATAAGCAACAAACCAGAAGTTAATATTAATATGGAATAGCTATTACAAAAGAGGGCCCTTAGGCCAAATAGCAACAATTCTAATAAGATAACAATGAAGCAAAAGTGCCATAAAGATGGCTATAACACAAAGCCAATCAGTGTGCCTTAACCCCTAGGCATCTGACCGGACCGCCAAGCTAGCCGTCGAAGAAGCTGCAACACGTAGGACAAAAGTGAGGCTCTAGGATCTCACCCTCTCCCTCTGCAACAAAAGCCACAAAAATGCCACAACCACGCGATGAGTACATCAAGTACTCCGCAAGACTTACGTGTAAGATAACAGGCCTATAACATATGCTACATGCAAGCTTTATGTAAGTGGAGGTTGTATGTCTCATTTAGCATAAAGCAACATTTATTTGCAATAACATAATAGATTGAAGGCAATTTGGCAAAGCATTTTTAATTGTTGAAATAACAACGAGATAATACATAATAACAACAACATGAACAACCTAGAAGTGACTAACCCATTAGTCACCACAACAATAGCATGAACTCCCCGTTCATACCAACCAAGTCAAGTTTTAATTAAATGTTGTAGTCTAGTTCTCACGGGCGTATCCGGCGTGTCCATAACCTAGGGCGAGGCTATTGAATAGTTTTATCCTGCGGGGTGTACCACTGCACCCACACGTCGCACCGCCTTTCCTTTACGCACACTACCAAAGGTGTCTTGGCACGGCTAAGTCCTACGAGACATTTCCAATGGACAATGCTAATTCTGAGTCGCACAACCCACGGGAGAAGGAGACATTAGATTTACCTACCCGAAGCGAATGCTCCTCCCACACCACACACACATTTTACCTTTAAAACCACCAACCGAAGCGACCCCAATTAACACCCTCCAAAGTACTTAGTCAAGAGGGTCCCATTTCCCCCTCGTGTGGTTAGTACATAATATGCTCGATCGGAGGCGCAAGTAACTCGGTCCTTAGGGACTTAGGCATACTTCCACAATCCAAAAACCACACCATTCATCCAATATGCCCAAGTCTAAACAATATTTTATTTTCAGATTTTTACTTTACAAATTAACAAAGCACAAGTGCTGGACATAAAGGAGTAATATTTAGATTTGTGTGATCAAGACCATCGACTAAGCCGATGATCGCCCATTTCTACCGTTATCTAAGCATTGCTAAGCATTTGAAATCACAACTACTAAGTGATAGGAGTTCATCCACGAACTCCAACCACAACAAATAACCTAGGCTCAGGGTAGTAAAGACATGGTATTCCTACAGATTATGCAACTATAGGATCCACTAACCATAATTAAAACAAAGTAGCAATGCATACATAGAGTTTAAACAACATAATAGACTTGCAATTATAGGATGAATCATGGTCAAACTGCTTGCCTGGCTGTTGAGGGTCACTTTGTTGCGGAGGATCGTTCTCGGGATTACCACAAATGTCGAATCCTAACGAAAAGGCGATAAAGAGTCGATAAGAGTAAAGAAAAGCAACAAGACCCAACAGCAAAAGTTCTCCGAATGATTTGAAATTTTTATAGCAGCAAGGTATTGATTTAACATGAATATAGAAACAAGAATCAACTGATTTGGATCTTTAATGCAAAAGATATGATCAAAACAATTCAATTCGGCCAGAAAAATCCAATTTAAATTAAAAAGGGCTACTGTTCATAAAATATTTTCTAGGGGTCTTCTGGACATGAAATTTTTATGGTAGATAGGTAATGACATTCTAAGACTAATGGAAGTGGTTTCAACTCTTTTGGAGTTACATTGCAACTTCTACAATTTTTAAAGACAAGAACTTGAACAAAATTATAATGCATGATTATTTCTCCTAGAAACAGTAACATGTTCAAAACTATTTTTCCTAGCAAGTTCATTAATAGAGGAACCCAACAGACTTGGATTCACTCAAAAATCATTTACAGAGAATTAGTTATGCATTTTACAAGTTGCAATGTTTTCTAGTAAACAATTAAAGCCTATGCAAAGTCAAAGTTAATTCTGGACATTTTTGCAACTAACACATGATTACAAGTATTTTTAGATTAAAGTATAGGTAATAACAGAATTAACAAAGTTGAGTTTAACTAAAAAGGATTTATATTGAATTTGTTATGTATTTTTCAATTTAACAGAATTTTATTGCAATTAATAAAGCTGAGAATGATTAAAATCTAATTTCATGCTTTTCTGGAGTCATATTAATCTCCTAAACATTTTTAGATTAAAGTTGAGGTTATAACAGGATTAACACAAGCTGGAATCATCTAAAATGAATTAACATGAAAAAGATATGCATTTCTAAAGATTAATACCTTTTTCGGTTCATAAATAAATCCATCGGAAATTCTAAATCTTGAAATCTCGTGGGCGATTGTGGGCGTCGATCCTGGATCGGACGGTCCAACGACCACGGAACAGCAGCAAGCGGCCGCGTGGAAGCGATGAGCGGGGGCCGTTGATCTTGGATCCAACGGTCTCGTTGAATCCACCGCGACGCGTTTGGATTCAGCGCGAAGCGAGCAGCGAAGGGTCGTGGGCGTTGATCTTGAGATGGGCGGCTCACGACCACGCCTACATGAACTACAAATGTCGGCGAATCTCAACCACGGATCGCGAAACGGACGGTCCATAGTGGACAAAGAACAAAACGCGGTGAGATCTAAGCCGCACATCCACGAAATGGAGGGCGACAAGGAGCCACGTCGACTCGACCAAAACGACGACGGCGCGTCCGACAACAACCCCGACAGCTCCACGGCTCACCGCCGGCGACCACGAAGCACGGCGGCGGCGTGCCAGGTTACCTACGGTGCACAATAGCACCGTGGTCACGCCGCACCACTCACACTCATTGGAGTGGTGGGAAGCGGCAGCCTTGACGGCGAGGCGGCGGCGATGCTACGACGAAACGACGCAAGAACATTCAGCTCGCGGCGGCTAAACCGGCGGTGCCAAAGCCACTAAGGACTACCAGAGCATACCGGAGGTCGCGGAGGGGGGGAGAGGTCGGAGGAGCACCGGCGGCGAGAGCTTGCGGCGGTGGGGAGACGAAGACGCGGAGAGAGTGACTGGGCCGTCGGTGAGACCGCGTCATCGGAAAGGTTCCGCACCTCCTCTTGATGCTACGGAGGAAGGAATCGAAGGAGGAGCACTCACCGTCGTTGGAGACGAAGAGGTGCTCACGACCGCAAAGAAATCCGAATTCGCGCTACACGGAGAGGCAAACCAATCGGAGTTAGGTGCTTACTCCAGAGGGAAGAGGAAGGAAGGAAGCAGAGAAGGGAGCAAGGGCGCCACAGAGCACCGGCCCACAAGCGAGCTTCACGGCGAAAATGGCGGCGAGGTGCGAGGTTGTTTGGAGCTCCAAAGAAGGCGAGGGTGCTAGCTAGAGCTCTTGGGTGTGCGAAAAAGCCCAAGGAGGATGCCAAGGAGCTTAAGTAGCAACGGAGGGAGAGAACAACGGTAGGGAGCCTCGGGTGCTCGGCCGTCGAGAGGCGACGAGGGCGATGGGAGCAGTGAGCTCGGCGACCACAGAGGCGGTGCAGCGCGCGCATTTATCGCGAAGTCCGTTGGCGAAGCGAAGACGCGACAGACGCTGCGCCCCACGACTTGCTTCCCATGGTATGGCGCCGGGCGCTGCGATGGCGAAGGAGGACGACGAACGGGGCCGTCCGATTTAAATCGTCTTGGCGGAGAAGGGATCGCGCGGCGAAGGGTATCTTGATCGTGGGCCGTTCGATCGACATCCAACGGTCCACGCAGCGCGCCGCGCCCGAGTCGCCTGATGCAAGCTAGGAGGTTGAGTCGAGTGAAGTGGCTCGAGTCAGACTCGGGTTCAAGCCCGTGAAACAGTGAACTTTGAATTTGATTTTTAAACAGCAGACTTTGGGGGATTTAATTGGAGTATCAATTCAACCCCGAAATTCATGAAATTTTTACAGGGGCTTTATGACTAACATATTAACCTCCCATAAAATTTTCAGAGATGTTTGTGCAACACAAAATTCTCACGAAATTCCAGAAGGATGGATAGTGAGGTTTGACCAGGGTTTGACTAGGTTTGACCTGCCTCTAAAAATATCCAAACAATTTCTAAAAATTGTGAGAAAATTCAGAGGGGCTTCAAGTCACCCAAGGAACTTGGGAAAAAAATTTACAGAGGTTTGGCACAAGATTTCCCAAGGAGGTTTTTGATAGGAGTGAATTGGAGAATTTGATTTTTGAGTTTTGATTTTCTATAATTCCTTTGCAAGAATTACAGATTTGGGCAAGCATTCCCATTTGAAGAAAAAGTTTTAATTTCTCCTCATTTTCATTACATTTGAGACACACACTTAAGTTTGGGATGTTACACAGGGCCATAAAGTAGAAGATAACAAAGTGGGACCCAAACTAGTATGGACCACAATCTCTTTTGATGTTACAGGAGTCACAGCTAAAGCTTCCAAAGAGTGCCCCTTATCATAATTAGCATGAACCTCCTCATCCCCAGCCTTAACCTCTGGCTGGTCATTCGAGGTGGGGTGGCTATAGGCAAGAGGTAAGGCAGGGATGACTTGACATTCCATATTAAGGCTCACAATCTCTTTACCATCAATAGAACCTTCAGAAGCAGAACACCCCTGTTGTTTGGTTTTATGTTTCTGAGAATCTCCCCTATTGTTGCCTGCAGAAGACTGGTGAGAATCACCCCCAAACTTATCAACCAACTTCTCCCATTCCACATTATGAGAACTTCCACTAGAATCCTTTTCTACCTCATCCTTATCATCATCTTTCTTATCATCATGGTGTTTGATATCTCTATCTTTTTCAGGCCCCCTTTTTTTCTTTCCTCCCACCCCTTCAGCTTCGAACCTGATATCATATCCCACAGTATTAAAGAATATCTCAACAAAACAATTAATACTCTTAGGATCTCTGCAGTTCACTTTCACTCGAACAGGGTCAGCACGCAGGAGACTAGCCTCGTCCACCTCAACCGGTTCCCCAATAGTACTAGCCAGATCTTTAACCACTTCTGAAATCTTAGCCGCATTAGGAATACAAAAAACTTTGGCCCAGGTAGGAATCAATATGGAAGAAGCATCAGGATCAATCTTAGATTTCTCAACAGTAGCCTTAATTGAGTGCAAGGCTAGTTCCACCCCCTGAACTTTTGACCATGTTTCTAGAATAGATTTAGAAGGGAAAACAACTGCATAAGCTGAATTCGATAATCTCCTTACCTTCCAATCCTAGTCCTCTTGGATCAAATGCTTCAGTTCTTCTTCAATTTTTGAGATAGATGCCACCCCTTCCTTTATATGAATGATGCCAGTAGCTGCTTGTTGTTCAGAAAATTGCATCCCAGGCACCTGCACACTATAGAAACCCTTTCCAGGAACTCCAAATCCAAAAAGCTTCAAACCATGTTGTTTCTTATCATCAGGACAATTAGAGCCCGTATGACCAGTTTTCTTGCATCTATAACGCGCAGGAATATTGGTGCATCTGGCCTGATGGTGTCCAGATTGCAGGCATCTGAAACATGTTCCTCTATCTTTCGCATGCAAAACCCCCGTATTAGGACCAATCCCCCCGACCAAGTTTTCTGATGATCTGCCCCCTTACCAGTATTCACAGCATCTTCCCATTTAGAAGTGGATTTATCCATATCAGAACGCATCACACCTCCTCTACCCCCAAAACCTCCTCTAGATTCACCTCTGAACTGAGCCCCTCTAGAACCACCCCCATCATGACGATAATCTTTGTTATCATGAAAACCATCATGTCTTCCCTTGTTCGGATCAAAAGAATCCCGAGCTACCACCCCTGATTGCCACAAATCCCCACGAGATCTAGTATCAGCAGAACTAGGAGGGAACATACCAGATCTGTGAGACGTCCCCTTATCTCTCCTCTGATGCTGATCCTGATCTCTTCGCAGCTTGGCTCGGAGTGCTTCTTCAGATAAGAGATCGTCTTCCTCCACCCATTCTTCCGGAGCACTTCTCTTACCCCCGCTCCAGTGGCGCACACCACCCCCTCCAAAACGGCGAGGGTATCGGCCGCGCTCGCGATCCATCACCCCTTCCTTCACTACCTTAACAAACGAATGATTGAAAGGCGGCGGATCGCGAACTCTTCGCACAGTCCGCGATCGCGCTCCCAATCGCCTCACCTCGCTCTCCCTTGCGAGAAAACCTAGATCGCCTAAGCACGCATGCTTTGGAATCCACCGCCACTCAGCAGTGGGGAGCGGACGCCAAGAGTGAGCAAATAAATCCGCGATGTGCGTGCCGTGACGATGGTGGTATAAATTGCCATGTAACACTAAAAGATCAGTTTTCTACGGGATGACAATGTTAGCATAACAAGATTGAAGGAGCAACATCCCTTCTCCCCGCTGATCAGACGACTAATAGTAGATTTTGCACCACAACATCTTACCTATTACCAATCTTCCCTAGTATTAAGCCGGAAGAAATCGCTGCGTTCTCCCGCACTCCGTACGTTTAGTCCTCATATTGGGTTCTTCCACATGTGCCACCGATGGATTCATTTCGGATAGACGCGCTGCGTTACTCTTTGCTTTCATGATTGGCCGTTTGTTTAAATCGCTTATCTTATTCTTTGTTGCTTTTGTTCTTCAATCGGTTCTTTGTGCAAGGGACTCGATCGCTTTCTTTGTCTTGAATTCTTGTTTTTTCTGTGCATTTGGTTCACGCGGTCGCCTCGCCTATTTGCTTGCGTTTCTTTCTATGGTCCATCTGCGTTGTACGGCGTGCCCTCGCGCCTGGACATACACCGGCCGGAGCCAATGGAGGAGAGGCCTAGCCTAGAAACGTGTCATCTGTCCTCCCTCTTTTGCGTCTCCTTTTCCTTCGTGTTTCTTCCTCCAGCTTCCTCTCTACACCTTGTGTTTCTTCTTCCTCTCGTTCGTTTCGTTGCTTGTTCCTCTTGCGTCTTGTCTTTTGTACTTTTGTTTCTATATACTCCACGGTGGATGCACCGGCTTGCTCCATCCTTGATTTGGTTGTTGTGCCTCACACTTGGATCTCTGATCAAATCTGATTCAGTTTCTTGCAATTCGTTCTTCCTTTCCCCGATTCGTTTCTCTCATCATTTTATTTTTTTCCTGCCGTTTTCTCCTCAGGTCGCGTGCTGGTCTCCTCGGTCCTACCCATCCCCATGTCCTCCCTTGCCGTTGCTGCCTCTTGGTCCCCACAGGCGCTGCTCTGCTGTTCGTTGGTACGTACCCTCGCTCCATAGTCGATCCAGGGGGTGCCCCCGTGCCTTGTTCTCTGATCAGATCTGATTAGGTTTCTTGCAGCCGCGTCGATCTCTGATCAGATCTGATTTCTTTTTTTTTTTGCAGCCTTCGCAAAAAAAATTCAATGATGTGATGGAGCTCTAGCTCGGCGTTAAGGTACCCATTCTTGGCCTCTTGCCTCTGGCACTAGGAATTGGTTTTCCTATTCGCGTTGAAAATCTAGGCTTTTTCACCTGTTTAGTCGGAGGGGGGGGGATCGGTTCAGCTTGAATGATGCCAGATTAGATGGTGTACGATTATGGATTTGAGACCGATTGCTCTCTACTGCCAACATCGTAGGTACATCTATGCACGGCTTGACGAAGGCGATATGAAGCTTTCGAGCCACGTAGAGTCGCAGCCCACATGTACGATTACGGTGTTTGTCTTATATCAAGAGCTGCTAATTTCGTTTGGATTTATGTTGTGTGATTCATTGCTCTTTGTTTTGACTTTTCATTTCCCTTACATTTTCGCCAGTTCTCCTTTCATTCTGTCACAGTCTATACCACTACTTGGAATCAGGGAAAATAAATATAGGCAAGCATATGAAGTATTCATTGGTAATCTCTTACAGTCTATAGCACTAATTACAGTAGCAGATGTCTTGCTTAGGCAATTACGAGATGTGGCCCTAGTTGTCTTTACTGCCACTGCTGGTACTTTTTCATGCTATTTTCGATTTTTTAAATAATTTATTTTTTATTCGAAATTACAGAAATAATACCGGTTAATTTTTTTTACAAAAATAATCCCTAGTCGCCGTACGGTTTGGCGACTCGGGCTAGTCGCCCAACCGCCGCGCGACACATCTCCAAGTCTCTCAATGGAAGGGCGACTAGAGCGTGATTGGACCTAGTCGCCAAATTAGGGTGCGACATGTGTTGGAATCGTGTATTTGTAGAGCGAGTTGACTAAGTCGCGTAGTGCTTGGGCGACTTAGGTCAAGTCGCCCAACCACTGGGCGATTTTAGCTAATAAACCTCATAACCTGCAAATCCAATTTGAACAATTGCGTTAAAAATAGATATTACATTTTGTAGGTATGACATTTAGCAAATCGTATTGTATGATGTTATTTTTTTTAAAGATAAAAATGTGGTGACAACGTTGGTTGGTCTGTTTGTTATTTTTGTAGAATATCAAGGGTACGAAATTTGTCAGACTCGCAATAACATTTTGTGATCATCGTATATTGTTGTAGTACGCTAAATTTCTGTAGAATTTTGTGAGGATGATTGAGATAGTAATGAGTTGTAAGTAGAAAGGTAAATGATATTACGATGCGCCAGGGAATAACACGGGGCGACAGGTGGCTGGAGGCCCCATTTTTTTTGTGAATTGATAACCTTTGACAGTTCAGCGTATATATCCTTCACAAACAATATTTTCAGACCTTGCTCAGAAGTGATACATGTTGTTGGATGTCTTTATAATGATGCTGGGAATAACACGGAAGAATCAAATGCGAAAAGACGAGAAGATTTGATGTTGCGAATTAAATTAGACTTTATAACGAAGCTGGGAATAACATGATGCATAGGGTTTGGTTACGTGCGTAACAAACATCATCATACACGATGCAACAAACCGAATTACTCCTACGATACATTTGCGCCTTTTTGGAATGGAAATAGATTCGACCTTCGACGGGGGACTAGTACAGAATGGTTCGACCTACTACGTGAACCGGGGCCATTTTCCCTTCCTTGCTAGGTCGGCGTTGAACTCCTCGCCGGCCTCTTTGGCCTTGGCCGTAATTTCCCTCTTTCTCTCACGCTCCCTCTCATGGGCCTCGCGCTCCCTGCGCCTGCACGCCTCGAGATGAGCTTGTGTCTCCCGACGTATACGCTCGTTTTGCTCGTCATTGCAGCGTCGCTCCTCCCGCATATCGCGGTCTTTTTGGTCAAGCCACTCGTTGAAATCGAGAGACCACTGGTCATGTGGGTGGATCTCATGGTCGATCCACTTGCGATAGCCACATAGCGGATCCGGAGACTACAGGTAGACGGGAGAGGTTGTTAGTGCGTACTTTGAAAGAGAAATAGTAGTGTAACACACTGTAACTGGTCCTTACCGGTTGCCGATAGCTGCTTGTATCCCGACGTCGGTCGGGATTGTCACTGGAGTAGTTCGCGCAACCCCAGTAATGCATGCCCAGGCTGAGCAGATGTTTGGACTTGAAGAGCTTGCATCTGTCCCTGCACCAACAGAGGGGCGGCGTCTCCCCCTCCGGCAGGTGTAGCGGCGAATGCTCGGTTGGAACGTTCGGGATGGGGTTGCTGCTACGGGGGGCTTCATTACGAAGAGATGCTAGGTAGGCATGCGTCTCTTGTTCGACCTTGGCTGCAGCAGCCTTTGCTCGGTCGTCCCGCTCCCCAGCAGCCCTTGTTAGTTCGCGGATTCGGTCCCATTGCCTCTGCTTGTCGTCCATCCCGGCGTGGTGAAGGAAGCTCTGGTGTAGTAGCCTATGAGACGTGGAGAGGAAGCTCTGGTGTTGTAGTGCTGGGTTTGGTTGTGTAGTGTTATCTCTCAGATCTCTTCCACCCCCTTTTATAGGCCACATAGTTGGCACGAAGTGATGTCCTTTGGTCTTGTCCTTTGCATAAAGTCAGCCTGTCTGGTCTTGTCCTTTGCGCAAGACCTGGCTCCTCTGGTCTTGTCCTTTGCGCAAAGCTGCCCGTGTGGTCTTATCATCGCATAAAGTGTCTCCTTTGGTCTTGTCACCTGCGCAAAGCTGCCCGTGTGGTCTTGTCCTTTGCGCAAAAGTGCCTCGTCTGGTCTTATCACTACATAAAGTCGTCTCATTTGGTCTTGTCCTTTGCGCAAAAGGCGCCTCGTGTGGTCTTGTCCTTTGCATAAAGCTGTCTCCTTTGGTCTTATCATTGCACAAAGCTGCCCGTTCAGTTTTGTCTCTGCGCAAAGCAGCCAACCCCGTTTGGTTTTGTCATCTTCAAGCTAACACATTAACCGTTTTGTTAGCCTCCCCCCATGGGCCATCTCTCCGAAAGGGAGGTGGAAAGTGTGCGTCTTGGGCCGCCACCGGTCCACCAGGGCAGTCAGGAGCGACCGGTTGAACGGGAACTGTCGTGACCGCTCCGGACCGGCCTGGACCTCCCCGTCGTCGTCGACCAGATTGCTGTCCTCTTCGGTGGTCTCCACCATCCGCGCGAGAGGTAGAAGGCTGGCATGGCTCAGCCTACGAAGCATGAAGAAGTAAGTACATAGTGGGCATATGATACAAAAAAGTGGCACAGCTTGCGGACAAACCTCTCTACCCAGTGTGGGTCCAGTCTCCAAGCCCGTCGGGGTGTCCGCGTACGAACCACCCCCAAGTCAGCTGCGTCGTCCCCGCGAACCGAATACGGCACATGACGGCTCAAGCGGTGTTTCACGTCGACTAACCGATCCAGCAGACCGAAATGCCAGTCTGAACCACCAGGGTCGTGAGCCATACCTGCAAATTAAGAAATTAAAAGCATTCATATTAATTAAGCATTTAAATTATATTCCAATGGCAAATAAATCATATTTGATATGTTCTTAGTGGCACCTAAACACTTTGCTCGAACACTGTGGTAATACATATACAATTTCATCAGACCCACGTGGTAAACACATAATTTTCCCTACAAAAGGCTATATTACGTTAACACCTGTACCGGTTGCTATGGATTGTGAAATATTTAAAACATCATCGTTACTATGGATATCATGAGGATATGCTCACGATCTTAGGATGATGTGACAATTGGCAATGGCGTTGAAGGTTTGTCGAAACAAGCGTTTTCAGCAAGGTTCAGATTCTATCAGGTCACTGGCGGTCAGACCGGCCACATTAGTGGTCAGATCGGCCAGGTCTCGAGTGAGGCTCAGGCTAAGTAGCTGGCGGTCAGACCGACCAATGGGTGGCGGTCTGACCGGCCATAATATTTCTTGGAGTTTGGAGCTGGGCCAAAAATAGAGGGTGTAGGCAAGAGAGGAGATTCTACTACACTTGGTCTCATAATTTTTTGAAGCTTCTAGGCAAAAGATCTGTTCTTTTGAAATTTCCAGAGAGCTTTGGAATTTTAAAGTGAAAATTTTGGCTAAGTCCCACTGGGCCAGTCGAGATCAGGTCAGCAGTGGCGGTCGAGGCCGGCCGAGGCGGTCGAGCCGCCAAGGGTGGCGGTCGACCGATTCACTGTTCATCGGCCAACTCGGTGGCGATGATTGTTTAGTTAGGTCAAGTTCATGGGTTTGATGCATATGTGTTGCATGATGCATGTTTTGACTAACGTGGGTCAAGTTGCGAAGAACTTATTCACGGAATCGATTTCTTTGTCTATTGTTGTGCGAGGTTGCTTGGAGGTCAATGCGAGGATGATCGGGACTAGGCTTGGAGAGCCGAGGTCGAGAACAATCGAGGATGCCAAAGAGGTCAATGGATTCAAGCATGGTGCAAAATGGACAAGGATGACCGAATCAGGCGATTCGGTGCGACGGAGTTGGATCAAGCGGTAGCGGTCTGCAAGTGCCATGGTAATTTCGGTGGGAGCCGGATGAGAGAGACTTGCTGACATGATGAGAGCCGTTGATCAACCTACACGTGGCGAAGCATGGAAGTGCTTCATGAAGATTGGACTTGGTCTTTGGAAAAAGATCGAGAAGGGGTATTTTGATAATTTCATCTAAATACCGCCTTGGTGACTTTTTACCAACCCACGATGCAAGACAGCACAAGGACAAGTGGATTAGGTCAAGAGGAGATGAAGACGACGCTTTAAAATACGTGCATGAGTGAAATTTGTTTGTGTGTGGGCTTAACGGGTGCCCATTAAGGAAACTCTTCTAGAAGGTTTGCCTCCACTATAAATAGAGAAGGGTGGTGGCTGCACCCCCTTAACCCTTTGGCTAAGTGAAACCCTAGTTTGTTTTTAGGGCTTAGAGAGGAAAGTGGAAGGTTAGGGTTGTAGAGAGTTGGATTTGATTTTGTGCTTATGTGTTGAGTCTTTTTTCTCCTGGATGGAGTGGCTGTAAACCAATATCATATCAAATCAATCCAAGGAAAGATTTTTCAAGATGAGTCTCTTTGTGTTCTTGCTCTCTATTTTGTGATTTTGAGGCTTTCTTTAATCCACGAGTTTTCCTTTGGTTTCTGGCCTAGATTTAGGTTGCTATGACATGTGAGAATACATCTAGGATCATCTTGATCATCAATCACCCACGAGCAAGTTTCTAGATCATATTTTGGCTTTGACTCGGTTTTAGAGCAACCTTCACTCAAACAGAAAAAGGTCGGAACTTTGGCATAGATCTTCACGATCCTTGATTGGAATAGGTTCCTAACATCCTAGAGAAGGTATGTCTCCAGTTTGGTAAGGTTTGGAGTCACGCATCAAAAGTTAGATCTTTTTGTGATTTTGAGTTCGGGCTGATTTTACTGTTTATTGGCTTGGAGGTCAGACCGCCAACTAGTTAGAGGTCAGATGGCCCATGGTGACCGGTTAGACCGCCCATGGTGAGAGGTCAGACCGCCCAACTCTAATTTTTTGGTAACTTAGGTCTATTTGCTTCGGGGTATTGTTTGGATTCAATACAAGTCTTCTGCTATGCTTGTATATTGATCTTCATAGCTTTCATAGCTATTGGAGTGAAATTAGTATTGAATTCGATCAAGGTGAAAAATAGATCGTGCTCCTATTCACCCCCTCTAGTCGTCTTTTCGGTCCAACAAATGGTATTAGAGCCCGGTTAGTTCAATTGTGATCTTAACCAGTCACTGAACTTGACGATGAATAAGTACTCCACCAAGCCGCATATCTTCGATGGGCTTGACTATGCCTATTGGAAGAATCGCATACGAGTCTTTCATCAGAGTGAAGGACAAGCTATATGGGAGGTTGTTCGAGCTCCGCTCGTTTTGCCGGAGGTTTGCCCGAGGTTGCTTCACCGGCTTCAGCAGCCCTCTTGGCAAACAACCATAAGGCAAAAAATCTCCTATATGCTGGGCTTGGTAGACAGGAGTATGATATGATTTGCAACCTTGAGACTGCACATGAGATTTGGCACACCCTCATAACCTACCCTGAGGGATCGTCCCAGATCAAGCAAGTGCGCTAGACGGTCTACAGGCGAGAGTATAACAAGTTCAAGATGTATCTTGGTGAGAGCATCGATGACGTATTTACTCGCTTTAACAAGGTGATTATTCATATGAGAGCTATAGACAATGAGTACTCTCAATCTGAGAATGCCACCCACCTCTTGGCTGCAATCAACACCAAGGAGTGGGAGATAAAGACTGCTGCCATTGAGGAGAACGTTGATCTCTCTAGTCTCACTTTGGAACTGCTTTATAGCAAGCTCAAGACTCATGAGATCAAGAGAGGTAGTCTTCCTAAGAAGGATAACATGGCTTTGGTGACTGTTCCTCTTAAAAGAACTTATGATGGTTCTTCTGAGTCTTCGTCTGGATTCTCTCTTGCTTGTTTATCTGCAATCCATGAAGAGAAGCTTGAGAGTATTCCTGAGGCTGATTTAGCTCTTTTAGCCAAGAAAGTCACACGAGCCTATAATAATGTGAGAAACAAGAAGAGTTGTGGCCTTGTTACGTGCTATGAGTGTGGAGAGCTTTATCATATCCGGACGAATTGCCCCAAGCTAAAAGGGAAGGACAACCACAAGGATGAGAAGGCTGTCTGGAAGAAGCCTCAGGGGAACAAGCCCAAGTATGATGCTGCCAAGCTCATGAAGGCCGCTCATCGGGTCCTTGCCTCTTTTGGAGAGCAATCCATGAGCGATATAGACTCTGAGAGCGAGGAGGATAAGGAGGAGGAGCTCCCTCAAGACAAGAAGAAAGGGAAGGTCAAGGACTTCACCGGCATGTGCTTCATGGCCGACTCCGTCAACGCCGATGACAACGATGAGGTACCTCCATCCTATGATTTTCTTTTTGCTAGATGCGATACCATCTTTGAGCAACTGCTTAGTCAAGATAAGGCTTTAGAGTTCACCATGGCTAGGAATAAGGACTTAGAGTCACAAGTCGATAATCTGACATTAGAACTTGTGAATGTTAAGAGTCTTGATGCTGATGAATGTTCATCCTACCATGCTTTGCACTCTGAACTGTCTAAATTGCAAACTGCTCATGATGTTGCCTTGCACCAACTAGAGAATGTTAGGACTAAACTAATTGAAGTTAAATCCGCTCCTTGTGAAAAATGCTTAGAGTCTAGCAAGTTGGTTGTTTCTGATAAGGCTGAGTCTAGCTTTTGCTCTTTCTGCTTAGAACATGAACATAAAGTAAAAGACATAATAGAAGTAGTTAGAGCTAAGTTTGCTAAGCTTAAGGACAAAATTAATTCTGATCCTTATGCTTCATGTGCGGCCTTTAAGCTTGAAGCTGCTTTTCTTAAAGAGAAACATGATAGAGCCATTAAGGCCAAAACTTGTGAGTCATGTGTTAATCTTGGAAAAGAGAATGCTTATCTTAAGAATACTTTAGAAAAATTCTCTAATGGTGAAAAACAGTTAAACATGATTCTTGACAAGTCTAAAACTCCTTATAAGAAGCAATGGTTAGGATACAACTATGCCCAAGACAAGTCCAAGCCTAATGTCATTCAAGTCTTGGAAAAAGGCTTAGTTGAATTCAAAACCTAACATGCAAAAAACATTTTTAAATCTGCAGGTTTTGTCCAACCTTCTTTTGAACCAAAAGTGCTTCTCCCAGTGGTACCAAATATCATTGCACCTTTTGCAAGAAGGATGGGCATTTGGTTGAGTTCTGTTGGCGTATGTTGAAAAATACTAGGAAAAATCTTCCTAGAATTTCATCTCAACAACCTAGAGCTTTTATGAGACATGGTCATTTAGAAAACAAGAAACATGGACTAGGATTTGTTTCACATGCTCATCATCATCATGTTTCCAAACAGGATGCTTCTCATGTTCGTGTAACCATTGCTCATAATAGAACTTCAAGTAGGATCGAGGGTAACAATTCTGCTTTGCATACTACTCGCAGACGTGTGTCTCAGTATTGGGTTCCTAAGTTATGTCTAACTAACCCCAGTATTGAGACACATCGATCTTTTGTACTTTGATTTTCAGGATCGCCGTGGAAGGGGGAAGAACACGTGGTTCGTTGACTCTGGCTGTTCACGCCACATGACCGGAGACTCAAGATGGTTCACCTCCTTCACGCGGTCGACGGGTGATGACTTCATCACCTTTGGAGATGATACACAAGGGCGGATTGAAGGAACGGGATCGATCAGGGTGAACGACAAATTCATCCTGAAGGACGTTGCTCTTGTGGACAAGCTAAGGTACAAATTGCTTTCTGTTTCGCAGCTTCTTGATGATGGTTACGAAACTAGATTTAAGAAAAATGCCTGTCGTGTGCTTGATTATGTCGGTGAGCTTGTTTTTGGGATTTCTAGAGTTGGTAGAATTTTTGGAGCTGATTTTTCTGAATCTCTTGTTGGATCTCTCAAATGTTTGATTGCATCTTTTTCTGATGTCTGAT
The DNA here is from genome assembly GCA_036346405.1 of Phyllostachys edulis. Classification (NCBI taxonomy): domain Eukaryota; kingdom Viridiplantae; phylum Streptophyta; class Magnoliopsida; order Poales; family Poaceae; genus Phyllostachys; species Phyllostachys edulis. The sequence goes on from CM070551.1 coordinate 29,073,501, forward strand.
TTTGGCACTGACTTTTGGGGTACATTGGTTTTGATCATCTGACGCGAGTTAGCAGCCTTGATCTCATGAGAGGTTCGCCCAAACTCAAAGCTGTCATGGACGCTATATGTGCGCCCTGTAGGCATGGCAAGCAAGTTGCCGCCTCACACCCTTCATTGACTATGGTCATGACTGACGGACCGGGACAATTGCTTCACATGGATACTGTTGGTCCTGCTAGGGTTCGGCCAGTCGGTGGCAAATGGTATATTCTTGTCATAGTTGATGATTTTTCGAGATACTATTGGGTGTTCTTTCTTGCTTCGAAGAATGAAGCTTTTGATCATTTTCATGATCGTGTTCTTCGCTTGGCTTCTGAGCTCCCTGGCGCCCTGAGAGCAATTGTAGTGACAATGGCACGAAATTCAAGAATTCCTCATTTGTCTCTTTTTGTGCTGAGCGTGGTATTGAGCATCAGTTCTCTTCTCCACACGTCCCTCAACAAAATGACGTTGTGGAAAGGAAGAACATGACCTTAGTCGAGATGGCTAGGATGATGCTAGATGAGTATAGCACTCTGAGGAGGTTTTGGGCCGAAGCTATTGCTACAGCTTACCATATTGCTAACCGTGTCTTCTTGAGACCTTGTTTGGGCAAGACATCTTATGAGCTTCGCTTTGGTAGAAAACCCTCTGTCTCTCATTTTCGAGTCTTTGGATTCAAGTGCTTCATTCTCAGACAGGAAACCTAGATAAATTTGAGTCAAGAACTTCTGATGGTTTATTTCTGGGTTATTCTGCTCATTCGAGGGGTTTTCGGGTTTTTAATGTTGAGACTAACGTTGTCTAGGAGACATGCAATGTTACTTTTGATGAGACTAGCCCTGGAGCTAGATTAGACATTTCAGGTGATACACAGGAGACAGAGAGCATTTTTGTAGAAGAATATGATGATGAAGTCGATATTGCTCCTCCACCCGTTGATGATGCTCCTATCCAAGCTCCAGAACCTATTTCGACTATTTCACCTCCAATTGAGGCTCCTGCTGCATCTTCATTATCAGCAGTACCTGCGGAGGTTGAGTAGATGCTATCTCCCTCGGGCGCTCCACTTCACATTCAGAGGCATCACCCTCCGGATCAGCTTATTGGTCAGCTTCATGAGCGAGTCACTCGCTCCAGTTATCATGATCCAAGTCTCTACTCTTATTCTGCATTTGTTGCTTCTTTTGAACACCACGATATATCACATGCTTTATCTGATTCTAGCTGGGTTAATGCCATGCATGAGGAGTTAGAGAATTTTGAGAGAAATAAGGTCTAGAACCTAGTAGAGCCTCCTAGTGGTCATAATGTTATAGGAACTCGTTGGGTGTTCAAAAATAAACAAAGTGAGGATAGTTCTGTGATTAGAAACAAGGCTAGATTGGTAGCTCAGGGTTTTAGCCAAGTTGAGGGGTTAGACTTTGATGAGACATTTGCTCCTATTGCTAGATTAGAAGCCATTCGTATTCTGCTTGCATTTGCTGTATCTAAGGGCTTTAGGTTGCATCAGATGGATGTTAAGAGTGCTTTTATGAATGGTTACATAGATGAGGAAGTGTATGTTAGGCAACTCCCAGGTTTTGAGAATCCCAAGCATCCACATCATGTTTTCAAGCTATCCAAAACCTTGTATGGTCAGCAAGCCCCTAGAGCCTGGTATGATAGACTTAAGACCTTCTTACTTAAGAATTATTTTGAGATGGGTAAGGTAGACAAGACTCTATTTGTTCTTAGGCATAGTAATGACTTCTTGCTTGCTCAGATTTACGTGGATGATATTATCTTTAGTGGTTCTTCTCATGCTTTTGTTTCCAGTTTTTTTGAGACTATGTTTAGGGAATTTGAGATGAGTATGATGGGAGGGCTCAACTACTTTCTAGGGCTTCAAATTAAGTAATGCAAGGAAGGGATCTTTATTCATCAAACAAAGTACACCAAGGATTTGCTCAAGCGTTTTGAGATGGGTGACTGCAAGCCGATTGTCACTCCCATGGCGACTTCGACTATTTTGGATCCAGACGAGGATGGAGAAGCCGTGGATCAACGCGAGTACCGCAGCATGATTTTCTTCGGGGTATTGTTTGGATTTAATACAAGTCTTCCACTATGCTTGTATATTGATTTTCATAGCTTTCATAGCTATTGGAGTGAAATTAGTATTGAATTCGATCAAGGTGAAAAAGAGATCGTGCTCCTATTCACCCCCCTCTAGTCGTCTTTTCGGTCCAACATTTACTATGCATATTTATAATGGGTGAAGCTTTCAGAAGAAAAAAAACAAAATTTCACATGTTTAAGAATCCTACGTGTTTGGAACCATGTACATGTGATTCCTTAATCCAACCAAAACTATGAAGTAAATGTTATCAATTCTTTATTGTGCAAATAAATACATATATTTAAGAGTTAATTCCTTATTTGCCATTGGAAGTTGGCGAGCTCCCCAAAATGCCATCATAAAATTTCTATTCCTTCATTGCCACTCGATCTCAACTTCTATCCCCATTTGCCATTCCGTGAGTTGATGCGTTGACTAGGCGTTGACTTGACCGTGAAAAAATATTTTGCCCCTAAGTGTCTTGAGATCTTTAGGAAATTGTTTGACATAGTAATATAGTTCCAAAAATTAAGAAATTTTTAGCAAAAGTTTCTAACATAGTGTAGATTATTATGTAATTTTATAGGGTTTTATTTGCAACATGTTTTTCTCTAAAAAGCTTTCAAGTTTCGGTTTGATGCAGCAAAATAGAAAGAAGTTGAGATCGAGTGGCAATGGAGGGAAGAGAAATTTTACGATGGCATTTTGGGGAGCTCGCCAACTTCCAATGGCAAATAAGGAATTAAACCTATATTTAACATTCTATAAATTAGCATTTGCGAATGCACGGGTTATTGACATGTTTATATAATAGAAAAGTAACATGTTATCATTCATCTAGCCCGTACGCAATTAGCGCAGCACGCGGAATTGTACAACTAAATTTATTTTCAACGACTCATTTTTCCTTCATACGAACTTCTAAACTAATTGTATTAATCATGCTATCTCTAAACATTTGCTAACAATATATCACTACACACGATATTGCTCGCTAACCTACCATGGTTACTAATTAATCATGTTATCTCTAAATATTTGCTAACAATATGTCACTACACATGATGTTGCTTGCTAACCTACCATGGTTTTAAAAATACACTTGTACAAAATAATATTACAAACTCACCGTCCTAGTCGTTGATGCGAAGCGAAGAACCTCTTTTTCCTCCTCTTCTTCCTCTCCTCTTTTTCCCTCTCCTTCTCCTCTCTTTCTTTTCTTCTCTTCTCGGCTTGGTTCGCTCGCTGGAATGGCGACTGTTCGGCTGCGCGCGAGTTTTATAGGCACCCCAAGTCGCCATACGGTTGGGTGACTTGGGTCCAGCTTTGACCTATTCGCTTGACCATGTGGCGACTCTGCCTTGAACCATTAAATTGCCATGCCATCAAGCGACTATGCCTTGAACCATTAAATCGCCATTCCATTGAGCGACTTGGAGATGTGTCGCGCAGCGGTTGGGTGACTAGCCCGAGTCGCCAAACCGTACGGCGACTATAGATTACTTCTGTAAAAAAAAATTAATCGGTATTATTTCTGTAATTCCGAATAAAAAATAGATTATTTTTTTAAAAAAATCTGCTATTTCCTACTAAAGCTACTCGAAAATCCACTACTTTTTTCACTGTGACCAAATATGTTAGTTTTCTTCGAGAAGCAGGTAATCTTGGCACCGACATTACTCATTGACGTTATGTTTTGACGTTACGTACTTTTGTCATGGCAGCATCCTACATTTTCGTTGTTGCCTATGCCTAAAAATATTATGAATTTCTCAGCTCTTTGTTTTGATAATATGGTAATATGGGACTATGTGGTTCGTAACTGAAAAGGAGTAAATTGTCTTTTTGGTGGAACTGTCAAAAGAAAAGAATCGGTTGCATTATGTTAGGAGTAGGCTAAATGTGTGTTATGCTTATACTAAAGTAGTTCTGACAAAAAAAGAATGCAGGGAATCTGAACAAAATCCATTGTTTCAAGCTTTCGAGCCATGCAGAGCCGCAGGTACGATTGCGATGTTTGTGTTATATGAAGAGTTGCTAATTTCATTTGGATTTATGTCATCTGATTCGTTGCTCTCTGTTTTGCCTTTTCGTTCCCCTTAGATTTTCACCGGTTCTCCTTTCATTCATTCACAGTCTATACCACTACTTCGAATTAGGAAAAAAAGACCAAGCATCCGAAATATTCGTTGGTAATCTCTTAGACTCTAGCACTACTTACAATCGCAGATGCCTTACTTGGGCAATTCCGGGATGTTGCCCTGGTTGTCTTTACTGCCATTGTTGGTGCTTCTTCGTGCTATTTCCTACCGAAGCTGCTTGGAGATCCATTGACTTTCGCACTGTACCCAAATATGTTCATGTTCTTCGAGAAGCAGGTAATTTCAACACCAACATAGCTCATTAACGTCCTGTTTTGACGTTACATACGTTTGTCATGGCAGCATCCTACAGTTTCGTTGTTGGATGTGCCTTAAAATATTATGAATTTCTTAGCTCTTCATTTTTATAACATGGGGCTATGTGGTTCATAGCTGAAAAGGAGTAAACTGTCTTTCTCTTGGAACTGGCAAAAGAAAAGAATCTGTTCAATTATGTTAGGAGTAGGCTAAATGCATGTTATGCTTATACTAAAGTAATTCTGACAAAATAAGGCAGTACAGGGAATCTGGACAAAATCCCTTGTTTAATGCAGAATTTTATCCACTTTAGCATTTCTTTGGTTTTAGATTAGAACGACCTGTAGTTCCTCGAAAAAAAACCCTTGGGTTTATGTGTGTGGATGTGCCACTTATTCTCAAATCTCAGTACATGGAATTTGCATGACTCTATATCTGAACCATTCCATGCATATTAAAATGTAATTTATTGAACAACGACTACTTATGCTTACGAGATAATGAATGTAGTCTAGATAGAGTTAACACTATCGGCTGTTTGTATTCTTTGATAATATTGAAGGTTTGTTGCCTGCAGTTATATCGGATTTAAGATTGTTGATGGACAAGACACTGTTTTGATTCTGACATTTTTACATGATCTGTTGGCTACGATAACTACTATTTCTTAGTTGTCACAGATAGACCTCTAGATTTATTGTTGATGTTGGATCATTGCTGGACCTTAGCTGTTTTCAAAATTATTAAAACAGGAGTTCCAGCTAGGAGGACAAAATGCACACCAAGATAATTGAGTGCAAAAAATATAGAGTTTCCATTCTCTTAGATGGTATAGAAGCGACTCCCTTGCAGTAGTTGAGGTAACTCCGAGATGGTATAGATTCTCTTACAATGCTAATTTGGAATTTTACTGTTCTTAGTCTATTGACAGCTGTGAACTCTCTATATGTTTTGTACCAAGCAACAAAATGCACTCTGAGATGGTATAGAATACAACTAAGAGGTAACTCCCTTGCAGTAGTTGAGTGCATGGATGAAATATACAAGTCCTACAAAAGGAGTGAGGTAGATTCTTCGAACCCTGATGAAGTTCTTTACTGTTACCAAGGTGTGAATGTGGGTGATCGCATTTCAGATTTCTGTATGCGTAGGATTTCAGCTGTGTCTCTACTGATTACATGTCAAACTAGAATGATACAAAAGAGAAGATGCGTCACATTCTCATTGATTGGCTGACAGAGGTAACAATTATGTCCGATGCTTACCGAATTCTGTATAATATTCTTCATATGTTTGGAAATTCTTAGCTTCCGCAGTTCTATGTCCGATGCAAGTGCGCTATAAATTAGACCGATTCGATGAGACCCTGTTCCTTACTGTGAAAAGCAAAGACATTCTTTTCTCGTGAAACTGTGGTGTGAAAGAAGCTTCAGTTGGTTAGTGTAGATAGCCTCAGTTGAGTCACATCTGCCCTCTTCCTGGTATAAATATCACTGCCTCTCTTTTGACACACATTATGAAATCAGCTGTTAACAAATTTTCAAATTGACTAGGTATGGAAGGTGCTCCAGTGTATGTTCTTGATTCTAGGGACTACAGGAACAGTGCAGTATGCACGTTCCGAATGCTCATTTTTAGCCACTTAATTCTTTTGTTACTATATCCAGCAATGCTAAGCATGGTGGTGGGAGCACAATACCTCATCTGAATTTCAGCATCCCCTGGAAATCTTTGGAAATGGTTTTCAAGTACTCAGGCGCTACCTAATTTTGTTCAGATAATTTTCTTCTTTACTCGGCATTGTCGTAATTGAAGCCTTTCGGAGTATATAGGAGTGCATTTGTCAACCTTCTCCCCTTTTTTAACAGCAAATGGATATTTCACAATTTTGGAGCAGTTGGAAAAACCCAATGAAATGGTTTCGACAATTTGGCCACCGGCACCAGCATCATCCCCATTTCTCAGTAGCTCCCCTGAAGGTTTGAAATCTACAAGAGATATAGAGGCGTTCCTTAGACACAAGATTCCCAGCAAAATTTAGATGGGATTGTTTCTGCAAAACACAGATGAATGCAGGGGAAAATACTTTGGTGATGGCCAGGTCCAGAGGTTGGCTCATTGGGAAAACATTTAAAAAAAAAAGAGAGTAAAGGGATTCAGATAACCTAAGCATAGAAATGCCAGATTGTTAACTAACGTTCTACAATGATTTGGCAAAGGCCTTCGAAACATGCTACACCATGCAACTCGGACCCTGCTATTTCAATCCTTTGGAATGTGTGTGTGCCTCTGTGGTTTCTAAGTTCTTTGGTTAAGGCTTGAGCCTTTCATTTTGGTGCTCTTCCGTAGATCAGAGGACAAATGGATTTTGCAGTTTTGTTCAAAACAGGTGTTAGTGGCAAGGCCGGTTAGCTTCACTACAGAATTGATGTGCCAAGCCTGTTGAATTTTGTATGAAATCATAGAACTTAATTTTTTGCATGAAATCATAGAACTTAATAGTACATTTTACCAAAGTCCTGCCAATAAATGCCTTAAGAGTTGATGCGAACACGCACCGAAAAAAATTATAGTATATCAGTCGATTACATATGCCTTCGGTCATATGTATTATTCGCTACGAAAAAAATACAACTTTCGATTTATCAGATTTAACATATTAAATTATACAGATATAATTAATAGAGACGCAGCGAAGGGCGCCATAGGCTCCAGTGTATATGTAAGTTCGGAGAGGTACGCTCCATTTCTTAGATGAAGAAAGCTGTAGTGTAGGTGCTGAATTTAGACTCTGTTTGGTATGGCTTCAACTCCCAACTTCGTAGTTGGAGTAGGTGGAGCTGTACTAAACGGGCTAGCTCCACAAAAATTTTAGAGTTAGAGTATCCTAGAGTAGAGTAGCTCCTCATATAAATTTTAGGAGCAGATAAAACTTGCTCTAAGTAGGAAACTGTGACCTACAATAAAACATACCGCTAGTGGTATCCCATTTGGCACGGAGCATTCATTTCCTCGGATCGGTCCCGGACGGGCAAAGTGCGCGAATCCCCCGTGGAAACTGGAGACTTCTTCCGTTCAGACGCCGTCGTCACGCCAAAGCAACACCACCATCTCATCTCATCTCATGTCGCTCGCGACCCCGTCCCGTCCCCCACCCGCCTCCTCCCTCCGTTCCCTTCCTTTAATCCCGTGCTGCGCTCCCCCGCTCCCCATCACGCCACAACAACATAAGGAAGCAGCAAATCAAGCTGGGTTCCGTTACACTTGCGTACGTACATACAAGCTGCATACATAAGGAGCCTCCGTTCGTTCCTGGGTTCCCTCCGTTCGTTCCTGGCGCCGATGGCGGCGAGGCTGGGGGGCGGGCGCGTGCGGTTCAACGTGGGCGGGCAGGCGTTCGAGACGACCACCACCACGCTCGCCAACGCCGGCCGCGACTCCATGCTCGGCGCGCTGCTCGACTCCTCCTGGAACGTGGCCCCCTCCGGCGGCGGCGGGGGAGGAGGAGGCGTGCCCGAGTACTTCATCGACCGCAACCCGGCGTGCTTCGCGGTGCTGCTCGATTTGCTGCGCGCGGGCAGCCTCCACGTCCCGCAGCACCTCCCCGAGAAGCTGCTCTACCGGGAGGCGCTCTACTACGGCCTCCTCGACCACGTCCGCGCCGCGCGCTGGGGCTCGTTCGACGGCGACCGGCTCCGCCTCGCGGCGTCCGTCCAGGGCTCGCGCCCGGGGACGGCACGGCCATCCGGCCGCGCCCGACGGCGGGTGCTGCGTCGCGCACGGGGGCGCCGTGCACGTCTACAACTGGATGCTCGACGAGCGCCGCCCGGTGTCGCTCGACCACTCGCAGGTCAACGACGTTGCCTACCTCGACGCCACCACGCTCCTGATCGCCGCGCGGGAGCGGCTCGGCAAGTGCGACGGCGGCATGGCCGCGTTCTCCGCCGTCGCCGGGGACCTCCGCCACCGCTTCCGCGTCGCGCACGACCGCCAGGCCAAGTCCTTCACCGCTGGCGCGCTGGCGTTCGACCAGGATTCGAGGATCTTCGCCAGCTGCAAGGGCCGGCTCAACGAGTACGGCATCGGCGTCTGGGACCGCGCCACCGGCGACCAGGCCGACTTCTTCTACGAGCCGCTGGGCTTCGCTTTTGGCGACGCCGACAAGCTCCAATGGCTGGACGCCACCAACGCGCTCATGGTGGCCACGCTGTTCCCCAAGACGGACAACTGTTTCATCGGCCTGCTGGATTTCCGGGACAAGGACGTGGTCTGGTCGTGGTCCGACGCTGGCACGGCCGCGTCGCTCGAGGACAAGCGCGTGCTCCACGCCGTCGCCATGGAGGACGAGCGGTCGGTCTGCGTGATCAATCAGTACGACGACCTCGGTTTCCTCGACCTCAGGAGCAACACCGGCGCCGTGCGGTGGAGCTCCCGGAGCAAGCTCATGAACTGGAAGGTGCCCGGCGAGGAGAGCTGCTACCCGAAGCTCGCCACGCACGGCGGGCAACTCTTCTCGTCAATGAACGACAGCATCTCGGTGTTCAGTGGCCCCGAGTACGTGCTGACGTCGACGCTGAGGCGGAGCCACGGAGGCGCAATCTGCGATTTCTCCATCGGAGGCGATCGGCTCTTCGCCCTGCACAACGAGGAGAACGTGTTCGACGTCTGGGAGACGCCGCCGCCGCCGCTCATCTGATCGTCAGTGGAGTATAGTCTGCTCTGCTCTGCTGAGTTTGTTTGTGACTTCATTTGTACCTTTGTATTTTTGCTGTTGCATTTTAGATTTTTTAAAATAATATTGTTTTAAAAGATAATTAAAAAATAAATAACCACCCGAAACAATTACAAAACTAGTTCGGTCGACAGTTCCCTCCGTGTCGTCGAACCAGTTCTCTGAACTAGCGACAGTTACTTCAACTGGCGATAGAGAGTTGGAAATCATAAACTGGTTGGTTTGTTTGTGATTTTCGTAGATTCTCAACGGTACCAAATCTGTTAGACTCGCAATAACATTTTGTGATCGTCGTATGTTGTTCTAGTGCGGTGAATTTTTGAAGAATTTTGCGAGGACGATTGATGTAGCAATGATTCGTAAGTAGAAATGTAAATGATATTGCGATGCGTCAGAGAATTCATACACGGTGGAGAATTTTGGAGAAGTGACCTCTTGCATAACATTTCTCATGTACATGCTCTGCATATTATGCAAGAAAACAAATGTAAATTTGCTATTACTATCAAAACTATGACAAATCACACTGATATTACATAATATTAAGCAAAACGTGACAAAAATGAGTTTCTATCAAAACTACGACAAATCACACTGATATTACATAACATTCAGCAAAACGTCATAACACTTAGTTTTTTTACAAATCAAAATAATAATTTAGAACATTGACAATCACAAATTACAACTGTCCGTGCTTTTCCGTGACTGCGACCTCAACGTCCCCTATGTGGATTGCCTCGAGTCGGGCAGCCGGATGAGGTCTACGCGGCGACGTCCGGAGTGCCAATGTTTCCTTCGTTCTGAGGATTTCTTGTTGGGCATTTCCTAAAGGTGTGCCCAAACTCCCTGCAAATGGAGCACTTCTTCGTACGACATCCGGTTTTTGTTTCATCCATGTCGTTCCAGATGCGCTGTCCTTGTCGCCGACCAACCTTTTCCTTCAGCCTATCAATGTCCACGGCCTAGATTAGTTGCTACCAGGTCGGATGGCCAGTGAAATGGCGAAGCACAGTGTAATCATACATCTCTGCATTCCAGGTTTGCATCACCGCCTCCTTGTTGAAATAGTTAGAGAGGTACTGGTCGGGATGCTGCGCCACCGTTGAGCATGCGGCCATGACATGGGAGCAGAGCCTATGCAGAAGAAGGGGATTGTTGCAAGTGCATATGCAACTACCGTGGCGTAGCGTGCACTCGTGTGTGATCATCTCGTGGTTCGTCCTGCGGCGTCCTTTATCCCTGCACATTATCTCGAAGCGAAGCTCCCTTGTGCCCATCTTGAATGTCCGGTGCATCTCACCCTTCTTGCTCTTCTCCTCCATGTGCTTGGTGATCATGATAGAGTAGAGTACTTTGTCATTTGCCATGGCGAGCAACGCATTGTTGCATCTGTCAACAAAGAAGTTTGTGGTACCGCGAAGAATTACCTTCGCAATACCAACCAAAGGGAGACACCTTGCGCCGCGCATGACCCAGTTGCACACCTCGGCTAGATTGGTTGTCATAACACCATATCGAGAACCACCCCTGTCATGTAACAACGGCCACTTCTCCTTAGACTCATGCTCAATCCAGTCTGAGAAGCATTTCACCTACACCCCCGTCCTCTTTGTCACATGGGACCATCTGTGGGTAGCTGTGATAATGCTTCGGGGGTTTGGTCAGCGCTTGGGGTGGCCTTTCTCGCTGCCTCCCTTCTGTGCGTTTGGATTCGCTCATCCAGAATCTTCTAAAGCGCTTCGAACTCCGCTGTTGGTTCTAGTTGCATAGCCGTTTGAATAGGTTCATCAAATCTTTGTTGCAGAACTGCTTATAGAAGTTTGCACCCAAGTACCTCATGCACCACCTACTTTGCAGATCTGGCCATGGAAGTGGTACATTCTCTCCTTGTTGCAGTTGAGTTATTGCATGCAGCAGGCCTACATGCCAATCATGTATGAGGCACACGTTGGGACGGCCTTGCACAACAGAAATCCCCACATTCTTTAGGAACCACAACCAGCTGTCTGTGTTCTCGTTTTCAGCGAAAGCAAATGCCACGGGAAGAACTTGATTGTTCCCATCCGTCGCTATTGCAGTCAGTATCTGGCTTTTGTACTTTCTAGTTAGGAATGTGCTATCTACGCATAAGATTGGACGGTAGTGCCGGAATGCATTGATGTATAGACCAAAGGCGAAGAATACTCGCTGCAGTACCCTTTTATTAGCCCACTTCGGATGCGTGGTGTCTTGAATGTCGACATGAGTGCCGGGATTCCTGTCTTGTATGACTCGGAGTTGCCCAGAGAGGTTGTGGCAAAAATCCTCGAACGTGCCGAACCTTGATTCCAATGCCTTCTGTTTTGCCCTCCAAGCCTTGACATAGCTGATTGTGTACCGGAACCTTGCCTCAATCGCCCGAATGATGGATCGTGGCTCAAAATCTAGATTATCTACGATCTCACCGTACATGAGGTTGGCGATGAAGCCTGATGACAGGTTCTGGTGGGACTGCACTGACTTAGAAACAACATATGCGTGAGGGACCACTATAGAGCACTTCCAGTAGGTATCACACTTAGGCTGAAATGCGTGCACTCGCCAAGAGCATCCCTCTATGCCGCACTTCACGTCGTAGCATCTTGGGGTAGACTTGACAACTGTGAATGTGCGTCGCACCGACAAGGCCTAGAATTTAACCGTCTCCTGCACGGTCTCCTTGCATTTGTACATAGCTCATTGCCCGACCTCACGCTGGTTGTACTCCCACGACACACGAGAGTCTTCGTTGACGACGAGGTTGTCGAACTGGTATGTGTTCCACTCGGATGGAACCGCCTGCTGTTCCACATCATACTCGTCGTCGGATCCTTCATCTTCTGACAATTCATTATAGTCTTAGTCTTCGAGATCCATCCTTTGCACTATGGCTTCCAGCTCCTCACCCTCGTCAGCAAGCCCGAGCTGGCTTGTCATTGAAGGAGCTACTTCGCAGGTCTTCGTCAACATGATATCACCAATTCCGGAGCTTGACCCTTTGTGTATGCCGTCTTGTGGATCGAGTCCCGACTTCTTCTTCGGTATCACCACCCCCTTCTTGTTCAGCCGCCGATCTAGGAGTAGGATTACGAAAAGCCTAGGCCCGAAGGACCAAATTTCACCCTCCCTCCTTCGCTATGCGTACATATGACTGCCATGACTTTGTTCCCTTCAGTTGCACTAACTCCCAATATGTGGGCTGTGCTACTGCTGTCCGGGGGGGTAAGGCAACTCAATGTCAGATCATACACATCACTGTCCACTTGAAATGTGTGGAACAACCACCGCATCGCAGCGCCCCATGTACGCTACTCTGGCCTTACTAGGGGCACGGTCGGTGATTGGAAGGAACACAAATTAATCCCCTTGGGACCCTCCAGAATAGTCTCTCAACTATAGTAAATTTTGAAATTGGCGACGTCCGACATATTTGACGTATTGCACCATAAAGAACATTTTCACGATTAATCACATATCTAAAACTAGACTACCCGCCAAAAAGTATTATGTACAACATACTGTACTACGTAACCGTACATCTAAAACTATGTAATCCATTCGGTTAAAAAAAATTACCTGACAGGTGGGCAACTGGACGGGCAGTGCTTCGCTAGCTTCCCTCTCTCCTTTCCCTCATTCTCTTTTTTCTGAATACAAATTGAGTCCTGTGCCGAATTTTAGGGTTTCAAAGGGTTTTTATAGGGTTAGGGTTCCTGTCATCAGTTGAACTGACGACAGTTCCTTGTCGCCAGTTGAACCGGCGACATGAATACTATTCACTCTCTGTCATTAGTTCAATTGGTCCTGTTGCCAATTGAACTGGCGACAGTGACCCTGTCGACAGGGACCTAGGTTTGTAATTGTTTGGGACAGCTATTTATTTTTGTAATTATCTTTTAAAACAATATTACTATAAAAAAATTCTTGCATCTTGCAAGTGCTCGCTCAATGGAAGAAAGAAAGAAATACTGAGAATGGTATACTGAGAATGGTTTGTGCAACTGAATAGAGCGCTGTAACTACTGATCTGAAGGATTGGAGTGTACCTAAATACTTCGTTTCAAACACAGACAAGAAGAATTGTAGATTCGAGTGCATTTCTAGTTTGTACAAGGCATTCATTGTCTTTAGGCAGCTGGTACTGAATTTCGCTTGCCTTTCTGCTCCTCGACATGTTATTTACAGAGGATAAATGGGAGGCATTGTGAATAGAAATGCACTGAAGAACGGATGGGCATCTGTTGTCAGTGTCAGATGTTGTTCTGTCAAAATCATTATACATTGATTCTCATCTAAGTATCTGAATGTTTAAGCACCGAAAGATCTCTTCTTGTGCACTTAATGGGAAGGTCCCATACTGTCATATCCAGCTGAGCTCTGCTCAGGAGGCCTGCCTTTTTATTTTATTGACTAAAGGACAGATTTGGCTGTCTTGTTTATCCATCTCTTCCAGAATGTTGCTTGAGACCCTCTATATTCCACAGATCTATTCATCTATTTTGAAAATTGTTTCCTTAGGAAATTGCTAGCTTCCTTTCTTGAAAGAAGTTTAAAACCAAGTCCAGATGAACTACTTATTATGTACAACATGGTGTCTGCTGTGTTCTAGAAGTTTAGATGCAGTCCTCATTGGTGGACTATGGTCCTTGCCGTGCCAGTAGCAGCAAGATTGCCACTGGTGCTCCCATCCCAATGTGAGGTAGCTTCATCCATCAGTGAGCGACTGCTGTCTGCCCTGGGATCCAGATCTTTTCAGTACTGTAAAGGTGTACCATAGGAATACTGTTTTACGAGAGAATAAACAGTATTCTGCTGTGGTACTGTATTGATATTAGACAAATACTGTAGCAGCAGCAGAAAAACTGTAGAGAGACATTGTAGCAAAAAAATTTTTAGCGCTTGATCTCGGCTTGTATTTTTTAATCGAGTGGTAGAGATCATCCATAATGTTATAGATCTCTGTATTAACTTTTTCAATACAGATTCCAATCCATCGGGCTGGGCCAACGGAGGAGTAAGTTGGTGAGCTTTTGCTTTTTTGGTGTCGGTAGTACTAGGCTACTAGCACTTATGTGCATATCTAGTCCAACATCTTATCCTGTACTTCTACTTAGAATGGAAGGCACAGGACAGGTCGGAGTAGCGTGGCAGAAGCTTATATTGCCTCTATATATATACAAACGAGAAATATGCGTGTCATTGGCATGGTAGTATTATGATGGAAATTATTGATACATATCAACTTTATTTTGTGGCAGAGGCAGGCTGTTCTGCAGAGATCCGGAAGCCGGCTGTTATCCAGAGTTCCAGTCATCCAGACAACTAGAGTATAAAAGCTGCAGATTGAGAGCGAAAAATCGGCCGTATTGGTATTTTTTAACTGTGTTTTACATATATGGTAGGGTAAATTTTTGTGTGTGCAAATATAGCACCTTTCCGTATGGCCGTCATGCTCTGGTCTGCCATGTGTTCCTTAGGGTTTAGGTTAGGGTTTAGAGCGGGTTCCGGCAATTTTCGTTTAAATTTTAAAATATAGCAAACGATTTAAAAAAAAATTATAAAATTTTACGTCGAGTCTCCTAACATTGTGTACTTGCTTGTGCAAATTTATCATAATTTTATTCGTACCAGATTTTTGTCGCATTTTCATAAATGTGTATTGTGTTGTGCAGACAAACATTCCTCCTCCATGTGCTCATCAATCTATTCGCTGTAATCTTGTCTGCCGCATGCAAATTAAAATCTCCTTCCCTCCCGGCTATAAATTAGCGAGCCACGAGCATGATTTCATTTCGTAGTCGCTCGTTCGCTCTTTCGCTCACTCTCTCTTTCGGTTGCTCTCTGTGTTGATTATATTTCCAGGAACATTTTAGCCTTATTAACCACCGTCATTATAAGCCAATTTAGCAGGTAATTTTTATCTCCGTCGATTTTATGTTCTTCGTAAATTATTTTTAACTACGTACTTAAGTAGTTAGATGCTAGGTTTGCTAGGATTACTAATTTACCAAGAAGCGTACTTAAGTAGTTAGGTTTGCTAGGTTTAGCAATGTACCAAAAATCCATTTTTTTGGCCAGATACTTGATCGTTCATAAATTATTTATTGACTGCGTAGCAATTTTTTTTGTTGTTCACAAATTCTTCATTAGAATCCAATTTACCTAATGTTACGTAAATAATTAGTTCTAAATCCATAATTTATAGTTAAAAAAATATCATGCAATGCACTTACTGCTGGCGAGGTTAATTAGTTGCGAAATAATTAGTTTGTCTTAATTAATTAGTTTTAAATAATTGGAAAATACGAAAATAATAAAAGCATGCACTGCTAGTTATTCATGAACTAATTATTTCGTGGTAGTTCATAATAACATGAAGTTATTCTAACATGCATGCACATGCTGGCCAAAATAATGACAAGCAAGTTAGTTGCTACGTACTCAAGTATGAATGTACCATGCAATGAACACACACATATACAATTAATATATTTTAGCAAAGGAAAAGAACAGGGTTAGCGTGTGTAATTATTGAGGCGAGGTTGATTAGTCACAAAATAATTAGTTTGCCTTAATTAATTAGTTTTAAACAATTAGAAAATAGAAAAATAACGACAGCATGCAATTCTAGTTATTCATAGCTAATTATTTTGTGATAGTTATTTTATGGTCATTATAAATCTTCTCACTAATATTCCGTCTATTTCATGTGTTGCAAGCCATGTCTCTACCGGTGCTTCTCGAACACTTCTACGATGAGAACCACCGGTGCAAGTTGTGGATCGCCGGTGACACCGATGACCCTTCGCCCTGCGGCTTGGCGGGGAGGATTCTGGGAGGCTGGGCCAGTCGCTCGTCCCGATCCTCCAGTGCAGGCTTGTTGCCTCTTCTGAGGTGGTGTCCCTCGGATCTGGGTTCCTCCTAGACCTTGACTTCTTTGTTGGCACTTGTCGACAGGTGGAGGCTCGAGACGCACACCTTTCACTTTCGGTGGGGTAAGATGAAGGCCACCCTGCAGGACGTCTCGCTCTTGACCGGTCTCCCGATCCGGAGTGAGCCGCTTGTTCTGGGCCCTCCGCTGGCGCATTGGAAGGCCATGCTAGAGCAGCGGTTCGGCCAACCTCTCCTGTAGGGTGCACGTGGCGTCCCTCGGGCTTGGCTAAGGCAGTTTGATGATTGCCCACAAGGTGCACCTACTACCCAGCTATGTCTACCTCACCAAGTCGCTGGTTGACGCGGGGGCTAGGCCGATGCCTTAGTATAGCTGGGGGTCAATTGTCCTTTGCGCCACATATCAGGGGTTGTGTGATGTTTCGCGGCGCGGCACCGGTGGTACCCCCAGCCTGGCCCTTTGCTACGTGCTTCTGCAGTTATGGAGTTGAGAGCACTTCTCGATTGGGCGGCCGTCCATCGAGATAGCGGTGCACCCGTACGCTCCCTCGATCGACATGATTGACGGGCCCACCAGGGGCTCATGGTGGACTGCTGGCCGTCTGCGCTGGGCCAAGGACAGGCCGGCGAGGTGCTACTCGTTGTACCACAACGAGCTCGAGTCTATGCACGAGAGCGACATCATATGGAATCCGTGGTATCCACAGTTCGTGCGCATGGTAGCGCCGCACAGGCTGTCCGTGCAATGCATCCATGTGCCAGTTTGGTTCGTACCAGGTCGTGCCCCCCGGACGGCAGGCTCCTGCAATGAACCGTACACTTGTGAGTCAATGCAACTTCATTCGAGTAATGTTTGTAGTTCTTACGTCTTCTTTTCTAACACCAATCCTTCCGAAAATGCAGACAATCAAGGGCGGGTGGGCATATAAAGGATTGGCGTCCGGTCCAGCAGGAGTGGACTATGGCATGGATGGAGGAGGCGCACATGGATGTCTTAACTGAGCGGTGTCCGTACGATCCTGAGACGTACGGTGCGTACTTGGAGTGGTACATACCATGTACACGCGTAAGACTTACCATTCCTCCACCGGAACGCCTGGAGCTGGTCTCAGAGGAGACGCACCAAGAGAGCCTCCGCCGCATGTACGATCGTCACAGCGCTTCGCGGCGTGACGACAACGTAGGACACTTACAACCTCTGGTCGTTTCATTAACAATATTTGTTCTTCGTTAATAAACATGTTATGTACGTCACTACAGTTGGAGCAAGTGCAACACATCTTGGGCGTATCGGAGGCCGCCATCGGCAACCTAGACAGAACACCAGCAGGGATGCTTAAAACTTTGAGGTACGTCGCCGCGGAGTTGAAGAAGATAGTAAAGAAGTTGAGCTGCGGTCGTTCGACGGACGATATCCTGCGCATCGGGCACCAAGTGGGGGGCGTCTTGACCGCTAGGTCACCACGGCCTAGCGATTCCAGTCGGTGTCGTAGCATTCCTCGTCGGTCATCCGCGGGCCAGGTCGATAGGGAGGTAAGTTATGTACAAATCTACGTTCAGTTTTTTTGGTTATGCCTTAAGTTGCACTAACATCATGTTGTTCTCCCGCCGCAGGTCCGTCGGGATGAATCACTTCTACCGGCCGCGCTCAGTACACAGACTAGCGCTTCCCGTCGGTCATCTGCACTGCACATCTAGGAGGTACGAGATTCTCAGTTCACGTTCTGAGTGTTTATCTGTACTAACATCGTTCCCTCTTGTAGCCTTCAGTTGATCGTGGGGGTGACGACCAGTTCACGACGACTGATGACGACGACATGGGCCTCCCAGCTCCTACCAGGGAGTAGTACACGCCGTCAGGGTATGGGTCATGGTAGCCAGGGTTTGGAGCGTACGTAGGGCAGAGCTCCTCTGGGTTCGCTGTCCCACCGTACCTCCAAGGGCAGAGCCTTCGGGTTGGCTGGCACCCTGTACCTCCAAGGGCAGAGCTCATCCATGCAACCGGAGTTACATACATCATACCCTAGGAGTGAATTTTTCGAGTCCGTCGCTCATGATTTCTTCGGAGGTGTCCCCCAGGCTAGCATGTCTTCTCATGACGACATGTACGCTTACCAGACTATGCTGGGCCATACTGAGCCTACCGGTACACCTTCGCCACCTCAACGGTGTCCATACCCTCTCTGAACGGACACACGCTCACCCGTCCGCTTCACGTACTCCACGGGGCATGCCCGACATAAGACATCCAGACGCACGCGGAGGCTACTGCAACGAGCAGAGGGTAGTGGGTCAGACTCAGATGAGTGAGCCATATTGTATCATGTGAACTCGGGCTTCTAATTTTATTTATGAAAATGTATTAAATTGGTTCATGTAATAATTGTAAATCCTTAGACAAGTGAGCCATATTGTAACGCCTCAAATATTTTGTATGAAAACGTCTTCGAATTTTTAGAACGACAAGACAATACACTACGATGCTAACTTTTCTGAACGCCACGACCACACGATTCAGAGGGAAATGACAACTCTAGCTCCCCAGCTTTTAAGGACGACGTGACCCAACGAGTCAGCTACCCATAGCGACGTGACCTGATGAGTCAGCTTTGCGCAGCGACGTGACCCGACGAGTCTCCTCAGGGCCGCTGCTCGCGTACGTGAATTTCCTTCAACCGAATTAAAATTCAGCTGCGTACGCAACACCACCTCTTCCACACTGGGTTCTTCCGCATCTAGACTTCAACATAATCTCGCTTAGATGGACAAACACTAGTAGGAGATCCGCGAAATGCAAAGGGAGTATGCGGTCCAGGAGGAACAAAGGGAGCGTACTAGGAGGCCACCTTCCCGCAATGATGCCGCCCTCGTAACAGCAACCCCTACTACAACATCCCAACCGAGCATTCGCCGCAACACCCGTCCGAGGGGCAGACGCCGCCCCTCTGTTGGTGTAGGGATAGATGCAAGTTCTTCAAGTCCAAGCACCGGCTAAGTCTGGACATGCGTTACTGGGGTTGTGCAAACTACTCCTGCGACTATCTCGACTGTCGTTGGGATATGAGCCGCTACCGGCAGTTGGTAAAGACATGTCACAGTATGTTCCCCTACCATTTTTCTTTCAAAGTATGCACTAACAACCTCTCCTATCTACCCGTAGTCCTCGGATCAGCTATGTGGCTATCGCAAGTGGATCGACCTAGAGATCCACTCACACGACCAGTGGACTCTTGACTGCGAGAAGTGGGATGCCAACAGGGACCGCGAGAGGAGGGAGGAGGAGCGCCGCACCAAAGAGCACAATGAGCATATCCGGCAGGAGACGCAAGCCCATCTCGGGGCGTGCAGACGCAGGGAGTGCGAGAAAAAGAGAGAAATGGCGGCCGAGGCTAAGGCGGTTAGCAAGGAGTACAACGCTGAGCTCGTAAGGAAGGGCAAATAGCCCCGGTTCACGTAGTAGTCCGACTCTCTTCGTCCATATGTCCCATATATTTCTAATCCCCTAAAGGCATGGGTGTATCGTCCTTGGTTCGTTAGCTTGCATGCTATGTAACCCTCTTGTCGGATCAACTATCGTGTTGTTATCGTTGCGCCATTTCTCAAAAAATGTTGTGTATGTTACTACGTATGAATTTCCTGGCGCATCGCAATATCACCTACCTTCGTACTTACCAATCATTGCTACCTCACAAATTTTTTTCAGAAATTTAGCACATCACAACAACATACAACGATCACAAAAATGTTATTGCGAGTCTAACATATAGTTTTCCAGAAGTACGAAAAATTATAGCATATTTCAAATATCCTACAACCTCCTCTAGACTGCTAATATACCTTGCTGTCAAGACATGTATATCACCAAAATATAACCCAAGATGTTTACATACAACCAGGTCTCCTTTGAAACATCAACAAATATCGAATACATTCCAAGTAATATGAAATTATGAAACCCTAATTTCCGTAACCTAAAATCCAAATTCTCGCAACCTAAATCCTAAATTTCTGAGAAAATTCGAGAGCACACATAAAATTGATGAAACATTACACAATAAAAAAATTCATAATTTTTTGAGCTCATTTTCTACATTTACAAATCCATACAAACCACTTATATAAAATTGCGAGAAAAATTCTAGATGAATAAAATTACGAAAAATTTACACAAGCAAGAATACTGTGTCGGGAGGCTCCGCGTAAAATTTCATAAATTTTTGAAGTCGTTTGCTATATTTTAAAATTCAAACGAATCGTCGAAACCCGCTTAACCCTAACCCTAATTTCTGGAAATTTCCGGAAGGGGACACGTGGCGGGCCATGGGCGCTACCATACGGCGGCCGTGCGGAAGCGGCGCATGGCGGCCGGCGGTGGCATGCCGCACGGCGGCTGTGAGGTAAAGCGTTAAATGTGCAAAAAAAGTTTTATACGTAACCAGATCCGTAAATACGATATAAAAAAGTGATAATGCTGCCATACTCTCGATTGACAGCAAGCAATGTCAGTAATAAAATACGTAAACATGTTTAACGCCAGGTATGTGTGTTTCAGGGAATGCCCAAAAAATGGACAGTGTTCCAGAAAAAAAAAAAGAGCCAGTTGTTGCCCATTGGTTATTGCTTAGCTTAGGAGTGTTTCTACACGAGAGGCTGGTTATAGCATCAGCATCAGAATTGGAGTATCAAACTACTGTACGAATACTTTGCTTGAGCTGAAACTTGCTTGAGTTTTTGCCGGTACTTGAAATGAGGCTGGGACCAAACTATATCATGCACTCATATACCAAACTATACCACTCATATTGTAACATTGAACGGGAGCTGGGACCAAATCCATCTAGATCTAGCTAGATGGCAATACTTCGGATGCAAAACGCAAACTGCGGCGCACTAAAGAACACCGTAATACCCATCCGTGTGAGCTCCATACATCGATACCACTCTGCATCTCTGAATCAACGGAGGCACGCACGCTAGAATTGGTGAGTATATACGAGTTTGTGGTACACTGCGTCGCCGAGTCGTCATACAGATGCAATGCAACATTCCAATCCAGTAGACCTCTATGGAATGGGCAATAGGAGATCATGGGCAACTGGAGCCTACTGGCTACTGCTCCGTTTTTTTTGCTCTCACCGGGGCCACACTGCCACACCACGCCTGAAAGGTTCTATTTGCTCGGTCGATGTCGATCATGGTGTCTGTCTGCCTAGCTTGCGTTCCACTTCTGGGAGAGAGTGGTGGTGATGGGCCAAAGACATGACATGTGTAATGTGTTGATTAATTTACCTACTTCATACATCATATAAAGGCTAGAGATCTTCGAAACAATGGAGACAAATTCCTCACACGTACGTTAGTTAGCAACACTGGGGAACTCACCAAGGCTGAGGTGGGCTCCTGGAGCTGGTCAGCTGTTGTACTTAGGTCCAACCAACATCAGAGTTTTCATGCATAGTGCGACTGTGATTCAATCTATATATTCTAGTACCACCGCAAGGACTTACTACATGTGCATAGATTGTCGTGTAAATTAATGTCATACATAGATAATTCACATTGCGTGTCGCATTTTAAATATTGCTGACTTTATTCGTGCATGATAGCTGTCGGAGCATTGCTACTTCTTCTAATGGATCGACGATTAGGAGAAATACGACAACTAGGAGTTGACCCCGAGGTATTTACCCATTGAAGACCTCCCACAACTGGGAGTGGGCAAGATAAGGGAAAGACAGTGATAGTCCCTGATGCCCCTGTTGCACCAAAGATTATTTTGGATAGGGACAAGCCCAAAAAAGACATTTATAGCTGAGTGTTGGGAGGCCCACGCCTGCAAGGGGTAGTAGGATGTATGTCCGCAAGCTTGAGTTCATTTCTATCTGTCAAATGTTTTCCTTTCCAAAAGACGTGTTTGTATAGTATAGTTCGGGTCGAAGGTTTGTGCATATAGCCATTTGTACCGTAGGAATAGCTAGGAAAATATATGCACCTAACTAGACCTACGCGCCATGTAATTCTTGACTTGCTTGAAACGAAGCTTACAAAATATTTCACCAATTTTTGAGTTCTTTGTGTAAAAACTTAAAAGGGGTTCATCCACATAAAACGATTAACACATGATTTATTTACAAACAATTGCAGTCAGCAAACTCCAGGTTTTCTTACCACTAACAATTATTCCAACCATTTAATTTTGTAAATTTAAAGCTAAGTTTATTTAAATTATTTTTAAAATAGCCTTATGTAGGTGGCCAGCCCGACTTGGCACGTCTCCTCGGCTCCTCCCTTTCGTCAAGTCCGGTAGTCGGCCGAGGAGGAGCGCGTTGACAGCGACGGTTGAGGAGGTGGCGACAGCCGAGGAGGAGTGTGGCGGTGACAGCGGCACACGATGGGCTATATGGGCCTATCGGCCTGTTGGGCTAATCGTGCCTGGGCTGGCACGGCACAGCTCGTAAGGTCGGCGTGTCGTGCTTGGGTCGACACCGAGCCTGGTCGGCCGTCTTGCGTTTGCGATGGGCGAACCATCTTGGGATAGCCCATTTAGCCACCTCTATCGTTGACTCACCGTGTGATTGGGTCTAATCGCCTAGTGGGCCGACGATTGAGGGTTATAGAACGTTTGGTGGGCTGACGATCGAGGGTTATTTCTGTAAGAAAAAAATAAAATGTAGGTTGTTTAAAAAAAGGGTTTATTTAGAACAAAAAAATTCCGCATGCGCCAACCACGCGCGAGTTTTGGGCCTTCCGGGCGGCCGCATTGTTCGTCCGCGCCGGCGCACCGAGCAAGTGGCTGAGACGCGACTTTTCTCGGTTGGCACGGCGTTGCTGCCTTCCTTTCCCCGGCCTTGCGGTCCGTTGCCATCTTTCTGGTTCATGCTTGCGGACGCAGCGCGATCGAATTCGACAGCCCTACCAGCCCGTCGGCTGCGGCCCAGTACGGCATGCCCATTTTGACGAATGGGCCTTATGTCTCTGATCTTCTATTTGCCACTGCTCGAGATCTTCTCCGACTATGTACTTTACTAGAGCCAGCTCAAAAACAGTAAAATTTCCATAGCAGCGCAGGTTCTATAGATGGAAACTCGGCCAAAATTTACACCCGCGCAGTGGAATTGTAAAACTGTAGTCACAGCACGACTTGATCACCACTAATAACCATACAACATGAGATCAATGGACGAGGAGCAACCTGAATAAATGAGTAAAACGACTCCAAAAATTAATCTTTCCGAGTATATATAAGGGCCGCATGATGACAGTCGTGCGCACGGCCGAACGTTTTCTTGTTGGCGGGCAATTTAGAGTTTTAGATATGATGATATATGCAAACATACGATTTCATTCGAACCATGAATTATCAAACTTTTTTGATCCATCAACAAAATCTCGGATTCAGAGTGAGGCAAATAAGTGTGACGAAACAGTACGTCTCACATGTTCTAACTTCTGAGCCCTTCAGGGCGACAATTTTTAAACCTGAATCTATCCAACAACTTGATCACCTTGTTGATTGAACTTAAACGACATCACCGATAAAGATTCACCACCTTCATGGATGTTGTTTTCGTATTGACATTCTCCGAGTTGTGCACTAACAGCAAAGCACGCGTTGATGGCAAGTGAAACCATCTGACCTTTCTTCCTCGAATCTCAAATGTCAGCAGCGGCTCCACTCCATGGGATCAACATTGCAGAGGACTAGCCCATTTAGCGCTCCCTGTTTTACACACGCAAAAAGACTGAAAAGAGTACTGGACGACTTACTTCCAAATACATCAAACCTTTAGAGCATCTTGTGCTGAATTTATGAATTCATTGTCCAGAACTTACAGACGTTGTAAAGCTAGCCACTCTCCCATATTGATTTAGAAAAAAAACAAGAAATGAAAATATGCTAGGAAACCTGGATATCTGAACAGGAACATATATAAAGCAACATTCCAATGGGAAATGATTATCAGAAGACAAGGGATGTTCCATTAGTTTAACTCCTAAGATGCATTTAGTTCTCCTTGATACTTAAGTCACCAAAACCACCTTTTAATCCAAACCTGACATAGAGTGGCAGTGGTCTTCTTTCATTTCGGCATCAACATCTAAACGTGCATAGCAATAACCGAATGAACATGAACATGATCTTGTTTTCCCAATAAGAAAACCCGCTATTGTTTATTAACTAGAGTAACAGGTTAAAACTGTTATTGTTCTAGTATGCAACACATACTTCTAATCTGAATGTTACTAGCAAGCTTCTAATCCTCTCCACATTGAACCCTCAAATTCACCGTTTTTTTAAAATAATATTATTTTAAAAAAAATTTACAAAAATAAAAATTTGAGTTTTTTTTTTTAACAAAACTAGGCTACCGTTACAATTTGAAATGACAAAATCGTCATGTCGTCATTCCAAATGGCAACAGTAGCCCAGAACAATACAGAGAGGTCCTTGTCGCCAATTGAAATGGTGACAGAGATCTCCTTGTTTAAATTTTTTAATATTAAAATCTAGGACAATCGTCATTTCAAATGACGACAAGGATCCCGCCAATCCCTAAATTTTCCAATATTAAAATTTAGGAAAATTGCCAATTCAAATGGCGACAGGGATCCCACAAGTCTTTAATTTTTTTAATATTAAAATTTAGGGAAATCACCACTTGGAATGACAACAGAGATCTCGCAAGTTCCTGATACCATTCCAAATGGTGGCATAATCTACACTATAAAAGATCCCAAAATTCTGGTATAACTCTCTTTTATTCAGAAAAAAGAGAAGAGGGGAGGGAGGGGAGAGGAGAGGAGAGGAGCAGGGAGGAGTAGAGGGGAGGAGAGAAGCTAGCGAAGCATTGCCCATCTGGTCGTCCACCTTTCAGGTAATTTTTTTAACCGAATGGATTACATAGTTTTAGATGTATGGTTACGTAGTGTAGTATGTTGTACATAATCATTTTCAGTGGGTAGTTTAGTTTTAGATATATGGTTAATTATGGAAATCTTGTTTACAGTGCAGTATGTCAAATATGTCGGACGCCTCCAATTTTAAAATTTACTACGGTCAGAGAACTATTCTAGAGGGTCCCGAGGGGATTGATTTGCGCTATTTCCAATCGGCAATCGTGACCCTAACAAGACCAAAGCGGCGTACATCGGGCACTGTGATGCGATGGTTGTTCCACACATTCGATTTAGACCATGCTGTGTATGATCTGAGATTGAGTTGTCTTGCTAACCGAGCACCACAGGGCACATATTGGGAGTTAGTGCAGCTCAAGGGAACAAGGTCATGGCAGTCGTATTTACGCAGGGCGAGGGAGGAACGGTGGGATTTGGTCCTTCTGGCCCAGGCATATGCCAAGCCCACTCCTGCATCGGCGGCTGAACAAGAAGGGGGTGGTTATGCCAAAGAACAAGTTGGGGACTCCAACAACACCGTGGCGTACACAATGACCGAAGGTTCGGGAGTTGCTGATGCTGTCGATGAAGACCGTGCGGAAGGAGCTCCTTCAGTTAGGCAAGATAGTGGGGTTGCTGACGAGGGTGAGGAGCTGGAAGCCCTAGTCCAAAGGATGTATCTCGAAGAACATGACTGCATGGCATTTTCAGAAGATGAAGGATCCGACAACGAGTATGTTGTGGACCAGCATGCGGTTCCATCCGAGTGGAACAAATACCAGTTCGACAACCTCGTCGTCAACGAAGGCTCCCTTGTGACATAGGAGTACGAGTAGAGCGAGGTCAGGCGAGGAGCTATGTACAAATGCAAGGAGGCTGTGCAGGAGGCGGTCAAATTCTGGGCCTTGTCGGTGCAGCGTACATTCACCATCGTCAAGTCTAACCCAAGATACTACGACGTGAAATGCAATATAGAGGGATGCCCTTGGCGAGTGCACGTATTTAAGCCTAAGTGGGACACCTACTGGAAATGCTCTATAGTGGTCCCTCACACATGTGTCGTCGCTGAGTCAGTGTAGTCTCACAAGAACCTGTCATCAGGCTTCATCATGAATATCATGTACCGTGAGATCGTGGATAATCTAGATTTTGAGCCACGATCCATCATTCGGACGATTGAGGCAAGGTTCCAATACACAATCAGCTGTGCCAAGGCGTGGAGTGCAAAACAGAATGCATTGGAATCAAGGTTCGGTACATTTGAGGACTCCTACCACAACCTGCCCAGCCAACTTCGGGTCATACAGGACGGGAATCCTGGTACTCATGTCGCCATTGAAGATTCCACGCATCCAAAGTGGGGCAATAAGAGGGTACTGAAGCGGACATTCTTCGCCTTTGGTTCATGCATCAATATATTCCGGCATTGCTGTCCAATCTTCTACGTGGATGACACATCCCTAACTGGAAAGTACAAGAGCCAGATACTGACTGCAATAGCGATAGATGTGAACAATCAAGTTCTTCCCATGGCATTCGCATTCATTGAAAGCAGGAACACAGATAGGTGGTTGTGGTTCCTATGGAATTTGAGGATTTCTGTTATACAGGGCTGTCCTAACGTATGCGTCATACATGATCGGCATACGGGTTTGCTGAGTGCAATAACTCAGCTACAACAAGTAGAGAATGAATAACTTCCACAGGTGGATCTGCAGAGCATGTGGTGCATAAGACGCTTGGGTTCAAACTTCTACAAGCAGTTTCGCAACAAGTATAAGATGAACCTGTTCAAGCGGTTGTGAAACCAGAACCAACAGCGAAAGTTTGACGCACTCTGCAAGATTCTGGATGAGTGGACCCAAACACACAGAAGGGAGGCAGCGAAAAAGGCCGCTACAAGCGATGACTAGGCCCCCGAAGCATTGCCACAGCTACCCACAGATGGTCCTAGTGTGGCGAGGAAGATGGGGGCGTAGGTGAAATGCTTCTCGGACTGGATTGAGCATGTAACAGCCCAAAATTTCAAATTTGGTTAAAGTTTAAAACTTATTTGAATGTGTGAATTTTCTGAAGTTTTAAAAGCTTTTCTTTAAATTGTTTAAAGCCAAAACAAATTTAAATTCAAAATCTATTACCAACTTTAAGTTGGAATTATTTTATTTAAGTCCATAATAATTCTAGGAACTTCTGTGAATTTTTCTAGAATTTTTAGAATTGTTTTGCTATTTTCTAAAGCTTGAATGAATTTGTAGAATTATTTCAATTGGAAAATCTCAAATGCTTTTGGTAAAACCGCCAAGGCCTTCTCCTATTCACCGCACGTCTTGGCCTCTCACGGCCCATCACGGCCCGCCCGCTCTCCACCTTCCTCTCACCTCCAGCCCCACCCGCCAATGACCTCCTCCACTTCCATCGCCGCCCGGTCATCTCTCCCGACCCTTTCTTCCTCAGGGCCTGTTTCGGCCGCCATTGGAGCAGGCGGGAGCTCGGGAACCACCTCCCGAACCGCCCGATCTTGGCGTGCGTCTTGGCGTGAACCGCCTGCGCCGAGCCGCTCCCCTCTCTCCTCTCTTCTCCGCGCCCGACTCGGCCACGCGCCCGAAACCACCGCCGCCACGTTCATGCACACGATCTCCACTCCTCCTCCGCCCCGGCCCTATAAAAGGCAGCCCCGGGTGCGCCTTCCTCCCCATACCTCAGCGCCGCCACCCACATCCCTCCTCCTCCTCTGTAGAGCCCGAATTTTGGAGTTCTTCGCCAGCGGGGAGCTCTTGGTTCTTCTCCGATTCCGGCGCCACCGTTGACGCCGCGTTCTTGCCGCCACCACCACTCGCCTCGCCATGACGCTGGCTTGGCGCACCTCGCCACGCCGGAGGACCCGGAACCTCTACTTAAATCGTCGCCAGTATCTCGCCGCTTCTTCCTCGTCGCCGCCGCCTCGTCCCACGACTTGTCGAGTGGGTGGCCTTGACATCCCCGCGTCTCCTCTTTCTCTTGCCGCCCTCGCCGGACTCCGCCAAGCCGCCGTTTGTTGGCGACCATGGGGACCGTCTTGACGCTGCCGCCGCTACCCACGTCGGCGCCACCTCATGCCACGCGGGTGCCACGTCGCCCATTTCGGCTGACATGGCGCACGGGTGGCACAGGCCATGCCACCTCACCCCTTCCATGTGCGCAAGCGCGTGTGATCGAGTCCATGTGGACCGTGTCCATGACACGTGGGACCCACATGTCGGATTTATTAAATTTCGATTAAACTCAAGGTGATGTCGACATTATGCAATAAACTAGATTTCCTTTAGAAAAATAATTGAGAAAATGGATTAAATTGCGATTTAGGCTTTAAGTTTATAAAATTCATATCTTTTGATTCTTAACTCCAAATTAGGTGATTCCAATTTCTAAAATCTTATAAAATCAATATCTAGCTAAATCTTGTGGGTAAAGCTGTACAAACTCTGCAGAGTAGAAAACTATTCGAATAGCCGCGTCCGCGGTTATGGACATGCTAGCAAAGCCACTTTGAGTTAGACTTGTTTTTGGTTTTAAAATGAATTCAACAGATGTTTGCAGGATGGTTAGTCCTGTGGGAAAAATTGGGCGGTTAGCCATTGTGATTGGAGGATATCCATCACCTTTGTTGGAGGTTATCCACATTATACAATTGTCTTTTAAAATTATGGTTTTAGATATCGTATGAAAATGGCCTTACAATCTACTATGATTATTTAATCTAAAACCGCTGCTTTATGCAAAATAACCCTGCCAATGTCCTTTGTTTACCTTATGCATGCATTACAATTCCATATTGGGTGTAACTTGCGAGCACGGTAGTTGTGCTCATGCTTGCTTCATGCAACAAAATTTCGGAGAAGACTACTATCGGGGCGGTGAGGACACCGACGCTTAGGCTCGCCTCGGGCGATTACTGTGGCGGATCGTTCGCCTACTACTACTATTGTTTTACTTCATTGTGTTATTTACTCTTTTATTTGGCTTCATGCCCAATTGTATCGAACTCGATTTACTATTAATGCAATGCGAGATTTGGTTATGTTATCATTTTTGTAACTGTGTACACCGGAAATCTGGATGGTGTATGAACACGAGGGTTCGGGATCTTCGTTCCCTGTCCGACAAAAGTGGTATCGAGCCATATCGATATGAGTCGTGGCCTTAGATTGCCTTAAGGACTTATTTTCAAAAATTAAAACTATTTTGAGTCTATCGAGTCATTCTCAACCTTTCTCTTTAAAATATTTACTAACTCATCTCCTCCTCAAAATTTTAGATGGTCGAAAGACCGGATGCTACTTCCCACGGAGCCTTTCTTTGATCTTGGGCGAGATACTTTGGGAAATGATGCAAACACAGGTTACGAAGAGGCCAACTTTCCAAGGATTCAAGTACCGTGGAAGAACAACAATGTGGAGAGTAGAGGTGCTCATCTACTCCAATCTCGCACCGGACACCGTCTTCCACGTCTTTGACGCTCCGATCCGGCGCGATACCTTTGATGATGGCATTCAGGATGCGGCAAGAGAGGCAGTCCGCCACCTTCGCTACACCTACGATCATCGCCTTCATGGCACCGGGTTTCATTATTACCCGATGCACATTCCGACTCGGCTCGACAAGATACTTTCAACTCCGCTAGAGCGAAGATTCCCCAGTGGACGCATCAGTGGATCTGGCTAAGGCTTTGGACTACGCCTATGGGAACACATTGAATGACTTGCTTACCGCTAATGCAGGACTCTGGAGGCGAGAGAGAAGTCAAGATCGTAATCTACTGAGCTAGCTAGCCACAAGGCGGGTGAGGCTAGCTCCATGAACCGGATTATACCCTAGTACCCCATAGTGATTATCTTCCCTTTAGCTCGATCTTTAGTTGTGAATTATGAGCTACTATCTTATTTGTGGTAGCCATAATCTTTGAATAAAATGAATTAATAAAGGAACTTTTTGGAAAATCTGCTCTTTGTCTTGTGTTCTTGGGCTATTAGAATTTTCCCCTTTAGAACTTCCTATCTGTCTATCTCTCCTAAATCTTTGGAGTTCTAGCAAATGGTGACCACCGTCATTCGCAAGCGATGGCGATGTCCGAGGTCGGGGCAACGAAAACGCAGATTACCAGGAGGATCCCGTGCAGCAACCACCACCGCCACCAGTTGAAGGACCAGATTGGCGTCAGATGATGGAAAACCAGAATCATCTGATTAACCTCCTAGCTCAGTCCCTCAGCAGCGTGCAAAATGTGCAGGCAACAGCTCGGACTGCACCACCACCTCCACCTATGCAGAGGTTGACCATGGCCGACTTCATGCGCATGCGCCCACCGACATTCTCCAGCAGCACGGAGCCGATGGATGCCGATGATTGGATTTGTGCTATCGGAAAGAAGTTGGATATTGCACAGTGTACCGACCGTGAGAGAGTCCTGTTTGCCTCTCACCAGCTCACCGGTCCCGCATCGGAATGGTGGGATAACTACAACATCTCCCATGCCGATGCGCAGACAATCACTTGGGCGGAGTTTGTGCGGGCTTTCCGCCATGCACATATCCCCGCGGGGATAATGACCTTAAAGAAGAAAGAGTTCCACGTGCTCTGACAAGGCAACCGCCTTCAGAGGTGAATACCGCACCGGTTCAACCACTTACTCGCTATGCCCCAGCCAGATGTGGCTAGTGATGAAGAAAGGCGAGAAAGGTTCATGGATGGTTTGAACGATGAGATCTCGATCCGGTGGTCTCCAATGACTACACCGACTTCCAGCAGTTAGTGAATAAAGCTTTTCGCCAGGAGGCCAAACATCTGGAGATGGAGAATCGCAAGCGAAGGAGGGCCGCTCAGAAGTTTAACTCTGGAGGGCAACCCAAGCCTCGCCTTGCTCAGCCTCAGCCACCCAGCGTGGTAGATTCCAGTCTTCTACGCCTAGAGCTCCAAAGACCAGGCGCCCAGATTCTTCGCTTCATGAAGAATGCACCAAGAGATGGTTTAATGAAGAGCCCAACTCCATCGGCGGCGTGTGACACGCTACCATTACTGCGAGACGGTATTATGCCAACAAATGCCCGAAGAAGCGGCGATCTGCGACACCGGCTAGGCGATGTCGAGTACCGACCACAAGCGGCACCCCAAAGCCGGCGGTCAAGTTCATGAAGGGACGTGTGAACCACGTTCTGGCGAAGAAGCTCGGCGGCACGGATGTCGTCCTTGGTACGTTCTTGTTAATTCGATACCGGCGCCGATTACCTGTTTGATTCCTGAGCCGCATTCTTTTGTATCCAATAAGTTTGTGGGCAAAAATGGGTTACCTATTTCTCCATTAAATAACCCTATGATAATCCATTCCCGGGCTCGAAATGAGAACTAGTTCTTTATGCGAATCTTACCTGGAGATATCCTGAGTTTCCTTCATAGCAGCACTTGATAGTTACGCATTCTCAAGGTCTAGATGTAATACTTGGGATGGGTAGGTTAGCCAAGAATCAGGGACGGATAGACTGTGGCAATAGGTCTATCACTCTCACTAATGAGGAAGGAGTCACAGTTGAATTCAAGCCCAAGACCTGCACCGGAGGGAGTTCCATACTGACCAGCTTGAAGGAGTTAAAGCTTGAAGATATACCAGTGGTGCAAGATTTCCCAGATGTTTTTCCCGATGATTTACCTGGCATGCCACCGGACAGGGACATAATGTTCTTAATTGACTTAGTCCCAGGAACCGCTCCAATCTCGAAGCGACCCTATAGAATGCCGGCTAATGAATTGGCAGAGATGAAGAAACAAATTGAAGAGTTGCGGAGCAAGGGATATATTCGGCCAAGTTCATCACCTTGGGGGGCACCAGTACTGTTTGTCAAGAAGAAAGACAACAGTATGAGGATGTGTGTGGATTATAGATCACTCAATGAAGTGACAATCAAGAACAAGTACCCGCTGCCTAGGATTGACGATCTGTTCGATCAACTGAAAGGAGCAAGTGTATTCTCGAAGATTGATTTGAGATTTGGCTATCACCAATCAAGATCGGATCGAAGATATTAGAGACGACCTTCACCACTAGATATGGACTGTCTGAGTTCTGATAATGTCTTTCGGTTTAATGACGCCTCGCTTATTTCATGAATATGATGAACAAAGTGTTCATGGAATTCTTGGATAAGTTTGTGGTTGTTTTCATCGATGACATCCTCGTCTATTCAAGAGTGAAGAAGAACATGAGAACCACCTCGACTAATTTTGGGAAAACTTCGGGGAGAACCGACTTTATGCCAAATTGACAAGTGCGAATTTTGGCTAAGTCAGTGGCATTCCTTGGACATATTGTGTCCGCAGGAGGAGTTGCGATAGATCGACCAAAGTCGAAGCGGTAATGGATTGGAAACAACCTAAGTCATCACAGAGGTGAGAAGTTTCCTTGGATTGGTGGATATTACATGATTTATTGAAGGTTTCTCCAAGATAGCAAGACCAATGACTCAACTTCTAAAGAGGAAAAGAAATTTGAATGGACGGAT
This sequence comes from Phyllostachys edulis, assembly GCA_036346405.1. Classification (NCBI taxonomy): domain Eukaryota; kingdom Viridiplantae; phylum Streptophyta; class Magnoliopsida; order Poales; family Poaceae; genus Phyllostachys; species Phyllostachys edulis. The sequence goes on from CM070551.1 coordinate 29,106,089, forward strand.
GCTTGTGAGGAAAGTTTCGGGAGTGAAGACGAGATTAGTTTACACTTGTGTTGGTCCTACCGGACATCCATAAGGATTTTGTGATTTTCTGCGACGCATCCCGTCAAGGACTCGGCTGTGTACTGATGCAAGAGGACAAAGTTGTCACTTATGCATCTCGACAATTGCGGCCACATGAAGGGAATTATCCAACTCACGACCTTGAGTTAGCAGCGATTGTACATGCATTGAAGATCTGGCGGCATTATCTCATTGGTAACCGCTGTGAGGTTTTCACGGATCATAAGAGTCTGAAGTACATCTTTACCCAGTCTGACCTTAACCTCCGTCAGAGAAGATGTCTGGAATTAATAAAGGATTATGACATTGGAATTCATTATCATCCGGGCAAGGCAAATGTGGTTGCAGATGCCACGAGCGTAAAGCGTGTGCAATACCATTTTAGTTGAGAAGAATTAGCCAGAGTTGTACGAAGAATTGAAGCATTTGAACTTGGAGATTGTTGATCAAGGTTGTGTGAGCGCTTTGGAAGTTCAATCAACACTTCAGAGTCAGATCAGAGAGAAGCAGAAAGAAGATGAAGACATCAAGGAAATCAAGAAGAATATGAGAAGAGGCAAAGCCCGAGGATTCGCCAAGATGAGCAAGGAACGATGTGGTTCGAAACCGCATCGTGTACGGATCAACGAGTTTAAAGCGATCGATTAGAGGAAGCTCATGAGTCGTCTTATTCCATTCATCTGGCGGTACCAAGATGTACCGGATCTAAAGGAAAGATATTGGTGGGTCGAGATGAAGCGAAATTGCTGAGTTAAGTAGCTTTGTTGATGTTTGTCGGTGAGTCAAAGGCGAGCATCAAAGACCCGCCGGTTTGCTACAACCGTTGCCAATTCTGAGTGGCGGTGGGAAGAAGTTGGTATGGACTTCATCACGGACTTCTTAGGACCCAATCGGGATGTGATTCCATCGGGTGATAATTGACCGGTTGATGAAAGTAGCTCACTTTATCGGTCAAGACCACCTCTGATCTGACAAGTTAGCGAATCAGATATGGCCAAGATAAATGCATCTCGTGGAGTACCCAAGAAGATGGGTGTCGACGGGGTTCACATTCACGTTAAGATTTTGGCGATCGCATGAAGCTTTGGGAACCAGACTCAATTTCAAAGATTGCATATTATCCACAGACGGATGGCGAGACGAGCAGTCAGCAGTTCTTGAAGACATGCTTGAACTGCGCCTTAGAGTACGGACAAAGTTGGGACAAGAATCGCCCTATCTGGAATTTTCGTACAATAATAGCTACCAAGCCGGTCTTGAGATGTCCCCATTTGAGGCTTTGTATGGCAGAAAATGCAGAACTCCGCTTCTTTGGGATGAAGTAGGAGAGCATCAGTTCTTTGGACCGGAGTTGATCAAAGAAGCTGAAGCAAGGTTAAAACAATAAGAGAACATCTAAAAGTAGCTCAAACCCGACAGAAATCGTCGGCGAGAGTTGACCTTTGCAGAAGGAGATTTCGTCTATCTCAGAGTTACTCCACTCCGAGGAGTTAGAAGGTTCCGAACTAAAGGAAAACTCACACCCAGATTTGTGGGACCTTACAAGATTCTAGCAAGAAGAGGCGAAGTTGCATATCAGCTCGAGCTACCAGCATCCTTATCCGCCGTCCACAATGTCTTCCATGTTTCATAGCTAAAGAAGTGCCTTCGAGTGCCTGAAGATCAGACCCCTCTAGAAAGCATTGATCTTCAAGAAGACCTCACATATGTGGAGCAACCGATCAAGAGGGTATTGAAGCGGACATTCTTCGCCTTTGGTTCATGCATCAATATATTCTAGCATTGCTGTCCAATCTTCTAGTGGATGACACATCCCTGACTGGAAAGTACAAGAGCCAGATACTGACTGCAATAGCGATAGATGTGAACAATCAAGTTCTTCCCGTGACATTCGCATTCATTGAAAGCAGGAACACAGATAGGTGGTTGTGGTTCCTATGGAATTTGAGGATTTCTGTTATACAGGGCTGTCCTAACGTATGCATCATACATGATCGGCATACGGGTTTGCTGAGTGCAATAACTCAGCTACAACAAGTAGAGAATGAATAACATCCACGGGTGGATCTGCAGAGCATGTGGTGCATAAGATGCTTGGGTTCAAACTTCTACAAGCAGTTTCGCAACAAGTATAAGATGAACCTGTTCAAGCGGTTGTGAAACCAGAACCAACAGCGAAAGTTTGACTTACTCTGCAAGATTCTGGATGAGTGGACCCAAACACACGGAAGCGGCGAAAAAAGGCGCTTCTAAGCGATGACTAGGCCCCCGAAGCATTGCCACAGCTACCCACAGATGGTCCTAGTGTGGCGAGGAAGATGGGGGCATAGGTGAAATGCTTCTCGGACTGGATTGGCATGTAACAGCCCAAAATTTCAAATTTGGTTAAAGTTTAAAACTTATTTGAATGTGTGAATTTTCTGAAGTTTTAAAAGCTTTTCTTTAAATTGTTTAAAGCCAAAACAAATTTAAATTCAAAATCTATTACCAACTTTAAGTTGGAATTATTTTATTTAAGTCCATAATAATTCTAGGAACTTCGTGAATTTTTCTAGAATTTTTAGAATTATTTTGCTATTTTCTAAAGCTTGAATGAATTTGTAGAATTATTTCAATTGGAAAATCTCAAATGCTTTTGGTAAAACCGCCACGGCCTTCTCCTATTCACCGCCGCGTCTTTAGGCCTTTCACGACCCATCACGGCCCTTGCTCTCCACCTTTCCTCTCACCTCCAGCCCCACCCGCCGATGGACCCCCCCACTTACGACTATACCATGGTCATAAGAAGACTCACGACCATGGGGTGGTTTACAACCAGACAGCTTGACCTCTCCCTTATAAATATTAAGGGGTATACTTAAGACTAATATGTAGATATTAATATCTATAATAAGAATTACAGATGAATAAATAAATGAGGATTATTAGATCCTCATCATCTAGGCCCCCAGCTTCAAGTGAAAGTAACTTACTTGAAAAAAGAGTCGTAGAAGGTCTTACGACCACAAAGTAGTCGTAGAATCATGGTCAAAAGTAAAAGCCTTTCTGACTGGTATTTCATTTGACCAAAAATAGACTTGGTCAAGAAGGTAATTTCGTTTGAGGTGTAAAGACAAACTCGATTTTCTCGAATAGGCAAATTAAAGAATCTCAATCGACTCTTACAAATCTATTCGTTGGAGCGGTTCCTAAAGATGTGGCAACTGTTGAGTTCCCACGATCTTTTAACTCAAGCGTGCAGTTATAAGAAGTCACCGTAGGCGCAGATTAGGGTTTTTTACATTTCCCCATTTGCTTGCACTGTTCGTCAAGCTCTTGCGCTCTCCGTCGCCAACCAAATCGTTCTCTCTCTTGAAATCCTTCCAAACCCAAATCACTCGCACTTAGAGAAAATGGCTGGAGCCACTTCCAAGTGGGTGGAATTAGAGATGGTTTCATCCGAGATAAATTCCTTGGTCGCTGCCGAGAAGATTCCGAAGAGAGAATTTATGAAGTGGATTGAGGCTACCGGGCAACATTGACCGTCGGGAGAGATCGGTCAGATCCCCGTCTTTCAGGTGTACTGCGAGTGTGGCCTTTGACTGCCTGCTCATCCCTTCCTTACACTTGTACTCGAGCACTTTGGGTGGAGTTGGCTCTTGTACTTGTGCGAATCTTACCTTGTGATCCTTCTAGACCTAGAGCTCCTCCAATAATACTATGAAATAATCAGACAATCTGGAATTGTCGGGAGCTGTGGTATGAAGATCCACGATGAGAAGACCAAGGAGTACATTCAGATGTTCACCCGGTCGTTGTGGCCGGTGTGGAAGAAGAAGTGGTTCTACTAGGAGACGACTAATGAAGACAGCCTTTCCTTCGTAGGGAAGACTGCTGATAAGATTTCTTTCTAGGATTTGACTCTCAAGGATCTTGGCTGGATCGCCCCCTATATTCAAGCCATAAAAGACTTGAAAGAAGAGGGGCTCACCGAATGGCATGTGGTGAAGGATTTCATCACGCGTCACATCAGCCCTTTGAAGAAACGAGCACATCCCATGTGGAGGTACTCGGGGGGCTAGAGATTTGACCAGAGATTATGAGAAAGGTAAGTAATATTTCAACTTAACTTTATTTTGGTTAATCTCAAGCCTAACCGCTAAATGTTCTATCCGCTTGCGCAGATCTCCCTCAAATAGACATTGACACCCGAGTTAAACTCGTTTGCGAGAAAAGCCCACCACCTGATGTGGTGGCTCCTTGAATCCTGGCAGTCGTATCCACAAAGGAGAAGAATAAATGACTAATGGTAACCAAGGATTGATTCCTTCTTTGGACCCTCGTAGTCGTAGGAAACGACCACCAAATAATGTTTCTTTTTCTAACCTTTGCAGAAAGTAGGCATGGAAGACCGTCAGGACGACCAAGAGGTTGGACTGATGGTTATTGGCACGGAGGCAGAGCAAGTGAAAGCTCCTTCGGCCAAAAAGCGTTGACTTGTCAAGGCCGTCGACAAGCAAGAGATGGGATCCAGTTTCGATCCGACAAGGCCCTTTGCACAATTCTTTACATACATAGTTGCTACGGAGAAAGCAAAGACGATCGAAGTGATTGAAGCCCTTAAGCTCAAAGCCCCAAAGACCAAGGTACCATTCTAATATGATGACAAGACTTTTTCAGTCTCAGCTTCTCATGGCTTTGTTGAGCAACTAGAAAAGGAGAACTGGAAAAGCTTTGTATCTATTGTGATGGATACCGCTGCGTCGGCAGAGTCTATGGCTGAGGAAAGTACTACTCCTGAGGTGGTCGAAACATGTTTCGACCATCAGGAGAGTCAAGAGGGCCAAGGAGCGGTAGTTCTCGCTCAACACCAACGACTAAACGTGGTTGTGGCAGACCCCATTCCTCAGCTCGAATTTCAACGAGGCGTGGTCGAAGAGAAGAAGTCGAAGAAATCTTCCTTAGGGAAGGTTTCTTATGGATTCAAGATCAAGTCTAGGAAACGAATGTATGTACAAAGACAAAAGTATAAGAATAGCATTTACCTTTTGCTCTCTACAAATTTGACATGTTTTTGTTTCTATGATCTTAGCCCGACCCCTCCAGTCGCTGAGGACGCTTCTGTCGAGAAGCTCGCTGCCCTTTTTCTGTAGTCGAGGAAACGATAGCGGGAGTGGCCACGACTACGACCACTATCTCTGTGGTGGAAGAAGTCGTTGCTGCTCAAGCGACTATGACCACGGAGGCAGTCGCGGGATCGACTGTCGTTCCTTCGGTGGAGGTGGTCGTTCCTGCCAAAGCAACCATGACCACTGAAGTGGTTACGGAGGTAGAGGCAAAGACAGTGAATGATGCGGTGGAAGCATCTGGGCAAGGTGGCAGAACTTCCGATCATCGTACCGGAAAGGAAGTCATTGAGGACGTTCCCTCAGGCTCCCAAGGAAAAACTGCCGGCACTGTCATCACTGAAGAAGAAGAAAAAGAGTACCATAACTTTTTCTCTGAGTTCTTTGGACCTGCTTACATTGTGGGATCTTCCGCATTCAGGTCTTGTAACCGAGTTCCTCATCCTGAGGACATTCCTAACTGGGGGAATATTTTCGATGACGAGCGTCTTGGAAAGGTGTGGTGGAACCGAGTCAAGGAGATCGATGAATTGAAGGATCCCACAAAGGTATTCTCCATGTTTGCTCGGACGAGCATAAATGTAAGCATCTGATGCCAAACATTTACATATGTGATTTGTTTCTCGTTTCCCATTGTCTTTCTTTATGAAGCAAGCTTTGGAACAAATTGTCACTGTTGGTGAATACAACCAAACAACTTATCTGACTGACGATAAAAAGCGAAACTCTCTGAAGGCAGAGAAATGGTAAGCTACTGCCATTTGTAATCGTTTTTACTCGACTACTTGTGTAGTTCTCATGTCTATCTTTAGGCTTTGCAGGTTTAAGACTGACGAAAAATCCTTGGCTGACGCACTCAACCATGAGAAAGACGGGACAGAGAGGCTAAGGGATGAAAATCTTGATCCGATGAAGAAACTTCAAGAGGCAAACTCTGTAGCTCTTGATCTGCCGAGTGAGATAAACTGTAAGTTCTGAACTTAAGACTGCTTATGATAATAATCCCTCGTTCTTTCTTTAACTCTTGCTTCTTTTCAGAAAAAGAGGTCGAAATGGGTAGGCTCCAAACTGAGGCATTGAAAAGGCCTTGGTTGTTCACGAACTTTCTCGTTCTGCCAAATGAAAAGGCCAGGTGATAAAGTCATGGGCAGAGCAATCTGTGAAGAAGGATGCCTCCTATGACAACGAAATTAAGCAACTTGATGCTCGACTGACTGGTAAGTAACTCTTTACCCACGACCAGTATTGCTTACAAGTTGTTTAGGGATATGCTTCTAACTAGTCGTACTCTATTTCAGAGCAAGCAGTCAAAATCAAGCAACTCCACGAAGCTTCGACTTGTAGTCAGGAGGAGACAAAGTCGTTAAAGATCAACCTTCAAGGCAACATCTCACTTCTAAACACTCGGTGGGCTTGGTGCTGAGGAAGTTACTCCTCTTGAAGACACCCTAATTGCTCAATCAAGTATTGTTGGATAGCAAGTTAGAGCTTTAAGGGAGCTGATAACTACTCTGAAGGCTAACTAGGCTGACTCGATAAGAGAAGTGGTCGAAGGTGCAATAGGTTATCCTTGGAAAAACTTAAGGCACACGACCGTAATCTTGATCTCCAACCAGTCGAGGAAAACTTCGACTGCTCCGATGCAGAAGCAACTCGTCTGATCAAAGAGGTGAAGCCAGACAGCCAGAAGGTCGTGGAGGAGATGCAAATTGGATCTCCTTCATCAAAGTAGATTGTAATAGAAAAACTTGTAAAGACAAGACTTTTGGTTATAAATATATATACCTGCTTTTTCCTGTAAATTAGCTTGTCGAGTAGCTAGTAACTCATAAGATAATAAATAGAAAAAGAAAATTGAATTTAAGACTAAGAATTGAAGTCAGATTAATAGCTTTATCCTAGCCCTCGACTATTTGCTTAGTTTATATAGATAAACTAAGTAAATAGTATATATAAGGGTTTGCTTAAAAAAAAGAAGTTTTTCCTACTTGTGTTGTCGATCTTGATTGTCATGTTCTGGTCGTAAGAGTTTAGTAACAGACAGACAATAGGAAGTTCCTTCTAGTGGGCAGGACCACATGTAGAGAGGAAGGATTTTGACTAGTGAAGCTACGTTCTCCGACTATAGTAATCGAATCAAGAGCATCAACACGAGCGTGACAAACTCTTTGGAGTGCCTTAAAAATTTATTCAACCATTTTCAGTAAACTCAATTTGTTTAACACTGATAGCAAGAGTTGGAAACAGTACGACGCTAGGAAGTTCCTTCTAGTGGGTAGGACCACTTGCAGAGAGGAAAGACTTCGACTAGTGTTGTGTCTTTCTTCGACCAATTTAAATGCATTTGAGGTTACTTAAAGGAGTCAAACAAACTATAAAAGCATACCCGACTTAGAGAATTTTTCAAAAGTAATGAAGAAATAAACTCAGGTTAAAAAGAGCTGGCTTTGAGAATGTTTTGACCAGTTTTGTTAAACCCAGTCTCTTTGTATTGGTAGCAAAAGTTAGGAACAAGGCGACACTAGGAAGTTCCTTCTAGTGGGCAGGACCACGTGCAGACAGGAAAGACTTCGACTAGGTGATGTTACCCTTCTTCGACCAGTATAAAAAAAACTGAGTGTATAAAAATGATCGAAAGACTATCCAAGCACTACTCAAAAGTAAGACAATAAAGAGTGAAGAAACCTGAAACCTTATTGTTATAGTAGGGAGTTGCACATAAAATTTGTGTAACCGGTCGATGTTCCAAGAATTGGAGAGAACCCGTCTTAGTTCCGCTCGTCACAAGACAGTCGGTGTAACCCGATCACTATGTAAGGACCTTTCCACTTAGGGGAAAGCTTATTCCGATTATACTGGGATTGAATCTTCTTCAATACCAAGTCACCTCTGACAAAAGGTCATAAGGTTGGACTTCTGATCGTAGTATTCTGCAGGCTTGTTGGTAAACCGCTGAACGGATTAGGGCTTTATTCCTCTTCTCTTCGAGCAGGTTGATGTCATCTGCTCGAAGTTGTTCCTCGGTAGAGTCGCTGAATGTTTTGACCCTTGTCGACCGGATCTTTAGTTCTGGTGGAAGCATGGCTTTAGCCTCAAAAACTAGGAAAAAAGGTGTTTCACCAGTGGCAGACTTCTTGATCGTCTGAGCGCCCATATCTCGAGGGTAATTCTTGTACCCAAGCCCCCTAGCGCTTGACAAGCTGGTCGAACACTTGGGTTTTATGCCCTGCATTATTTGGCTATTCACTCTTTCGACTGCCCAATTACTCTGTGTGTCGGCAAGAGAAGCATAATAGAACTTGGTACCTGACTCGTCGCAAAATTTCTGAAATTTTGCGCTTGGAAATTGTTTTCCATTATCTGTAATTATTCGGAAACACCAAATCGAGTAATCACGCTTCTTATCATGAACCTTTTTGCGGCTTCCGTTGTATCCCAGTCACAGGTTCGAGTTCGATCCATTTTGTGAACGTATCAATAGCCACAAAAAGGAACTCAAAGCCCTCTGGTGCTTTTGGGACTGACCCTAGGATATCAAGACCCCAGGTCGCAAAAGGCCATGAAAGAGGAATAGTTTGCAATGACGAAGCCGGTTGGTGTATTTGCCTGCTATGAAACTGACATTGTACCCATTTTGAACCAACTCTTTGGCATCATGGAGGGACGTTGGCCAATAAAAACCTTGCCGGAAGGCTTTACCAGCCATCGTTCTATAAGAAGCACGAGTTCCACAAATGCCCCGTGTATGTCGTGAAAGAGATTTAATCCTTCTTTCTGTGATATGCATCGCATGAGAACCCCTTGAGTTCCTCTTTTATAGAGGACTCCTTCGACCAATGTATACATTTTGGCCTTCCGGGATAAACGATCTGCCTCGAGATCATCATCGGGTAGTGTACCCTTTTGAAGATATAGATGAGATTCATCTAGGTATCCTTGTACTCTAGAGAGGTTGTCTCAATAGGAGGTGTTTCTGGTGTTTCGACCAGAGACGGCTTCTGGAGCTGCTCCAAGAAGACTCCTTGTGGTACTTGAGATCAGGAAGAGGCTATTCGAGCTAACTGGTCAGTGAAAAAATTATCTTTTCGAGGGATATATTGCAACTCAAAACAAAAAAAATGCTTTTCAAGCCTTCGGACTTCCGATAAGTACTAAGACATGGTTGGATTAGAGCACTGGTACTCTTTTTCAGCCTGATTCATGACCTATTGAGAGTCTACTCTCACGAGTAGTCTACGAATCCCGAGTGCTTTCGTTGCTTATATGTCAGCCAACAAACCTTCGTATTTTGCTACGTTGTTAGTGGCAGAAAAGTGTACTTGAATAACATACTTTAAGGTCTCTCCAGTAGGAGATTCCAGCACCACCCCAGCCCCTGAGCCACTCAACGTAAGCAACCTGTCAAAGTACATCATCCACTGGTCGTGGGTGTCGTACTAATGATCCTGAACAGGTTCAGAATTTGTCCATTCGACGACAAAGTTTGCCAATATATGTGATTTAATGGCCGTTCAGGACACGAAATAGAGGTCGAAATCCCTAAGTTTTACTGACCATTTTGCCATGTGTCCCGCTGCTTCCCTGTTCTAGAGGACCACTCCTAAGGGAAACTCAGACGATACAATTATCTTATGCGCCTAAAAATAATGTCATAGTTTCCTCAAAGATATGAGGAGGGCATATAGAAGTTTTTGAACATGAGGGTATCGCTCCTTAGGCCTGTGTAAAACTTCACTTACGTACTAAACTATCCGTTGGACATTTTCACGTTATACGACCAGTACTGCGCTCACTGCCTGTGGCGTGACAGTTAGATAAATTAAGAGTGTCTCTTTTGGTTTCGGAGAAACCAAAACAGGAGCACTCGTAAGATACCTCTTGACAACCTCAAAGGCCGTGTTTACCTCTTTTGATTACTCGAAACCCTCATGTTTCCTTAAAAGTTTGAAGAATGGAAGGCCTTTTTCTCCCAGTCGTGCGATGAAACGACTTAAAAATGGCATGCAACCTGTGAGTTTCTGGACTTCTTTCTTTCATGGTCGGAGGGCACATTGTTTTAATAGCCTTTGTCTTTTTAGGATTTGTTTCAATTCCTCGTGCAGAGACAAGCAATCCAAGCAATTTTTCTGAAGAGACCCCGAACACGCACTTTTTGGGATTGAGTTTCAAACGCTATTTTATGAGGTTGTCGAATGTTTCTTGCAAGTCAAAAACATGATTTAGTCACTTGATGCTTTTTACAACTAGATCATCAACATAGGCTTCTAAATTTCGGCCTAGTTGGGGTGAAAAAGTCGTTTGCATCAAACATTAAAAAAAAGCGCCAGTATTTTTTAGACCAAATGGTATTTTGATATAGCAAAATATTCCAAATGGTATAATAAATGCAGTCTTTTCTTTATCATCTAAACACATACTAATATGATGATAACCAGAGTATGTATCTAGAAAACTTAATACTTCATAACCAGCAGTAGAATCAATCAACTGATTGATACGAGGTAAAGGAAAATCATCTTTTGGATAAGGTTTATTGAGATCAGTAAAGTCTACACACATACGCCACTTACCATTAGACTTTCTAACCATTACAGGGTTAGCCACCCACTCTGGGTGGTTGACTTCTCTTATAAATCCTGCTCTAAGTAACTTGTCCAATTCTGATTTGATGGCTTCTCGTCGATCAGGTGCAAATCTCTGTAATTTTTGTTTTACAAGTTTCTTGTTAGACCGTAAAGCTAGTCTGTGTTCGATCACTTCCCTGGGGACTCCGGGCATGTTGGATGCTTGCCACGCGAAGACATCTATGTTAACTCGGAGGAAAGTGACGTGGACGTCTTCCTATTTGAGGTCGGAAGTATCCCCAATGCGAACAGTCTTTGAGGGCTCCTCTGAATTCAGAGGGACTTCCTTGACTTGATCGTTCGGCTTCGGCATAGCTTTAGGGTTATACTATTTGGTCGAAGGCTGCCTCTTGCTTGCTTCTCGAGTCGGTATCTGGCCAACCATCTCGAGAGACTTGTGGTCGCATGTAAACGCCATCTTCTTGTCACTACATACTATGATCACTCCTTTGGGACCCGGCATCTTAAGACATTGATACCCGTAGTGAGCAGCCATTAAAAATCGTGCCAAAGTTGGTCTTCCGAGTATGGCATTATACGCCATATCGAAATCGAACACATCAAAGGAGATTTTTTCTGTCCTGAAATTACTTGGAGAACCAAACATGACAGGAAGAGAAAATTGGCCAATGGGTCTGGTCGAAGACCCTGGTACGATTCCTTGGAATGAGTATCGTACATGTTTCATTCTGGTCCGAGGTACTTGCATCTCGTCCAGGGCACTCATAAATAGAATATTTAACGAACTGCCACCATCAACTAACGCACGATTTACTCGATAGTTGTTGATGGTGGGCTCGACTATGATTGGATATCGACCTGATCGAGTGGAAGGGATCAGACAGTCTACCTTCTTGAAAGAAATGGGAACTTCTGACCACTTCTGTGATTTAATGACAAGAGGATGGTCAATAGAGTTTACCTCTCACGCGATGGCCTTGAACTGTCGTTTTGACTTGTATGTCGAAGACCCCGCAAAGATTTGGTCGATGGTATGCTTTGGATCTTGGAACGACATCTCCTTGTCGTCGTCCGACTGCTTACGACCACTCATTTGTCCTACCTCGTTGAGTGTAGGGAATGATCCTTTTCCGGTGTAGTAGTCCTCGAGTTTTCTTTGGAAAACCCGGCCGTTGCTAAGGTCATGTCCTTTCTTTTTATGAAAAGGACAGCACCTGGGCTTGTTGTTCTTCTCGGGGCACTTACCTTTGCCCCGTTCGGAGTACGACTTGGAACTTCGTGGCTCCTTAGCCAAGACTTCCTTATAACTGTTGACTTGAGGCTTTTGACCGTTCGCTTTGTTCTTGGATTTATTGACCTTCTTATCCTTCTTCTTGCTGCTTTCACCCGCTTCTTGCGTATCTTTGTCATCCCGATCGATGGTTTTGTTCCACTTGACTGCTTCAGTGATAGTTGCATATCGATCGGCCATCTCGAAGAGCTCGATGGATGTAAGCCGGGGATTCAAAGTGATGTACACGTAATCATACGCTAAGGACTCCTGGCAAAAGGCTCGATATGAGCGTGTCGAAACTTCTGGAATCGAATTGCGAACTTGACTGAGACACCTGATGAATTGGCGTAAGGTCTCGTGGTCATTTTGTCTCATCCTGTGCAGGTCGTCCTCCATTCTAGGGAGATTGTTAGTACCCTTGAGTTGGCCAGCAGAAGATCGCAGAGGTGTTGCCACGAATAGATTGACTCGAGTGGTTGGTTTAGCAATCACGATCGGGTGGACCCTTCGAGCACAGTTGAAAGGTAATTCGCCACGAAGTGCTCTCCTCCCACTGCTACTCGGACAATGGCCGTATAGATTTGAAGAAATTCGATTTGATTCTGTGACCCATCAAACTTCTCCATGTTCACTGGTCAAAACCGCGGTGGTTAGCGAACAACTCGGAGATCAGGCGAGAACGCTCGACATCCGATAATGACACCATATCGCCTTCTCTATAGAAAAGAAGGGTTGATATCACCAGGTGTCGACGATCGAGTCGCCGATTATACGAAATAAATAGCGGAAAATGACAAAGAGTTCTTGGGAGAGAATGTGACTGCTCTTTATTGCTATAAACTGGCTATTACAGGAGATGCCCTCAACAAGGCAGTGGACTAATCCTAATTACACTGAGCGTAATGCATGCTATATTGCATAATCAGACTTGAAACATGAATCTAATGATGATTGCTGTGCTTCAATCTGATGCCCTTTGTCCTCCATGCTCCATATTTAAATAACCGTCATCGAGGTGGCAGTTACTCCTTGAAGAGATGCCTGTTAGAAGTGTTGCGACTGGTCGGAGCGAGGCAACGGTTGATAAGGTACCAACCGTTCGGCGGTTGTGTGTCTGTGAGACTTAACCGTATTGTGGTTGTTGTCAGTGTCTTAGGAGCATGAAACGTCGCGTGGTATGGAGCAAATACGACATGTGTTCCATTCATCATACGGTAAGGAATATACTTAGAGTTAGATCCAAATGCCAGTTCGTGGCTTCAACGAGCAATTATCTGGCCGGGGACTAGGTACAGGACATCATCTGACCAGGATATTTATTATATAACCTTTGGAATCCTTACGACCACACGGGTCATTAGCCTTAGGGGTTACGACCGCGAAGATATATGGTCTTTTATTATGTATTAAAGTAATACATAGGGATTTTAATCCTCATTAGCTAGCCCCCGAACTTTAAGTGCATTGGTCGTGTGAATACTTTCTCCCGATGAAGTTGTATCGGGTAGACCCTTACTTAATCCGTGATATCTGAGATGGTGCAGATTCACTTTAAAGTTGAAAACTACCTTAGGCTCCGAAGAGTTTTTCTGTCCGTTGGAAAAAAGGTTTGTGTCTGTTGGACTTGGAAAAAAGGTTTGTGTCCGTTGCCTCTTGCTTTCCCTTTTCATCCCCTGAGAAAAAATTGCCTCCGACCCCCTCTTGTCTACAACCTTCTACGCCCTCCTTTCTTTCTTCACCAAAAACTCAACCATGTCAGATTTTGTCACCAACTGGTCGGCTTTTGATCTGAGCGAGAAGAAACGTGAGAGCTTGGAGAAGATCGGGTTGCTTCCTAACAAGGATCTGATTTCTTGGAGATCAGCAGTCGGAGAGCATTCTCCGAGCAATGAAGATGGAGAAATTCCTATTTTCTTCGCATACATCGAATGGAGATTTAGGTTGCCAGTTCACTCCATCCTTCCCAAGATTTGGAGCATTACAGAGTCAAATTGGTGAACCTTGCCCCCAATGCCATTGCCAACCTTAGCGTCTTCATCTATCTCTGTGAAGCGTACTTGGGGATTGCCGCAGATCTGGACCTGTTCAAGTACTACTACAGGATGGCGAAGACGACTGGGACGCCCGGAGAGTGAACCTTGCACCTCCAAGATGGAAAGGCCGATGAGTACATTAGTATGTATTCAAAGTCTTCGTGGACGTCATGTAAGAAAAGCTGGTTTTACATGACGGTCACTCAAAAAGACAGCCTTTACTATACTAGTGAAAAGGCGGTCGAGAATCCAGAATGGCGTTCCTCCGTGAAGGAGGGAAATATAAGGAGATGGGTTGAAGCCATCCAATTCCTTAGTGTTAGGGGTTTGACCTCCTGGATCGTGGTAAAAGATTTCTCCAGGCGCCGGATTAGCCCCTGAAGGCCCGAGCACATTCGATGCTCTGGTACATTAGTCGTGACGATGCGACCAAAGATTCCAAGGAGGGTAAGTCCTAAAAGATTTTGACCAGTTTATTTATCTTGGCCGATTACTTCTGTGATCCTAAAGTCTCTTGTTTATCCTTACAGCTCTTTCTCCTGATGAGATAAGAAGCCGGATCAAAATGATTTGCATCAGAGAGGCTGGCAACAAGGCTAATTTTCCCTGGATTTTAGCGGTTGTTTCTGCAAACGAGATGGCTGAGAGACTAAAGGTAAAAATATCAGCCACATTTCATCTTTTGTATGTTTTCTGATCGGTTTTCCATAAATCCTCTTTGATGTGCAGTCGGTCAGATTGAGGATCAATGAGGCCACTGAAAGTTATGAGCCGATTGACGCTCCGACCACTCGAGATGGTGGTCTCATAGAGGTAGGTAATCGAACAGATATGTAAATTTGAGATGAAGGAGTCTCATCACCTGACTAACTTTGATTGTTAATTAGGCGGTTGTCATATACCCCAATGTGGTTGCTCAGGATCTACCAGTTGCTATTGAAGTAACTGTTCTGGAGGTCGACGAATCCACACCCTTCGACCAGATGGCCAGGGATCTTTTTCTCGATCAACTGGTCGAGACTATTTATTCTAATCTCCAGTTGGAGGATGCGAAGGGTCTAACCAGTCCTACCGATTCAGGATCGGTGAAATTGGTCGAACAGAAGAAAAGAAAAGCGAGCACGATGGATTTTGCTCCAGCACGCTTCAAACTAAAGACCAAAAAAATGACAAGGTACGTATACATGAAAGGACTTATGTAAGTACTTACTATTTGGCTCTTTTTCTGTTAACCAATTTCTCCCTTTACCGTGTTTGATAGATTAGGAGAAGCTTAAAAAAGAAATTATGGCTAAGGAACCTATAATTGCCAAGCTTAAAGAAGAATGCCAAAATAAGGACCGGTCGATCGAATACTTGATTTACTGTGCACAAGGAAGTCCTTGAGACAATTGAGAAGAAGAGCAAAGGTAATCGGTCAGAACTCAACCAAATACTACTACAAAAATGCTAATATCGACGCCGATCACGCATTTGCTGATCGAAACCATCTCAGATAAACACAATGACAGACGGTTTTTGTTTAGAGACCGCCTCGTAATCGATGCGCTTAAAACCGCTCGTGAAGAGGTAATATCACGCACGGTTCATATTGAAAACCGTTTATGAAGTATCACAGACGGTTCTAAACACGAACCGCTCCGTGATAATTGTAGACTTCACGACGGCTCATATTGAAAACCGCTCAGGAATATCACGACGGTTCTAAACACGAACCGTCTGTGATAATTGTAGACTTCACGCAGCGGTTTTAATTATAACCGTTTAAGATAATGTCGCTTCAGCTCGGTGAGTTTCTTCGTCGGCGCGCTCTCTTCGTTGCATCAATGCCGCTTCGGCTCCCGATGTGTCTCTTCGTCTCACGCGCCGAATTTATTCCTTGTTTTATAAAAGCGGATCATCCGCCATCGAAGATGATTATCCCCACATATATATAATCTGTGATACTTCTAAAGAAGAAATGGCTCCCTCTGTTTCCTTGTCACTGGCATTGTTGGCCTACCTGGTCATACTGTACTAGCGCCTCTCCGCCCGTACGTTGGCAGATGCTATGGAAAGACACTGTTTCAACAGTGTCTTCACTCCTCTGTCCGAGGATTTGCCGAAGAAGGTGACGGCCATCTTCCACCATCTTGACATCCTCCTCCGCCGTGTCTTTCGGTTGATCTCCTACTTCCAAATGAAGTTTATCGTCATCGGCGTGGTCCACCACAACGACGCTGCCGCCTCGAGAGCTTGCCGTCACTTGGATTTGTTTGTCCGAGGCGGGCGGCCAATCGAGTCGACCATGCCGAGACCCCTTAAGCAAGGGAAGGGAGCCTATGGGCTCAGTTCTTCTTGACTCAACAGTCCGAGGGTCTTTGGGAGACACTCAAACGAGTGCATCAGTGGGTGGACGCATTTCGGGCTTCGTTCGCTGATCACGAACCTTCTGATGCCGACGCCGCCGCCTACGAAGTTTTGAAGACGGAGATAGCAGCCTACCTCCGCCACTATAATTTTTTTGTTTATTTAGGTTTCTACTTTTTTAAAAAAATCTTTGTAACAAGTGACTGGCCACGTTGTTTGGCCATATGTAAATTCCAAAATGATAAAACAATATAGTTTGGAGGTGAAGTTACTATATAATTATATGTTAAATTAACTATTTATCACAGTTGACGGTTTAGTGGTTAACAAATTTATAATATCCGCTCTGTGTGATATATGTATCGGTCATAGTTAAAGCAAATTTTCAGTAGTATTTCAATGACAAAATTGACATATAAACATGTAATTTCTTAATGTCATGTAAATGTATATATATATATATATATATATATATATATATATATATATATATATATATATATATATATATATATATATATATATATATATATATATATATATATATATATATATATATATATATATATATATATATATGCTCAAAACATAGAACTTGAGAACAACCATATCACAGACGGTTCTACAACCATACAATCATATCACAGATAGAACCGTCTATGATATATCTCATATCACGGACGGTTCCCTAGTAGAACCTTCTGTGATATGTCTTTATAAGTAGGAGCCCGCTAGGGTTTGCACCCTAACTAGCGTCGTCACTCCGCAACACCCTTACTCTCATATATCACAGACGGTTCTACAACCATACAATCATATCACAGATAGAACCGTCTATGATATATCTCATATCACGGACGGTTCCCTAGTAGAACCTTCTGTGATATGTCTTTATAAGTAGGAGCCCGCTAGGGTTTGCACCCTAACTAGCGTCGTCACTCCGCAACACCCTTACTCTCATCCGTTCCCCTCCCCACCCGAGTGCCCCCGACCTCGACGCCGTCGTTCGTGCCACAACTACGGTGACGCTGCCTTCCCCTCTTCCTCCTCCCCCAAGCGTGCGCGACCCCGGCTACCTCTCCACCGGCAATGTCGAGGTAAGACAAATCTATCACCTATTGTTTTGTGTTTGTTGGTATTCATGTGAACCGAGCTCCTCCTCCCTCTCACCGCCAGCTCCGCACCTTTGGATCAAGCTCCTCCTCCTCACTGCTTGCCGCGAATCAAGTTCTCGATCCTCCCTCATTCTTATTGTTGTCTCTGGCTCCTCCCTCACGCCAGCCTCAACTCCTCCTCCCCCTACATGGCCAGTTCTTTGTGCCACCTCGGACCTCCTCGCGCCTCCAACCTCTCCGGCTCTCCCACTAATGCATAAGTCCCCTTCTTGTCTTCTTGATGTTGTCTGGTTGTTTATTGATGCTGATGGTGATGGCCATTGGCCAGAGCCCAGATGCTAAATGTGTAATACATACATGAAGAGAAGTGCATCATTGCAGAGAAGTGTAAATGTGTAATACATACATGTAGAGAGAAGTAGAGAAATCATAAATATAAATGAATGCAATGATCCATGCAGATGCTTGTTCTTATGCTGTCTTTTATTTAGCCTTGCTGCCTTTTATTTAGTCATGTAACTTAGTACATACTAAGAGTCTCATGTTGTCTTTTATTTAGCCTTGCCACTGGAATTTGATTTTGTTATGTAACTTAAGTTGAACCACTCCTATGTTGGGATGTTGGCCAGTGGCACCTTGCTTTTGGTTGAACCCTGCATTTAAGTTTCTATGTTTGAAGTTTGAACTTGGATACTTGTTAATTTTTATCGCTTATCAATTATAAATTGTTAATCACTACTACAAAAAGGCTAATACTGGATGCCTCAACACAGACGGTTCTTAGTTCCCCCTAGCGTTGTAGTTCCCCCTAGCGCCGCAGCTCCCCCTCAGTCTCTTCTTTGCTCTGCTCTGCCCCCTTCCCTTCTCTGCTCCCGTAGAGCAATCAGAGTCTCTAGCGCCATAACTCCCCTTCTCTACTCTGCTTTGCTTGCTTTCGCCCCTTCCCTCTCTACTCCCCCTAGCATTGTAGCTCCCCGCCTCCCCTTGCAGCTTTGAATGGTTGTGCACTTGTCTTTGATTGATGATTGCCGAATGAGTGAATTCGAAGTGTAAGTGTTATACGCTATTGAAGTATTTGGTCGTTGATATGTATGGGCTATTATGCATTGATATTTTATATTGTTATGAGTTATGACTTATTCGTATGTCAAGTGTTATCTCTCGCTATTGATATGTATGGGTTGTTGATATGTTATGACTTATTGGGTTGTTGATATGTATGGATTGTTGATATGTTATATTGTTATGAGTTATGACTTATTCAGAAGTGCAAGTGTTGTATGCTATTGATAGTGAAAACTTGCTTGGTGAACCATGGGCTGTTGATATGTATGATTGATGATTTGCAAAAATAGATGTATAAAATATGTGATATGTATGTTATGACTTATTGTTGATTTGTCATTTGGTCAAGATGTCATCCATTGCTTCTCGCCATTCATTTCACCTTTGTCTGTGTAACTGTGTTCATGCCGGTCAAGTTCTCCTACCTTGCATCCCAAGTGCGTCCTACCATTCCATTCCTAATCTCTTCTCTATAAAGTCTCCAAGCAGTGGCTGCTTGTGCCTTTAAAGCTATATATATATATATATATATATATATATATATATATATATATATATATATATATATATATATATATATATATATTATTAACTGATCCCTGATGATAGGAAATTAGTCATGATGAGTGACGCCGACGCAATGACCAGGTACAACTTCTCTACTGCAGAATTGGCATCATGTATCATCAACTGTAATTGGATGTCCTAACGCCTCCTCGCAACCATACTTTTTAAACTTGTAATTGGATGGCCTAGATGAAGTTGTTTGCATGGGCTCGCCGCCTCATCCTTCTCATGTCGTGGACTAATTTCCTAAAGTGGCCGAGGGATCACTTAACAATATATATATAATATATATATGATGCCGATTTTAAAGGCACAAGCAGCCACTGCATGGAGGCTTTATAGAGAAAGTCATCACAGACGGTTTCAACTACAAACTGTCTGTGATATATTAGTCATCACACACGGTTTCACCTAAAAATCGTTTGTGATATATTAGTCATCACAGACGGTTTCAGCTAAAAACCGACTGTGATAGTTGCCTATAACAGAAGGTTCTCAGTTAATAACCGTCTATGACAGTATGCATCACAGACGGTTTGAAAATCGTCTGTGATGACCCCTGTCATCACTGACTCATAAACTCAGATGGTTCACGAAACCGTCTGTGATGACGTTTTTGAACCGTCTGTGAAGACCTTTTCTGTAGTAGTGAGTGTACTTCCTTTTTCTATTCGTATGTACTCATCCTTTGATTTACTCGTACAGAGCAAACTCAAGTATTGAAGAGAACAGAAAAAACTGTTGAGTTCGAGCGTGGTAAGGAGGTAGCTTTTGAAAAAAATCTTGAAGAGAAGGACAAAATCTTGAAGAGAAGGTCAAAACTTTCAACAAGATGCTCTTTGATATGGGATCAGGAATGCAACTGCCCAACTTAGGAGATCCCACGAAGAAGATAAACTGCCTTGGCCAACAACTCGAAGACCTCAGGGGTGTCCTCAAGACAACTCGGGAGAACCATGTGCAGACTTTGTTTGAAGCTGCCAAGAATGGAGTAAATTTTGCTTTGGCAAAGCTAAAAGTCTCCGACCCCACCATAAATCTCCAAGCTGTTGAGGAAGACTTCAACTGATCGAGACAAGAAGCAACCAAAGTTTTCGAGGAAATGACACCTCTCGGACACAAGGTTGCGGAGGAAATGGAGGTCGGGTCTCCAACGCAATGTAATCAACTGTGGCTCCTAGAAGTAGATAATTGTAATATTTAGACTGTTGTAAATAAAAATTACCTTTTATCATCAATGAAGTCTTTGTTTTGTCTTCTTAAATTCGCTCAGCACTTATATATTTTCTAGCCCCTGACTGCTTATGTTAGAAGAAGAACTTTACTAAAGAAGCAGTAGACCAAGAAAATGGGCAATAGCTACGATCACGATACGAAGTACATGCTGATTATGTGATAAAAAAGATCTAAGTACCACTAGTAAATCAATGTGGTTGGAACCAGTGTATGACTTCGACTAGTTTTAGATCTTTTTGATAATCGAAATACTGTGTAGTACCTTGTGTGGTTGGAAGATGTATAAGACTTGTATTGATGATAAGTAATCATGCAAAAAATGTATGCAAAAACGATAAGTGAACTTGTTTATATATCTTATCCAAAACTAGTCGTAATGATCGCTAAGAACTGAAGACATGAAAAACACTTTGCGAAACGTGCGCTTGCTCAAGTTCGACTAGCAACGAAGATCGTAGGAAAAGGACCGTCGCTGAGAAGCTCCTTCCAGTGGGCAGGACCACTTGCGGAGAAGGAGAGACTTCGACTAGGAGGCTTTTCGTGTCCCAACCAGTAGCCAAACATGGGTAGAATAGAATGTTGAAGGTAGGAAATGTAGTCTCCAAAATCTTAAGCATGTAAAGTACTATATGTAGTTGTTTGTGTGATGCTCCTGTTACTCGTATATTTCTTTAAGAAAAGAGTGTCCGTCACACGTGAGAACCATTGTCTGAATGGTCATGACTAGGACCCTTATGGCGTTTGACTTGTATGTCGTAGCCATAGAGTAATAGAGATCCTTAAAAAAGGATATTGTACAGAATCCGGTCTTCTCCGACCAATTAGACAACAATAGCATACAAACCAGATGACGAGATAGACATATAAACAATATCATTTGTTGCAAAGTAAGGGAAATGCATCTTGATTAAAAAAATGAAAAGAAAATGAAAGTAAATTTATACAAAGAACTTAAGCAATTGGTCAATATTCCAAGAATTTGACAAAACACGCCCGTCGGACATAGCTAGTCGTACCGAACCAGGTCTGGTGACTCTGACCACACTGTATGGACCTTCCCATTTGGGAGAAAGTTTATTGTGATTAGCTTGGTTTTGAATTCATCGTAGAACAAGATCACCTACAGTTAGGCTGCGAGGTTACACCTTACGACTGTGGTACCTTCGCATGGCTTGTTGGTAAACCGCTGATCGTATGAGGGCTTGGTTTCGTCATTCTTCAAGGAAATTGACGTCATTGAGTCTTCGTTCTATCTGATCATTCTCATTGAAACAATCAGTTTGAGCAGAGTCGATTTTTAGTTCCGGTGGAAGCATGGCTTCAGCACCGTAAACCAGAAAAAATGACGTTTCACCGGTCACACGACTGGTCGTGGTTCGAACAGCCCATAACACAGAAGGAAGTTCTTGAACCCAAGCTCCTGACCGTTTGATTAACTGTTCGAACACTTGGCGTTTCACTCCTCACATTATGATACCATTGGCCCGCTCGACTGCTCCATTGCTCTGTGGATGAGCGACAGAAGCAAAATGTATCTTGATATCTAAATCTTCGTAGAATTCCTAAAAATTTCTGCTAGAGAATTGGGTACCGTTATCTGTGATTATACGACTGGGTATACCAAATCATGTGATCACATTTTTTTGTGAGGAACCTCTTAGCGCTTCCGGGCCAGGTTTTAACAACTAGCTCCTGCTTCTATCTATTTTGTAAATGTGTCAATCATGACAAAAAGGAATTCGAAGCCCCCGGGTGCTCTTGGGAAAAGTCCTAGAATGTCTAGTCCCCAGGTTGCAAAAAGTCAAGAAAGAGGTATGGTTTGCAAAGCTTGTGTCGGCTGATGTACCTGTCAACTATGAAATCGACTTGTACGTACTTCGTCACGAGCTCTTTTGCATCATGATGGGTAGTTGGCCAGTTGTCGTGGTATGAAAAGGACCAGACAGAAAACAGGTAGGGGACCCCCCGGCCTGAGAGCGAGGGGCCGAAGGGTCTCGAGGTGTGTGGGAGTTCCGGAATAGAAAGACACTTGTGTTTATTGGCGGCAAATTTTTGGTCTCCCCCCCACATGTGGAGGGAGGAAGGCTATTTATAACTTTTCCTACCTGATACATGAAATTACAGTTGCACCCCTAATGAAGTACATTGATCATAGGGGTAACAGGGGAGTCCCACCCATGAGTTTGGCCGGCCTATAAATATGCCGCGCCTCCCCCTGAGAACCACCCCACGTTCATTTATTCTCCCTTCCTTAGTCCGTGTGTACATTGGTTTGTTCGCTGTGGTCCTGATCATGGCGAAGGGTGGTAGGGATGGTGCCGCGGAGGTGTCCTATACGAGCGAACTGGGGAGGTCGCTCGTGACCAACCTTGTGCTGCGCACCCTCGTTGATGAGGGTAAGCTAGAGAGCCTGGAGAAGGTCTGCGCGCCCGGGTCGGAAACTACTCCGACTCCGCGAGGTGATGAGGCGGTGGTCTTCGCCGCGTTCTTCGGCGGGCTCGCCTCGCTGCGGCGTTGTTCTCGTCGAGGATGTGCTTGACTATACGGGTGGAATCGGCGCAGCTTGACACCGAATTCCATCGTCAAGCTGTGGGTCTTTGAATGGACGCCGCGGCCGCCACATGAAGCGCAGCGAGGGGCGATCGTCACAGATCTACACGATGGTCGCTGCCAACCGAAGAAGAAAAAGAACAGTGGGGAGACGCTGAATTTTGGCAACAGAATTTCAACCGCGAGCGGTGGTTCGATGTACCGCCCGCTCCGGCCGCTGAACCGCCGATACGGATCGACACGCGTCGGTGGTTTTACCACAAGTCCTCATCAGAGGATGGTTTGCAATCCCGGGGTGGGTCGATAAGGCTTATTGCCAGTCCCGAAGTTGATCCTACCGCGCGGGAGGAAGCCCTTCTCCAGCTTTTGCTGGACGTGACAAAGCGGTTCTCCACTCGGGATCTGGTGGAGGAATTCTGCACCTTCGGGATGTGGCCCTTGGCCCAGGATTGGAGTGTGGAGATTGGGGCGGCCAAGTCTGGGCGGCCGACTTTGATCGTGAAGGGGCACGAAGGTATGGATTCTTGCCGCACGCCCCCTTGGTTTTCCGCCCTGTACTGCGTTTTATTTTGTATTTATTATTATTATTATTTACACGCGGAGCGTGATTTTTTGCGCCGGTGACATGCCTTCGCAGTTGTGGCCATCAACGAGGCGGCTCAGGCGGCCGAGGTGCTGTTGGGGCCATATACATGCGAAACATTCAAACGCGCCACCGCAGGTACGGATCGGTTTACCGAATCGGGCAGAGGTCTCGCTCGCTCGCTTTTCCGATCGCGGCGAACCCGGATGCCGGAAGAGGAAGCGCGGCGCGCCCTATCGAGGCCGCCGGACCGGGTCCGATTGTCATGTGCATTGCAGCATGCCGCCAGCCTTCCGAGGCGCCTGTCCGGCTGGAAGGTGCAAAGTGACCGGACCGACTGCGGCGGCGAAAGGTGGTCACCGAGGCCGAGGGGTCCTCGAGGTCGCCCAACTCCATGTCGGGCGAGCGTAGTGGTTCAGCTGATGATTGCGCGTCGGAGGGTGCCGTGGGGCGCACCGCGGCGGAGGTGTCGAAGGCGACGGGCGTGATTGACTTGACGAGCCTAGTCATTGGGGAGTCTTCTGATGAAGAAACTCCGTCGCATTTATATGCCGCGGAGTTAGAGGTGGATCTCGGCACCCCGGTCACTCCGGGGCGTGCCGACATTGTTTCGGAGGAGCCCGTCGCTCCGCGATCGCCACAAGGTATGAGCGCCAGTTTGTTTTGGCGGTTACCATTGCATGCTTAATTACCTGTGCGGTCTTGTAGGGGTGGGCGATGCTGAGTGAGCTAGCGAGGGAGAGCCCGCCTGTGGTGGGGGTGATGCATCCAAGGAGCCCCCTGCTGCAGGTTCCGGGCTCCGGCCATGACCCCTCGCACCAGAATTCACGAAGCTGCGTGGACGCGACCCCGTTGTGTCGCGAAGACTTCGCCGTGGGTCCCGGCGTTGCAAAGGTATGTGAGGCGGTGGGGAGCTTTGCTCACTCGCCGCTCTTGTCTGGCCTCTTCAAGAAGATGGCCATAAAGGACATGATCGAGAGCGTGGAGGCGAACGCCACGAAGGTTTGGCTTTCCCGCATAAATTTGTTCTTTTGCTGCCACCATGGGTCCGCTACCGAGGCGTTGTTTTCGTGCAGACACTGATGCTCGCCTGGGTGCTGGATGACGATGTCACACGGTGCTTTGGCAAGATCCAGCAAGAGGTGGAAAAGGAGCACTTGAAGAACGAGGCCCTTAACGGCAAGTGTGACTCCCTCGAGGTGAGGGCGAAGACTTTGGAGGAGCAGGTGTCAAGGCTCCGATCCGAGCTCGAGGCCTTGCAGAAGGCGCGGACATTGGTCGAAGAGGAAATGGCGGCGGAGCGTGAATTGTCGGAGACTATGGGGGTGGCCAGCTTTGAGTCGCTAGTGATGCTGGAGGATGCTGGGATGAAGCTTGGCGCAGTACCCTCCACGAGGACTCACCGTCCTGGTGAGATTCGACATCACCTTCGCTGCTCAAAAACGCTATGCGGGCGACCGTGCTCGCAGCCCGCTTCCACGGAGATCATCGCGCTAAGGTGGCTTGGTGTGAGACCCTGGCGTCGTTGGACAAGGCGGGGTGTGCGCATATGGATGCGCTCGCCACCCGCTCAATCGCCGTAGCTACGGGCGAGGAGTTGGCGAGCGTGGAACGGCGAACGCGCAAGGCCAGTAAGGTCCTCCTGGAGGATTACTGGGCGCTGCGCGGACACGATGACGCGACGAAGTCCTTCCAAGATGCGCAAGCGAGGAAAGCTAAAGGGAAATCTCCGCGCCGAAAGCGATCGAGGCTCACGAGGGCGGCAGCGGGTCCTCCGCTGACAACAGCAGACCTCCGCTGTCTTGAGCGGCTAAAAAATCTCAGCAGAAGCGAGTGTTGAAAATTGTAGTTTGGGTGCTTCGTTTCGCTTGGTTTTTGACTTTGGGGAGGCGAAAAATAGCTTTTTGTCAAGTAGCTTTTCCTCGTAATGATCCGTTGGTGTTAAATGAGAAAATCTTTTGACTTGGCCGCATGGTTTCCTCCCCGCCTGAGTTTGGTGTCTTAAGTCGGACGTTGTGGTTTGTACACAGGAGAGCGATGCTGGCTTAAGTGTGCTGAGGGAGGGGGCCCGCCACCAATGGGGGGCGGCTCGTGACTATCACCTGCGATGCGACGACCAAGGAGAACGCGAGATTTCGACCGTGGCCTGTAAGGATTTGCTATCGGAACACCATGTGCCACGGCGCGAAGTGGCAGCGATGGAAGAGGGCCAACCCGAGCAGCACTATGAAAATGTTTTTCCGCCTCCAGGAGCGAGAAGCCGCGAAGGTGCGGGAAGAGATGCGGCTTTCGGGCGCGGGGGGCTGCGGCGCGATTGAGGCCCCAGCACCACCGCCCGGAGGCTTCGCGAGCCTCGCCGACACTCCCGAGGACGCTACCGCTTGGAGGCACACGA
This sequence comes from Phyllostachys edulis, assembly GCA_036346405.1. NCBI lineage: Eukaryota > Viridiplantae > Streptophyta > Magnoliopsida > Poales > Poaceae > Phyllostachys > Phyllostachys edulis. Next base: position 29,132,005 of record CM070551.1, read on the forward strand.
GCATCCGTGGCCATCAAGGCGCCCGACGAGGAATTGCTTGCTTGGGCGACGCACAGGGAGGAGTGGGACTTTGTCCCAAAGATGTATGGAGCCTGACGCGCGCGCAGCTGTGTGTCGATTTGTGTTCGTTGTTGTTTCGCACTGTAACGTGAGGAGGTGTATGTTGTACTGAGTTTATATACATATGTATTATTATTAATTTTTCATAATAACATAGGTGTGATTGTGCTGTGGCGCCTTTAGTAATGTTTATTTTGAGGTATTCCTTGTAGTCCTGAAGAGGAATGTCACCCGCTGTCTCTAACCTTGTTGTTTTTGGGAGGCGAAGCTTCACCGGCCCCCTTCTTTTTAGATAGGGCTCCGGGGGGCCCTTATATTTATTTTTGTTCGGGGGAGGCGGCCTCGCCTGGCCCCCTAATGTTTTTAGATAGGGCTCCGGGGAGCCCTTATGTTTCTTTTCGCTCGGGAGGTGAAGCTTCGCCCCTAATTTTTTAGATAGGCCTCGGGAGCCCTTATATTTATTTTTGTTCGGGGGAGGCGGCCTCGCCCTGCCCCCCAATCTTTTTAGATAGGGCTCCGGGGAGCCCTTATATTTGTTTTTGTTTAGGGGCGGCTGCTACCGCCCCCAATCTTTTTAGATAGGGGTCCGGTGAGCCCTTGTGTTTCTTTTCGTTCGGGGGAGGCGGAGCCTCGTGCCGTCCCCCATTCTTTTTTAGATAGGGCTCCAGGGAGCCCTTATATTTATTTTTGTTCGGGGGAGGCGAAGCCTCGCGCCGTCCCCCCAATCTTTTTAGATAGGGCTCCGGGGAGCCCTTATGTTTCTTTTCGTTCGGGGGAGGCGGAGCCTCGCGCCGTCCCCTATTCTTTTTTAGATAGGGCTCCGGGGAGCCCTTATGTTTCTTTTGGTTTTTATGCGCTGGTGCCCTCAGATGGCGTCCGCGTGCAGCAGGGCCGAGGGCCATGCGCGGTGGCTTTTCGCTTATACACGGATGCCTGCGGAGGGCTTCCGTGTGCACCGGGGCCGAAGGCCATGCGCAGTGGCTTTTAGCTCATACACGGATGCCTGCGGAGGGCTTCCGTGTGCACCGGGGCCGAAGGCCATGCGCGGTGGCTTTTAGCTTATACACGGATGCCTGCGGAGGGCTTCCGTGTGCACCGGGGCCGACGGCCATGCGCGGTGGCTTTTAGCTGATACACGGATGCCTGCGGAGGTCTTCCGTGTGCACCGGGGCCGAAGGCCATGCGCGGTGTCTCTTAGCTCATACACGGATGCCTGCGGAGGGCTTCCGTGTCTACCGGGGCCGAAGGCCATGCGCGGTGGCTTTTAGTTTATACATGGATGCCTGCGGAGGGCTTCCGTGTGCCCCGGGGCCGAAGGCCATGTGTGGTGGCTTTTAGTTTATACACGGTTGCTGCGGAGGGCTTCCGTGTGCACCGGGGCCGAAGGCCATGCGCGGTGGCTTTTAGTTTATACACGGATGGCTGCGGAGGGCTTCCGTGTGCACCGGGGCCGAAGGCCATGCGCGGTGGCTTTTAGTTTATACACGGATGCCTGCGTTGGGCCTCCATGTGCACCGGGGCCGAAGGCCATGCGCGGTGGCTTTTAGTTTATACACCGGATGGTCATGCGGTCCGTGGTGCACCGGCCAAGGCCATGCGCGGTGACTTTTACTCTAGTGTTATCGGGTGTTGGCTCGCTACCATTGCGTAGTTATAACAAACTTCAAAAAGTACAAGCGTTTGTACATGCCCCCACAAGGTACCATGAGCGGGGTAGGGCCTGCTATCTGGGCGCAACCGGGTTTTTTTACATAGTACGGGAAATGTTTCTAGGGGTAGAACCTACGGAGGCTCTTGGTGTTCCACATGTGCCCGAGCTGCTGCCCCTCCGGGGTCGCGATGTAGTGTGTGCCGGCCCTTGTGCTCTTTGTGATGACGTATGGTCCCTCCCATTTGGACTCGAGCTTGCCGACCCCGGAGGGATTGGCGACTCGCTTGAGGACCATGTCGCCTGGTGCCAGGGGGCAGGGCCTGACTTTCTTGTTATATGCTCTTGCGACTCCTTCCGCGTACGATGCCATTGTCGAGATGGCCTCGACACGGCTTTCTTCCAGTAGATCAAGGGAGACTTCACGGTTGGCGGGGTCGATGCCTTGTGTTGCTCGCAGGGATCTCGCGGCGAGTTCCCCGGGGGTCATTGCCTCGTCCCCGAAGAGCGCTTTGAACGGGAGAAGCCCGTGGCTCGAGTTGGCGGGTTCGAGTGCCCATAGTATTTTCTCGCTCTCGTTCGCCAAAGTCCTTTGGCAGCCCACCAGCGCTTGTTGAGGCCCGCAATTAGGTTGCCATTGGCCCTCTCTACGCACCATTGGCCTCTCGGATGACTCCACGACGCCAAGCGTTATGCGGTCCCGAGGTCTTGGCGTAATGCTCAAGATCTTGAGTCAAACGGGTGCCGCTTGTCGGTGATTTACGCCTCGCGCACCTCGCACTGCAGATGATGTTCTTCCATACAAACCGTCCAGAGTCAGCAGCTTGTAATCTTATGCGACGGCCCGCCCACCCACCTAGAGAAATATTCGATGGCGACGAAGGCGAACGGAGGCTGCCCTTGCACGGAAGGGGCCAATGATGTCGAGGCCCCACCGCAAAGGGCCGACGGGGCAAGTACGAGGGTATCGCTGGTGTTTTCAGTTATGGCCGCCCATCGGCGTACTCGACAATGACGAACGAGGTCCTGGCGCCCCGGAGTGGTTAATAATAAAAGCCTTGCAAAAGCTTTTGTAACGATGTTCGGGGCCTCGATGTGCCCCACGCCTCCTCGTGAATTTCTTCAATAGGTCCTACCCTTCCTAGTGCGATATGCACCGAGAGAGAGGCAGATACCCTCCCTTGTACAGCTACGCCGCTGATCTATGCGGTAGCCCTGAGCGGTGCTTGAGCCTTGTTGCTTCTGTAAGTCCTCGGCTCGCCCTGAGGTAGGTCAGGATCGCCCGCCGCCAACTGCTTGCCGAGGAGTAAGACGGGCGCCCAAATTTCTTGTCCTCGATAGCGCTTAGCCGCCCAAGGCGCCTTTGTGTTTCGCGGGCGCTTTGGTCCTCCGAGTACCGAGGGGGTCCAGAGTACCGTGAGAAAACTTCGGGAGTGGTTGTTCTCCTGAGCTTGCCGCTGGCGAGCCGGGTCCACCGCTTGTCACCACGGGATGGCCTGCACGGTAATGTCGAGGAAGTGGTTTGCCACGGCCCACGCGGCATTCAAATATCGGGCCATTTCCGGGTCTCTGGTGACGAAGCTTTTGTTGAAGTGGCCCGCCATAAGGCGAGAGTCGCTTTTGACTACGACGCGCTTGGCGCCTATGGCTTTGGCTTTGCGGAGACCCAGCAACAAGGCCTCATACTCCGAAGCATTGTTTGTTGTGGGGAAGTCGAGGCGCGCGCGTATGATAGGGTCCGACCATCTGGCGCGACCAAGATGGTCACGCCGCGCCGCCGCACATCAGATCCGCTTGTGGATGGTCCATGGTGCTCACCGCGCGGAGGTGGCCTCGGCCGAGTCCATTCGCGCACGAAGTCCGCCAGTGATTGAGATTTGATGGCCGCGGCGGTCGCGAAGGTGATGTCGGCGGTGCCAGCCCGCCGCCCACTTGCCGATGCGTCCGGACGCATCTTTGTTGCGAAGCATGAGCGCCAATGGATAGTGATGAATCACGGTGGCCCGATCTTCCGATAGGTTCGATTGAGTTCGTCGTGAGGACGTTGACGCTTTGAGGCTTCCGACCCGCAGATCGTCACCTCGCAATTCGCTACACCCGCACGATCGCCGTTATCAACCACGCTGCACGCGATCGACCTTACCACGAGGGTTATGATTCCCGCAAGCAATCGGCAACTCACAAGAACAAGGTAGATGCAATGAAATATATTGCTAATATAGATGAAGTTCACAAGTGGGGTTCTCAAACCGAACAAGCGCTAAACCGCAAAGTGGCGTAATAATCTAAGAAAACCCAACCCTAAACTGTGGCGGCCGCCGCACATATATAGGGGGAACGTGAGGAGGTGGGAACCCTAGGGTGGCGAACTGTTCACTGGCATCGCTCACGTGAATGCTGCCTCTAGGTGGTCGGCCATCACATGGGCCTTATGGGCCAAGTCACCCCATATATTACATAGCTAGTGGGCTAATAATTGGTGACGCAAAGACCATGGTATGTAAATGCAAACGCCAGTGGCATGTAGACATAGCTCGGCTTGTAGGAGTAGAAGTAGCGGGTCCAATTGGATAAATGGTATTGCAAAGGGCCGTAAGTCCAACTGTGGAAGATTGAGTTGAAGTAGTAGTTGTAGGTCTTCTTGAAGTGGTCGAGACCTCGCAGAGCTGGTCGAGGTCTTTTGAAGTGGTCAGAACCCCGCAAAGCTGGTCGAGGTCTTCCGAAGTGGTCGAGACCCCGCAGAGCCGGGTCGAGTCCCTACAGAGTTGGTCGAGACCCCGCAGAATCCTGGCCGAGGTCTTCAAAGTCGTGGTTGTATCCTTAGGGTCGATGTCCTCATCATCCTCCCCTTCTTGAATTTGAGTCGCCCTCGACTCACTGCTTCCCAAAGTCATCACTCTCCGCAAAAGGTTAGTAGCAACAGAGGCAAAGGAACATGCATTTCTTCTAATGGATACGGAGACCCTTTGCAAATTTCACAAATTTCAAGAATTCAGATTTAGTGGCAAGCATAACACACCCTTCAAATTAATCCCCTAACTAGCATTAGGTGCCACTTTCTCCCTTTAGGTGGGAAAACACGCTTTGCTACTTGTTGATTTTCTAATCATGTTCATTGGTGTTTCGCTCATTTTAGCACGCCTACTTCATCTTTCACAATTTCAGCAGTGTCAAAGGCAACAACTTAATCTTTCTTACCCCTATGTGAGAATGAGTAGGTATTAGCTCTACCATGGTGCAAAACATCATTATCATATATCCAAGGCCTCAATGAGCAACAAAGAGCATGCTTGCATAGGCACTACATGAAAGTCGAACTATCTTTGTAATTACCAAATTGAAAATTGCACTCTCACAACTTGGTTTACCTTTAACTTACCACACCTAATTGAACCATTGGATGTAGTAGGACGGGTGTGGTCAGGTGGCCAAGCCAAACTTCTTAACCATCTCGAACTTGCAAGGTTATTGCAGCTCCCTCCATCAATGATTACTCGCAGCTCGCTTTTTACGAGAAATCTGGTTTGAAACAAGTTGTGCCGCTGATTTTGCTCCGCTTCTCCACTTGTGCGCCAAAGACTCAGCAGCAACAAGGCTCATATGATTCCCAAAGGTCAACAAAGAAGCTACTTGTTCCTCTACATCATCAAGATCACCAGATGTTTCGCCTCCTCCACCCGCAATGTTAGCCGCAAGTACATATTCATCCTCAATATCACTAGCACTTACATAACCTCCATCCGCAGTGGCAAGGTATGCTCACGACTTGGGCAAATTCCTCATGACGGGGCCCATTCCCTTGCAACGGTGGCAAATAATCCCAACAGACGCCCGTGGAAGCAACCAAAGAAGAACTTGGCGGGGCCCGCACACTAGTAGATTTACTTACCTCGTGCATGTGATGGTGTCTGAGGTGTCACTGAACGCGCCTCTACTCGAGGAGGGGGCAGCAGACCGTAGCCGGTGGTGGACTGTTTTAACTTGACCCGTTGTTCTTGGTGTAGATGTACTTCCAAAATTGTTCCTTGGCCTTTGCCGTCGTCCCCGCAATTTTTTTCGCCAAGCGCAAGTTGAAACAATCTAGGATACTATCATATTCTTTGTAATCAACTATGTCCCGAATTTCACGTGTTAATCCTCCATAACAACATGCCATCGCAGCCTCTTCATCCTCAATAATGTCACAACGTAACATACTAATTTGTAGCTCCCGATAATATTCTTCTACGATCTATTGCCTTGGTTTAAGCGCTGCAATTTCTTAAGCAAATCACGCTTAAAAGAAGGTGGAACAAATCTATTACGATAGCAACCTTTAGAGCATCCCAAGTAGTAGGCGCTAATCCATCATTGCATACTCTATTCCACCAAATGATGGCGAAGTTTTTAAATTCACTTGTGGCTTGTCGAACTCTATGCACTTCAGAACTAAGTGAGCATTAAATTTCGTTTCACCGCCAACTCCCAATCTAGATATGTTTCAAAGATCATAAGCACCCACAAAAGATGGTATAGTGAACTTGACTTTAGCATATGGATCATCATTAACACGCATTATGTTGCTGAATGTTATTACCTCTCATACCTTGACGATTGAAGTTCAACCGTTTCGTTGTCGCGCATTAAAGGCGCCGTGGTTGTGCATCTCATTTCCATTGTCAAACTCACGGTCATGGGCTGCACCATGAGGACCCACACGCCCATTGTTCGGTGGTTGATTGGCCAAACCATCAATGCGCAGTGTTGAGCATTGCGATACTATCATTGAGTTGTCGTAGCAGTAGCAGCTTGTTTCGCAAACTTCCTATCAATGTCATCATTAATAGCGTGGCGGTGCTCATCCAACACCCTCGTGAGCTCTTCCTCAAAACACACTCTTGCGATCCAATTCTCACCGCCATGGTTAGTAGAAGACAAAAGACAACACAAAGATATTATCCCTATCAACTACTAGGTGGTGGGAGGGGATCACACACTCTCAAGCCGCCTTACCAAGCTCTTATGAATTTCTTACCAATTGCAGCAGTGGTATGATCGGAGAAGGTGGGATGTACGATCACAAGTGATGGCGAACGCGAGGATCCAAAATCTGGGGCCGAAAGTATGTGGAGCTCTTGACAGTAAAATTTTGTAGCAAGGAATAGCAAGAATGAAAACAGATTAGCAAAGTGAATCAAAGTCCACAGATTTCGCCACAGCTTGTGGCCCAAACGCTGCTCCTAGAACTAGCTCGAGCAAGTCAAATACAAGCACAATAGAACAAAATTCGCAAGGCAACCGATTTCTCCTCGGGTGGTCGGGACCAACTATGGATTGTCGTGGAGCTAATTCGAGGGTGGTCGAGACCAAATGAGGGTGGTCGTGAGCCAACCGGGTGGTCTTTTTTCGCTCTTTTTTTTTTGCTTTCTTTCTTTTTCTTTTTTTGACTCGCCAAACCCAACCGAGGGTTCTTTTTTTTTTTGGCGAAGTGACCTTGACTCACAACTCTTCAAAACCCTATTCTCGGTCCGGGGATATATATAGGTCACAAACTTTTTCCTGAGAGCAGGGTATAAAGGTAATAAAAGATACTCTCTCTCTCTCAACTTTGGCTAGGTGATCGAAGGGTAGGTGGTCGGATTCGAGGAGGTGGTCGAGCCGACCAGGCAATGAACCCGAGGAGGTGGTCGAACTCAAGTAAGGTGATCGAACTCAAGAGGTGGTCGAATCCGAGGAGGTGGTCGAACTCAAGAGGTGGTCGAATCCGAGCGGGGTGGCCGAATCCGACCGGGTGGTCGAACCCGAGGAGGTGGTTGTATTCGAGGATGGTGGTCGAATCCGACTTTGGGGGTAGAATCAAGAGGTGGTCGAATCCAACCGTGGTCGAACCTAAGGTGGTCGATCCCATCGTGGTCGAACTCGAGTTGGTGGGAAGTCGAAACTAAGCACGTGGTCTGGATGAGGGTGATGACACGATCTCTCGCTATAGTAGACAAAACAACGGATGCAACCAAGGGCAAGCCGAGATACACGATGACCGTAAACAAAGAAAGACTCGACGCTAGAAACTAGATCACGCACAACTAGACCAAAGAACAAAGACACCGACGATGGACTCAATTCAACAACGCTAAAAACCGAAAACACAACTCGCGAAAGGCACAGAGTGGTTTGGACAAAGGAAGAACTAAGATCTAAAACTTTTGTGGGGCAATTTTTCCGACTCTAGGTGATGGAAAACAACGAACAAAAGGGATCAATGAGATTACCTAATCCGCAACCCGGTGCTCGATACCACTTGATGAATCACGGTGGTCCGATCTTCCGATAGGTTTGATTGAGTTCGCCGTGAGGACGTTGACGCTTTGAGGCTTCCGACCCGCAGATCGCCACCTCACAATTCGCTACACCCGCACGATCGCCGTATCAACCACGCTTGCACGCGATCGACCTTACCACGAGGGTTATGATTCCCGCAAGCAATCGGCAACTCACAAGAACAAGGTAGATGCAATCAAATATATTGTAATATAGATGAAGTTCACAAGGGGTTCTCAAACCGAACAAGCGCTAAACCGCAAAGTGGCGTAATAATCTAAGAAAACCCAACCCTAAACTCGCATACGCCGCATATATAGGGGAACGGAGGAGGTGGGAACCCTAGGGTGGCGAACTGTTTCACTGCATCGCTCACGTGAATAAAGGCAGCCCTAGGGTGGTCGGCCATCACATGGGCCTTATGGGCCAAGTCACCCATATATTACATAGCTAGTGGGCTAATAATTGGTGACGCAAAGACCATGGTATAAATGCAGCGCAGTGGCATGTAGACATAGCTCGCTTGTAGGAGTAGAAGTAGCGTGGTCCAATTGGATAAATGGTATTGCAAAGGGCCGCAAGTCCAACTGTGGGAAGATTGAGTTGAAGTAGTAGTTGTAGGTCTTCTTGAAGTGGTCGAGACCCCTGAGAGCTGGTCGAGGTCTTCGAAGTGGTCAAACCCCGCAAAGCGGGTCGAGGTCTTCGAAGTGGTCGAGACCCCGCAGAGCCGGGTCGAGTCCCTACAGAGTTGGTCGTAGACCCTGCAGAACCGGTCGTAGGTCTTCTCAAAGTCGTGGTTGTATCCTTAGGGTCGATGTCCTCATCAGATAGGATGTTGGTACCACAATGGTGTGTGCCAAGAAGTAGTGCCGGAGCTTGCGCGAGGCCATGAGTAGTGCGTATGCGAACTTTTCCAACTCCGTATAGCGGACCTTTGGCCCTTGAAGTGCTTCGGAGACGTAATATATGGGGCGCTGAATGGTGTCTTCTTGTACTAGGACTGCGCTGACCGCCGCGGAGGACGCGACAAGGTAGAGGAGGAGCTGCGCTTGGGGCTTCGGGCTGGTGAGGCTTGGGAGCTGATTCAGATACTTCTTGAGGTCTTCGAATGCGCTTTGTTAAAGCTTCGTCCAATAAACGGCTCATACCGGTGTCTTGAAGAATGGCAGATGCCGCCGACCGATCAGGATAAGAATCGACCGAGGGCCGCGAGGCGCCTGGCCGGCCTTTGTACCTCCCACAAGACATGTAGGTGCCTCCATTTCTTGTATGGCCCTAATTTTTCCGGGTTTGCCTCGATTCCCTTTCGAGACAAGGAACCCCAAGTGCTTGTTAGCTTTGACCTCAAGGCACACTTGTCTGGATTTAGTTTGATTCCTCCTTCCGGAGGTTGGCAAACGCCTCTTGGAGGTCCTCTCTGGAGAGGAGGCGCCTCGCTTTGATGACGATGTCGCCGACGAGGGCCTCAATGTTATGCCCAACCGCCTCCGCAAGCACTTTGGTGATGAGCCTTGTGAAGGTGGCTCCGCGCTTTTGAGGTCAAGGGCATTCTCATGGAAGCGTAACGCCCGACCGGAGTTATAAAGGTAGTCTTGGCTTCGCCTTTCCTTGGCCATAAAGATCTCGTGGTATCCGAATAGGCATCCAGAAACTCATGAGCTCAAAAATGAGGTAGCATCTACCAACCTGTCTATGCGTGGTAGCGGAAATCATCTTTGGGAGATGCCTTGTTGAGGTCCGTGAAGTCGACGCGACACACGCCACCGCCTGTGTTTTTCTCGACTAGGACCGGTTTGCTACCACCCCGAGTGATTGACTTCCCGATGACCTCGCTTAGTAGCTTCGCTTATTTCGGCTTTTGGCGCCCGGAGAGCGCCCGGCCATCCGACGCATTTTTTGTTTTTTGGGGATTGCTTCGCTTCGGAGAGCGAGGCGATGTTCAATAGTCTCACGGGCCACGCTTGGGATGTCCTTCGGGCTCCAGGCGAAGATGTCGGAGTTCACCCGGAGTACGCCGAGGATGGAGTTGCGCTCCCGGGTTGGTAGCTCCTCCCCGAGGGCAATGGTCTTTTCCGGGGATGCGTCTTCTAATGGGACCTTTTGTAATTGCCCATCGGGTTTAGCCCTCGGGGACCATTTGCCGGAGGGTTGTGTTGGTGGGGGAGCCGCGCTGACTTCGACTGTGTGAACATGCCTGGCGAAGGGATCGATGGCTAGCTCAGTTTGCCTAGCAAGGTCTTGGTCGCCTTGAACGGTGATGACGCCCTCTGGGGCAGGGATCTTCATGCACAGGTAGTTATGATGAGAGTCCGCACCGAAGGCGTTCAAGGTTGCCCTTCCCAGGATGGCGTTGTACTGGTACGGCATGTGGACCACGCCGAAGGTCATGATTTTCGTGGCGTAAGGCGGGCCGCCAAAAGTGACGGAGGTCGACGGCCCAAGGTCGCATCGCCTTCCGCCGGCTTCACGAGTGGTATGCCCGAGGTGATAGGCGGCTCTTGAATCATCATTTTGTCGGCGCCGCCAAGAACAGAGGTCGGCGGAGCTCCCGCCGTCCACTAACATGAGTCTGACTTAAGTCCGCAATGACGGCGGAGATGACGAGGGGGTCCTGGTGCGGGAAGTGGATGCCCTGGGCGTTTTGGGCCGAAGTGATGGGCACTTCGCTGTTGGGGCGGCCCGACGGAGGCCGCCGCAACGCGGTGGATTTGCTCGTGTAGGCACGGCTGCTTCTTGATTTTGGGCTGCCGAAGATCCCCGTTATCATGCTTATGACCCGCTGACGCGGCCGACGCTGCTCACCGTGGGTTCTCGACCAGGGCCTCGAGAGGTGCCGTGCAATTGGTTGCCGGAGTCTCCGGTAGCTTCGCTTCTGCTGGTTGCTGCCGCTGCTGACGAGTCATTCATGGTCGCAATGGTGCGGCAGCCCACTTGCCAGGTGCGAGCATTCACCATGAAGGTCACCGACGACGTGATTCTTTCAAGGCTTGGGCGCCTCGGCTGGGCGCCTCCGCGGTGTCCTCACTCGACCATGGCCGGCCTCCTGCCCCGCCTGCTTTTGGCCTTCTTGATTTTGGGCCGACGACGTAGACCCTGTGGTTCTTCTCGCGATAGTTACCGCGATGGTTTCGAAGTTGGTCTGTGCGGCCGCCTCGGCTCGACCGAGGGCTTTTGGGTGTAGCAATGCTTGCCCCTGGCTCGCCTCCCTGTCAGTCCTCCGCCCGGCGCATTTCTTCCATTTTATCAAAAGCTCACGATGGTGGAGATGGGCTTATGAAGCTAGTTCTTCCGAGAAGGGCCCTTCTTCGCAGCCCAAGACGCTGTTACGTTGATGACCGTGGTCTCTGATGCCCTTGACTTGATTTGACCTCCGCAAATTTCTCAAGAAATCGCGGAGGATTCGCCCGGCCTCGCTTTTATCATGTAACAAATGCCCCGCATCCTTGGGCTCGATGTAGTTCCTTGAAGTTGTTATACACCATGTCGCAAGCAATTGCCCTCAAAGCGAGACTGAGCGGAGGGAATGGTGAAGAACCACGAGGGCGACGCCTTGAGGGCCAACGAAATGCTTTTGGCCTTCGTTGTGTCATCCCCTCCCGTGGCCTCTATGGCCGTTTTGTAGACCCGGAGGAACTCTACGGGGTCAGTGCAGCCTTCGAAGGGCGTGACATCGGGCATCTTGAAGTCTTTGGGTCCAAGGCCGCCTAATCCCACGCCACGGGAATTAGAATCTCCCCTGAGCAAGGGGTTTGCCGGGTTATTGGGTGGCTCGGAGGGTTGGGGGGGCACTGCTATCATGAGGCCTCCCCCACGGTTGTCGCAAGCCGAGTACCTCTTTGCCGAGATTGGCGAGCCCCTCACTGGAGGGCCTCAGACGCCGGCGGGTTACCTCGTGGTCCCGGGGTTGGAGCCGGGCCGAGTCCTGGAGGTGCTTCTGGCTCGGGCGCCTCCTGGTTCCACCATGTGTGGAGTTATTTGCTTCTCCTCCATGTTCAAGGCTGGCTGCCATTGCCATGGAGGTCCTACTTCTTGGCCCTTGTGTGTGTGGTGTCAACTGCCGCCTGGCCATGGAGACTTTGATGTGACCTTGCGAGGGCCATTTGTCGCCCTGCACTGTGACCTTCTTGCCGAACCCCACTGGACGGCGCCAACTGTCAGGGTATGAAAAGGACCGAGAGAAAAATAGTAGGGGACCCCTACCGAGAGCGAGGGGTCAAGGGTCTCGAGGTGTGGGAGTTCCTAATAGAAAGACACTTGTGTTTATTACTGCAATTTTGGTCTCCCCACATGTGGAGGGAGGAAGGCTATTTATAACTTTTCCCACCGATACATGAAATTACAGCTTGCACCCCTAATGAAGTACATTGATCATAGCAGAATAGGGGAGTTTCAAGCCTAGGTGTAGGCCTCGGGCGACTAGTAGTCCTCCCCAACCTAGCCTATCCGGCCGTGGACCCACCCTACCTCACGGTGCTCCTTGCTGCAGTGTGACGAGGTCCCCTCGAGCCTTCCCTGAGGGGCATGCCGCCTTCGGGTGTCTTCGCTCGCTCTCTTGGGACCCCGAGGTCCTTCGAGCCTTCGGGACCCCTCAGTGGCCTCCGGCACCTTCTCAGCTCGCCCGCTGCAGAGCACCGAGGGCTCGGGCCTGCTCGAGGCCCTTCGTCAGGATTCCGCGGCCCCAAACCGCCGCAAGTCCTTTGGTGTCAAGCAGCCGTGGGGGTCCGGTGGGCCGCCTCACGACACCAAGAGTATCCTTGCGGAAGACTTTACCGACTGCTGTTCAGAGGAATGATGTGCTCCACGCATCTCCATGAATGTCGATAGCAACTTATGCATCTCATCAACACCGTGAGATCCTCGCTTATATAAGGTACTTTCGATCGAGTATATGATTTGGCTTTTCGAGCTAACGACGCCTCTACATCATCTTCGTAAATAATGCCATGTCGAATATAATTGTAGATCAACGTCATCCAATCTCTACCGTGATCATGTTGTATGACCTATGGAGCATCCATGTTCTTAGGATCGATTTTTATGACCTCTAGTGGAACACCTATGTCCTCGAAAAGCTCGACTACTGAGGGTGAATCGAGTTGCTCGATAAAAACTCTAGGCGGGACAGGTGACTTGGTGGAGGCCATCCGTGCCAACTAGTCTGCCAAAAAGTTTTCCTTTCTAGGAATGTGTTGGATCTGGAAACCCAAGAAGTTCTTTTCGAGTTTCTGTACTTCCGGCTGATAAGATGACATCTTGGTACTTGAGCATTCATACTCTTGCCCGACTTGATTTCCTACTAGTTGAGAATCGCCTTTCACTAGTTGACGAGGATTAAAATCTCTATGTATTACTTTAATACATAGTAAAAGACCATAAGCCTTCCTGGTCGTAACCCGTAAGGCTCACAATCACTGTGGTCGTAAGGATTCCAGAGGTTACATCGTGGGAAACCTGGTTGGGTCAGTCTCGCACTCAGCCCCCACTGTGATAACTCCGGTAGAAGCAATGAATCAAGGCCCAAATCCAACTCGGGTATATTCCATGCCGGTGATGAATGGAACACATGTTGATTTGTTCCATACCACATGACATTTTATGATCCTAAGACATCGACAACAACCACCTTACGGCCAGTGTGTCTCACGTGACATACAACCGCCGAATCGGTTGGTACTATATCAACTGCTGCTCCTCCGACGGACGCTACTTCCCAACAGACGCTCTTCAAGGAGAAATCACACCTCTTCGATTTACATTTAAAGATGGAGCGCAGAAGACAGCTTAGCATCGGATTAAAGCATTGCGATCATCATTAGATTCATATTTTAAGTCCGATTCTACAATATAGCAAGCATTACGCCTAGTATAATTAGGATTTCGTGATAAGTATCTATGATTTTACCATGGCGTTCAGATAAGAACCGTATGTGATGAGATATTTATCACGCATTTCGCTTGTGATACAAACCATCTGTGATATGTCATCATAGACAATTTTTGTATGAAACCGTCTCGTGATTCGCAGCTGGATTTTGAAATTTTTGAATGCGCGTGGGAGGTAAAATGTTTTAGCACTGCCCTTATATATTATAGCCACCCACTTTGTCTTCCATCGCCTTCCTCCCTCCCCACGCCGAGCTCGTGACCACTCTCGATTCTCCATCGCGTTCTTCGAGGAGACATAGCTGACGAGGAGGAGGAGGAGGAGGGATGCGGAGGAGCTCCTTGTCTGCTGCAGGAGGTAGACTGCCAGAAGGTACGTGTACATCCCCAAAACATACACAATTTGCCATCTTCTCGGTTGTAGAAGTAATATCCTTTGGTTTCCTTAGGATATCCTATAAAGAAGCATTTATCTGTCTTGGGTGTGAGTTTATCAGACGTCAAACATTTAACATAGACATCACATCCCCAAATCCTTAGAAAAGACAAACTAGGACTCTTCCCAGTCTATATCTCATATGGTGTCTTATCTACTGATTTAGATGGTGCCCTATTTAAAGTGAAAGCGGCAGATTCTAGAGAGTAACCCCAAAAAAACAATGGCAGATCTGATTGGCTCATCATAGACTAAACCATGTCCAACAAGGTCCGATTTCGCCGCTCGGACACCCCATTCCATTGTGGAGTGCCCGGTGGTGTAAGTTGTGGAACAATTCCACATTGCTTCAAATGATCACCGAATTCATTGCTCAAGAATTCACCTCGATGATCAGATCGTAAAGATTTGATTGTCTTGCCAAGTTGATTTTGTACCTCACTCTGGAACTCTTTGAACTTTTCAAAGGTTTCCGACTTGCGCCTCATTAAATAGATATATCCATATCTACTAAAATCATCAGTGAAAGTAATGAAGTACTAAAAACCACCTCTAGCTGTCGTGCTTATTGGTCTACACACATCAGTATGTATGAGCGCTAGCAAGTCAGACGCCCTCTCATTCCGACCAGAGAAAGGTGCCTTGGTCATCTTTCCAAGTAGACAAGATTCACATGTTTCAAATGATTCCAAATCAAATGAGTTTAGAATTCCATCATCATGGAGCTTCTTCATGCGTTTCTCACTTATGTGACCCAAACGACAATGCCAAATGAAAGTGGAATTTATATCATTAGGCTGAAACCTCTTTGCATTAATATTATAGACGGGTGCATCATCAAGATTTAAAATAAACAACCCATTCAAAACAGGAGCATAACCATAAAATATTTCATTCAGAAATATATAGAACAACCATTGTTCTCAATAATGAATTTATAACCCTTGCCATCAAACGTGAGGCGAGATGATGTTTCTACTTATGGTCGAACGTAATAACAATTATTTAATTCTATAATAAATCCCGAGGGCAAAAGAAGTCCCGACGGCTAATGCAACAACCCTTGCTTTATTCCCAACACGAAGATCCATCTCGCTTTTGCAATTCTCCTACTCCTTGTTAGACTCTCGTGATCGAATTGCAAATATGAGCAACCGATCCCAGATCAAATAATTCGAGAGTTAATGTAAGAATTAGCAAGGAAAATATCTATAACATTAATACCGAAGTGGAAGGTTTATTCTCAACATTTTTTCGCATCACCAGTATTTCTTGCGCTACTCTTCCAATGGCCTCGACTCATTGCAAGAAAAGCATTCATTCTCTTGAGTCGGCCGGATTTAGTCTTGGGCTTAGGCTTGTTAGTTTGGATCCCATCCAAACTTTAGCCTTGCCCTTTCTTTTGACCCTAGTCTTAGCCTTCTTCTTGAAGCTTGTACTCTTTTGCACCATCAAGACATGATCAAGGCTTTTCTTAATGTTTTTTTTCTACAAGATTTGAGCATCATATGCACCGGTGAGATTCTTGTATAAGCCATTCATATGGAAGTTCGATCGAATCGCCCATAGCTTGCAAGAAGTGAAGCAAGAATCAAATCAGAGCTAACACTGACTAAGTGGAAAACCAAGTTTTTCCAAGCTTTGTGTGTAACCAACCATCTTGATCACATGTGGGCTCACCTGACTACCCTCACCTAGCATAATCCCAAACAACTTCTTTGAGATCTCATATATCTCAGCCTACTTGTGTCTCAAACATGCCTTCTAGTGCCACAATCATATCAGAGGCATCGATGTTCTCAAACCGCTCAAGGTCCGAGTTCATCGCAGCAAGCATGAGACAAATAACATCAAGGGACTCATCACATGCCTTTTATAGACGGTTTTAAGAGTAGCAAGAAAGATTTTCAGCAGCATGTCCGAATTGGTTCCTCTAGAACATGTTCCTTTTATCTTGCCTAAGAAAAATTCTTAGGTTGTGGGACCAATCCAAGATTTGTTCCATTCAATTTTTCCTTATCAAGTATCGAACGAAGCAAAATTGGATGTAGGTACAACAAGCTTGGTGCCATGATCTACAACATAAAATATACAAAACTAAGACATATGTTCAAGAAAAGTAACTTCTATTAAACAGCTTTAATAAAGATACTCCCACTAAATACCATGTCCCTCTTATGACATTTAGTGATTCAAGACCCACAATTAGTTAATCTACTAGTGAGCTTTGGCATCACCGCTAGAAGATTAGTGAAATTGGTAGGCAACCCTTTGCTAATCATATATCTATATGACTCTTGTTGTTGGGCAAGATCTCTATGCTCGCACCCAATCCTATGCCCCAAGGTCCATAACTGCTACGATGACCTTGTCAAGTTAAACCAATGATAAACGGTAAGTGTCCGACACAAACCCATCTAGTCAAGGAATATTAATGGCACTCGCTTTAACAAGGCCTACCATTAAAATACATGACTTCTGGATGGTGCGACTAATTAGGAGGGCATCAATTTAACTTAATATTATGCGAGGAATTTTATTTCTACCATGTTAAAAGCATTTAAAGCAATTAAATAACATGCACAAAAATAAATGAACATGAATATAAAGGCATCACAGATAATCAAATTGCATTGTGATATAGTATGACCCTTCCACATGGTGATCTCCATCGCCGCAGCTTATTGTTTGCCATGTCTCCAAGTGACCAATTCCTCCAAGGACTCCCACTAAGCCATTACTCCTAATAGCACTAGTAATAAATTACAAGGAGTGAAATAAGCATGACACGCAGGTCATGAACATTACACACATACATGCATCTCATACATCATGGGTCATACTATTCACAAAATCCCGCAAAAACAAGTTAGGCATATAATCGCATTCTATCTAACGGATGGTGTGAACTAGCAATACCAAAAACCAAGTTAAGATCTTAGTCCATAGGGGTGGCAACCCGCACCAGAAGGGCGGTAGCCCTATCCAAATACCAAGGTCCTTTTCGGCGGTTTAGCTCACCGATGAGCGGAAGGGGTCACAAGGGGAGCCCTTGTTGTAAATTTTTGGACTACGAGATCTAATCCACTATTCCGGCCCATGTAAATTGCATTGATTAATCACATTAACTCTTTACAATATCAACTCCGATTCGATCTACAGATTGATCTTCGTGATGCTCTAGATTTACGATCACCGCTCATTCCGATGGCGGAAATTGACCGGTAGAGACAAGTCGTGATACGACCATAAATAGGGGTGGGAGTGGGGTTGATCCGGTCTAACCCGGATCTGCCCCGTGTGGCCCATAGCTTCAGAAATGGTTCATGGATCGATCCTTTTTAATGTGCAGCTGTGGCTCCATGATCCGCTGGGTCATAAGGGCGGTCCAATTCTTAACGGGTCGGTCCCGGAGAAGCTCCTGGAAATGCCACCGATGCCATTGCGCATAGTTCAGAGTTGTGACTTTACTGGGAAACAAATGACACACAAGCCATGTGATAAACAGACTATATCAACGAACTAGTATTACCTTAGTACTCTCAGAGTACCTTAGTACTCTCGAGCCTTTTTCCTTCATGGCCACGGAGTTTCTCGTGAGAAATCCTCGCGGTCTTGTAGTAAAATGGGGTCAACAATTTAATATACTATCCTGAAAGTTCATCTCGACAAAGTTTGCAATGTTTAGACCATCCTTGAACATATCATCACCGGCCTCTTTCAGAAGAATATTTCGAGAACAATTCCAAAGTTATAAACATCTCGCAATAGCTTGAAACTTGGCCACTAGATGCATACTCAGAGACCGCATACAAGAATAATTTAGTCCAAATTTTAACAGTACAGGAAAACAAAACATAACATGAAATCTGGCATTACCTGGAGCAACAGATCCAATTGTTCCTTTTATAGCAATTGAAGAAGTTGAGATTGAGTCACCAAAAGATGATGCTCAGGAATCAACTCAACCTTGCAAAACCAAAGTCTCCAACATGAGTTGCCATATTGCCCTCAACGAGCAATAGCAATAAGTCGAGTCCGAATCGTTGAGGAAGTCACCGCAAAGAATCGAATGCGATGCTAACGCGAATTCGCTCATGTGACCACACGAGGTCATGGATGTGATGGCTTTGACCTCCACGCCACGACACCGACTTAGGGTCGACAGTCGCGACGAGAGGTCCGGCCGGCCATATCGAGGAAGGACTTGCCGCGTTCAAAAGGATTGGATGTTCGCCCGTTGAATGCGCCAACAAGATCGGGCTGTCCAACACCGATCGATGTTTCAAAACGGCGGACATTCGACTAGCCGAACGCAAGCAACAGGATCTAGCCGCTTGTAGGATCAAGGATAACCGACTAGAGGGGGTGAATAGGAGGTTTTAAACTTTTTAATAATTTAGCAATACTATCAAGTAAATGACTAGGTCTAAACAAGTTATACTTTCTAGCAAAGCAATTTAATCACAATAAACAAGCTAGAAATATAAATGCGGAAGTGTAAAGACTAGAAGTAACCACAAAGATGCAAAGATGTTTTTCCCGTGGTATCGAAGACTTGCCGGTCTTCACTAGTCCACGTTGAGGAAGCTTGACATCTCAAGCCGGCTCCACGGATTAAGCCTTCCTCGATCACTAAGGTTGTTCTTCCTCCGCCCGAGATGGTGAACACCCAACCACTCATAAGCTTGCACCGGCCTCTTCACAATCTTCTTGAAGAGATCACCGTGTTCTCCGCTAAGTCGCCTAGAAGTGCGGCAACACTTCAAGAGTAATAAATCACCGATCTCGCTGACGTTACTCAAGTGCAACAAGGATCAACTAGAATGAATGCACTTGAACTCCCTCTCAATGAATGCAAGAGAATTGGGGAGTAGAATGAATGCTCAAAGCTTCCAAGGGTCTATGAATGATTAATGAGTCAGTGTAACATCTCCCTTGGGCAGCTGGGAGGTATTTATAGCCTCCACCAACCAATCCAACCGCTAGAGTAGCTTCAATCTCAATGAAATCGGTACAACCGCAAGAAACCTCCCAGACATCCGATTCTCGAAATAGAATAGTAACGCTATTTTCACCGCATTTAATGCACCGATATAGCCGTTAAAAGATAATCCAGACAACCGCAAGAAACCTCCCAACATCCGATATCGTGGTTTCTACCGATGAAAATGCATGTGTTCGAATTTTACAATCAAAAGATAACTTTCTGAACAACAGAAAAGCGGTTCATCCGATTCTCAAAATCGAACGACTGCTTTTTCCGAGAGAGGTTTCGAGTTTAAAATACACTTGTTCTGCTTTTATACTACCGCCATATAAATTTCGGAATGTCCGAGCGGTAGTATCACAAGACGGCGCCGCAGATAACCAAGAATGCGGTTCAACCTCGAAACTCGCGTTTCATCCGATTTTACAAATAAAGCACATTTGTTTTGCCAATTCAATTTTAAGTTTAATTGAATGCATGCATGATCCTAAATTTATCCATATGGCACAAGAGCAAGCTATCAAGCTACTAGTCGTGATCCTCTTAATAGTACGGATTTAACCTATAATCCGGTCTATCAACCAATTCGCCTAAGACCGTAAAATACAAAAGGATCCTAGACTATTTATACCTTGTCTTTAAACCTTGTAGATCTCCATAATATCCTTTAGCTGCATCTTTTCTTTAACATGTTCATCAATGCGATTAAACCTTGCACATTCTTCATAAACACGCTAATCCCATATTCACATATTATCATTAATTACCAAAACCATTTTTTAGGGCCTAGATGCTTTTCAATCTCCCTTTTGGTAATTGATGACAACACTATTAATATGTAAGAAGTTGTGTTTTGAATATACTAGAGAGTATATTCTTTTGAAGACTTCAACAAGTGAGATAATTCTTGCAATGAGCATAGATGGATATTTGAGAATTATTTTTCTTGTTAATGTCAATTTTAAGGAGACTTCCCTAAACATGTGCATGTAATTTTGATTGAGTCTATTTTGCATTTATGAACATGAGAGAGCAATGTAACAGAGATATGATAGTACTTGAGATCGCATTAAGATATTAAGTATGAACAACTTCCCACAAGTACGCATAAAAGGTTATAAACTATTACAAGCACGAAGGAATATCCATAAAGCATTCATAACACATATATAACATATAATCCATAACAAAAGACTAACTCCCTAAAACTAAGGCTTTATAACTTCTTCTTTTCTTTCTTTCTCCCTTTGGCATCAAAATACCAAAACAACTCGCATAAACGGATCCCGAGGAGGAGGAGCGACGCCCGGGAAGACGGGTCTCAGGCCGAGAAGGAGCCGGATCCCGAGACTCGGGGCCGAGGAGCCGAATCCGGAGGAGCGGTGGCTCGCCTGGAGGAGAAGTCAAGTAGCAGGAGCGGAGGAGTCAAGGTGGGCCGGAGCTCGAGATATCGGCATCGAACTCAGAATAGAGCAAAGCAGTGAGCCGGAGGAGGTGCAGATGGCCCAGAGGATGTCTTAGGACGACGAGAGAAGGAATATCGCCGAGGGCCTTCAAGACATCCTCCAAATCATTGATGTTTCCATCATGGCAGCCATCCTATTATGGACCTCACTATGGAAATCATTTCAACCAACTCCATATCAGCCTATCTTATGATTGATCTCATTCCTAAGTCTGCTTTGAGCGAGCTTTATTTCTTGCGCTATCGAGAATTAATTGCTGATTCTCAAGGACTTGAGCAAGAACACCTTCAAGCAGAGCAGGAGCTACGTGAGGAGCCTCAACATCAATCGGATCATCTTCAACAACTTGGCGAGGGGAGACCATCACGTGGTTTATAAGGCTTATGAGCTGATCCCAAACCACCGCGACACGCCATTTTCTCAGATAATTAAAGCCATGATGTATGGAGCATAATAGATCCTCTTAACTCTGTCATTCTTGGAGGAGGCTATGCCATTAAGAATTACATCCACCACATCAAACCTAACTCCCTCCATAATATGATCTATCATATTCCAAACATGCCCCCTAACTGCATCAAAGTTTCCGCTTTTGGGGTAGAAGGTGTGATTAATGATCCTGTTAATCATACTTACTCCTGGCTTAAGTCCAGTGATAGTACCCAACTTGCATTTAACAGAGGTATCATAATACTGACTATAAACAGGCACAAGCAAAGCAGGACTCTCAAAGATCTTCTCCCAAGAGCTAGACTGAACCTTCAGGACTCTCTCAAATTCTTCTTTGGTGCTTTCTAGATTTCTGGTGCCTGAGATCCATCTAAAGGATTTTAGGTCCGAGAGATATACAACGTGGCATAAAATTGTCTAATGAGTTTGTCATCATAATTTTGTTTCATTGCCACAAGGTCATGAAGACCTACTCGTGAAAAAGCCGATAAACTCCAATCGCATCGTCCAAAGTATTGATATGACTCCACCTAATCCATTTGTGATCTGCAAATTTTCTCGCCTTCCATACAACCGCTCATAGACTTGTTCTTGAAAGACGGTGTGAAATCTTGGATTGAGCGAGTCATTCTTAAAAGGAATTGATTTACATGCCTCTTGATTGCATAATCATCCGCCGAGAGGAGGTGTAAATTAATTGGAGTTCGGAGGATCTATCAAATCATCCTCTCGCTCCCGACAGAACTTCTTCTTCTTCTTCTTCTTCAATCTAACTCCTCACTTGATCTTTCTTCCGATTTAACTTTCGCTTCAGCCAGAGACCGGTCTCTTTCCTTTCCCATGAACGATCTTTTGTCGAATCGACCGAGTCAAGGTAGGCAAAGCAGGACGAGTCCTCCCTATTTGCAAGTTCGAGGAGAATCTTCGAAGGTTGAGAGGTCAAGATCCTTGTCTTGAT
The DNA here is from genome assembly GCA_036346405.1 of Phyllostachys edulis. NCBI lineage: Eukaryota > Viridiplantae > Streptophyta > Magnoliopsida > Poales > Poaceae > Phyllostachys > Phyllostachys edulis. The sequence goes on from CM070551.1 coordinate 29,154,193, forward strand.
GAGCCATGAGCTTTTCTTTTGATCCTCGCATCCTTGGCATCTAGATAGAGACAGTATGGAATCAAAGATAATCAAGGAATAGAAATTAATGTATGAAATTGATTTTCTCGGATTTCTTGTCGATAATCGGATGAACCGCAGCTCAATGGCTTAATAAATGCAGCAAGGTTGATCCGCCAAGAATCGGATGATCCGATTGTCCCGACGATTTCTAGAGTTGGATGATTCTTAGAAAATTTATGAAATCTTATGGTGTGAGTGCATAATATGGATGCTAATAACCTCAAGATATCAAACAACCACAATTGTCCTTCTAGAATACCGTAAATCAAGATCAATCTCTAAGAACCCTAAAACCGAGACACAAGGAGTTCTAGGGTTACAATGGGGATAAGAACAGGATTAATTGAGGATTACCTCAACAATCGAAGGAGTCAATCCTCGAAGATGCTTGCAATTCAAGAAATCGAAAGATTGAAGAACTGCAAGTGGATTTGAGGAGGAGGGTCGACGCGGCGAGAGAGAAAGAGAGAGAGAGAAAGGGAGCGGCCAACTGCTTTTGAGGAAGTTGAGAAGAAAAACGATAATCGCCGAGGAGTTATTTTTCTCCACAACGGTCCGCGCTCAGATCGACAAAATGCCGCTTGACGATCCGCACTCGGATGTATCAAGGCTATAACTCCGGTCAGATCAAGAACGCGGGTCGCATCGAGAGTAAGACGGTCGTTCGATTATCCCGACTTCCGTGATTTTCTAGAAACTAAGATTAATTTGCAAATGATCCTTAGTTTTGCACTCAAATAAATATCATTAAGGATCATTGTGCATAGAATAGATTATTATCTATTAGGCAACATAATTTTTAAGATCGAGATAACTTTAATAAAGATTTTGAAAATATTTTCATAAACATATTCAAATAAACATACAAAGAGAGATACAATGCATGAAACACAAGTTTAAGCAATATTTGAATAATCTATGACATTTAATTCATTCCTCAATTTGCAAAAGCGCCTTCATCTAATGGCTTGGTGAAAATATCCGCTAATTGATCTTCGGTTCTTATGTGGCTAATTTCAATATCTCCTTGCTCACATGATCTCTCAAGAAATGGTGACGAATATCTATATGCTTGGTTCTTGAGTGTTGAACAGTGTTATTAGCAATCTTCACTAGACTATCATTGTCACACAATAAAGGCATTTTATCAATTTTAATTCCATAATCCATCATTGTTTGCCTCATCCATAGCAATTGAGCACAACAACTTCCGCTGAAACATATTCGCTTTTGCCAAGGATAGTGCTACGGAGTTTTGTTTCTTGGATGACCATGATACTAGAGATCTTCCTAAGAATTGACAACTACCCGAGGTGCTCTTTCTATCCACTTTGCAACCCGCATAATCGAATCGGCATATCCAATTAGATCAAATTTAGCACCTTTCGGGAACCAAAGGCCAATGCTAGAGGAATGCTTTAAATATCTTAGTATTCTTTTAACGGCCATTAAATGACATTCTTTTGGATTAGCTTGAAAACGCGCACACATGCAAACACTAAACATGATATCGGGCCTAGATGCGTAAGATAAAGCAAGCTACCAATCATAGATCTATAAAGCTTTAAATCTACCGATTTACTCTCCTCATTTAAGTCAAGATGACCATTTGTTGCCATGGGAGTCTTGATGGGTTTTGCATCCTCCATGCCAAACTTCTTGATCAATTCTCTTGCATACTTGGTTTGGCTCACGAAGGTTCCATCTTTGAGTTGCTTGATTTGAAATCCAAGGAAGTAGCTTAATTCTCCAATCATGGACATTTCAAATTCCTAGACATCATATCACCAAATTCTTTGCAAAAATCTTGATTAGTAGACCCAAAAATAATATCATCAACATAAATTTGACATACAAAGAAATCAACATCTATAATTTTAGTGAATAAAGTTGAATCAATTTTTCCAATTTTGAATCCTTTTGAGACTAGAAAATCTCTACAGGCTCATACCATGCTCTAGGAGCTTGTTTAAGGCCATAGAGCGCTTTAGAGAGTTTATAGACATGATTTGGATTTTTAAGATCTTCAAAACCGGGAGGTTGTTCAACAAATACAAGTTCGGATATTTTACCATTTAAGAAAGCACTTTTAACATCCATTTGAAATAATTTAATATCAAAGCATGATGCAAAAGCAAGTAATATCCGATTGATTCAAGTCTAGCTACGGGAGCAAAGGTTTCACCAAAATCCAAACCTTCAACTTGTGAATACCCTTGAGCTACCAATCTTGCTTTGTTCCGAACGACCAAACCATTCTCATCTTGTTTGTTTCTAAAGACCCATTTTGTACCAATAATGTTGTGTTCCTTGGGTCGTTCCACCAACGTCCAAACATCGTTTCGAGTGAAGTTATTAAGTTCTTCATGCATAGCATTCACCCAATCCGGATCTTCAAGCGCTTCTTCTACATGCTTTGGCTCAATAGAAGAGACAAAAGAGTAATATTCACAAAAAGAAGCAACACGAGATCGAAGTTTGAACACCCTTACTTACATCACCCAATATTTGATCTATTGGATGATCTTTAGCAATTGCATTGTGAATTCTTGGTGGTAAGTTGGATGGTTGATCATCTTCCTTGTTGTCAAATTGAACTTGGTTTGTAGAAGATGTTGGAGGTTCAACTTGTGTGGAGGGTGATGGATCATCTTCGGGCTTTATGTCACCAATTTGCATATGCTCCATTGCCCTTCTCAAAGCTTCATTGCCTACATCATCCAAATTCTCATGCTCTTCTTGAGAGCCGTTAGTTTCATCAAATTGAACATCGTGTTTTTCTTCAACTAAACCGGAGTTCTTGTTGAAAACACGATATGCTTTACTATTTGAGGAATAACCTAGCAAGAAACCAATATCACATCTACTTTCAAATTTTGATAGCCGAACACCCTTCTTTAAAATATAGCATTTACAACCAAAGACACGAAAATAGGAGATGTTCGGTTTTCTTCCTACAAGAAGCTCATAGGAAGTCTTTTTCAAAAGACGATGTAAATAAAGACGATTTATGGCATGACAAGCGGTGTTAATTGCTTCCTACCAAAAACTATCTAAGTATTATATTCATCAAGCATTGTCCTAGCCATTTCAATTAATGTACGATTTTTCCTTTCTACAACTCCATTTTGTTCCGGAGTGTAGGTTGTGGAAAGTTCGTGCTTTATTCCAAGTTCATCACAAAAGTCTTCAACTTTAGTATTTTTGAACTCGGAACCATTATCACTACGGATTTTCTTTATTTTGAAATCAAATTCATTTTGGGCCCTTTTTGTAAAGTTTTTGAAAATTCCGGAGGTTTCACTTTTATCATCTAGGAAGAATACCCATGTATATCTAGAGTAATCATCCACAATGACTAAACAATAGCTATTTCCCCCGATACTCTTATAGGTTGTTGGCCCAAACAAATCCATATGTAAGAGTTCCAATGGTCTAGAAGTTGACATGATACTTTTGGAAGGATGAGAATTAGCGACTTGTTTACCGGCTTGACATGCACTACAAAGTCGATTTTTCTCAAACTTCACATCTTTCAAGCCAACAACTAAATCATGTTTGAAAAGCTTTTTGAGTTGAATCATTCCTACATGAGCTAGCCTTCTATGCCAAAGCCAACCCAAGGAGGTTTTTGCCATTAAACAAGTTTTTAAGCATGAATCATTTGAAGTGAAATCTACCAAATAAAGGTTTCCAAACCTAAATCCTTTGAAGATTAAAGAGTTATCATTTTCATTTAAAATTGTAACACCTTCTTTAGAGAAAGAACAAATTAGTCCTAAATCACATATTTGAGCTACGGATAACAAGTTAAAATTTAATGATTCAACTAGTGACACATTTGAAATAGAAAGGTCATTTGAGATAGCAATTTTACCCAACCCAATTACCTTTCCTTTGCTATTATCGCCAAATGTGATCTTGTCTATTCCTTTGCCATTTTCGAATGTGGTGAACATTTTTCTATCCCCGGTCATGTGTTGAGTGCAACCACTATCAAGCACCCAATGTTTTCCACCGGTCTTGTAGTTCACCTACAAAACAAGAATTAAGTTCTTTTAGGTACCCAAATTTGTTTGGGTCCTTGGAGGTTAGTGACCAAGGTTTTAGGCACCCAAATAGCATTCTTTTTAGAGCCCATAATTGAAGTGCCAACAAAATGAGCAATTACTTTACCATTCTTAGATTTTCTAAGCATATAGCATGAATCATATATACCAAGAGATGGAACCTTACCCTTAGGACAATTTTGTTGCATATGTCCTATTTCCCGGCACTTATGGCAATACCTACCATTTTGCTTCACAAAACTTGTGGGTTTATTTATCGGCTTCTTGCCCTTTTTAGGCACATACCCAATACCTTCTTTGTTGAATGAACACCTTTGCTCGCTCAAGAGCTTGTCAAGAGTGGCCTTACCTTGAAACATCTTTCCAAGCTCTTGCTTAGCTTGGTCACTTGTTCTTTAGTTCATAATTTTCAACAATGAGCAAAGGATCACAAGCATTTGCTAAATTAACATTTGAATCAACATTTGAACAACATGGCATAGCAAGTAAATCATCACATGAAGTAGAAATGCTAGACATGGATTTTTCATTTAAAGCAATGTCTATTCTAGGCATCTCGCTCATTAAATCACAAGTAATTCCAACATGTGAATGAGATTTTTCAATATTCTTTAAGATAAGAGAATCATGAGCTTTTTTAGCTCCTCAAAAGAGTCTTTTAGAGAGAGATTCTTTCTTCAAGACTTTAAATTTTGATTTCTCTTTTCCATTAAATTCATTTAATTCATCAAGCATATCCATTAATTCTTCATAAGTTGGTTCATCACTATCAATGGATTTTACCTTATCTCCTTTTGCCATGAGGCATGTAGGAGTGGAGAATAGCGGGAGTTTCTTTGATAGCAATGCCAACTAGTCCCTTCTTCTTGGGGACTCATCCTCATCGAGTCTGAGTCGCTGATTCATCATTTGAATCCCACTCTCCAATGTGAGCTTCATTCTTGCCATCCTTGTGAAGCTTCTTGAAAAGCTTCTTCTTGCCATTATATTCTTTCTTCTTGAATGACTTGTCCTTGTCATCCTTCTTTATGCGGGCAACGAGATGAGATATGCCCTTTCATCACAATTATAGCAATCAATGTTGCTATAACGCTTCTTGTCACTTGAATATTGTCCCTTCTTGTATTTGTCAAAGTTGTAGCTTCTATTGGGGCGTTTCTTCATGAACTTCTTCATTTTTCTTACAAGGAGTGCATAATCCTCATCGGAATCTTCTTCTTCATCCTCATCACCACTTGATTCCGCTTTAGCCTTGAAAGCGTAATCTTCTTCTTTGAAGAGGATGTCTCCAAGAGCTCTTCTTTGTCCTTCTTGAACAACTTATTTGTGATGAGATTGCCCAAAAGGCCCGCTGGTGTCATCCTTGGCAACTCGGAGAGTTGATGAAAAGTGTCACCAAGGTCTCAGACTTGTCCTAAGAGCCCTAAGCATCTTGCACAATATCAACATCGAAAGGTTAGTTCCAAGGCCTTTGAGCTCATTCACAATGTTGTTTAGTCTTGAATACATCTCATTGATGTTTTCATGAGGCAACATTATGAATGTCTCATATTTAATCCGGTTTATGCAATTTGGCTTTTTGACCGTGGATGTACCTCATGGATTTCGAGAGAGTTGTCCAAATAGCATGAGCGGTTTCCAAATTGCTCACTCTATTGAACTCATCCGCTCAAAGCGCCAAAGAGAGCATTCATAGCTTGGGCATCTAAATGAGAGTTACGCGTGTCTTGATCCGTGGGTTCAAGTGGATTAAGAGGCATAGTGTAACCATCATTTACGATTTTCCAAATGCTTGGACTCATGGCCTTTAAAAAGATTGACATTCTAATTTTCCAATAAGCATAATTTGTGCCATCAAAGAGTGGAGCCCTTCCTAAAGCCATTCCCTCACTAGCCATCTCTTGCTTCCTAGACTGTTAAGTCCAACAACGGAGAGACCAAGCTCGATACCACTTGTAGGATCAAGGATAACCGACTAGAGGGGGTGAATAGGAGGTTTTAAACTTTTAACAATTTAGCAATACTATCAAGTAAATGACTAGGTCTAAACAAGTTATACTTTCTAGCAAAGCAATTTAATCACAATAAACAAGCTAGAAATATAAATGCGAAGTGTAAAGACTAGAAGTAACCACAAAGACGCAAAGATGTTTTTCCTGTGGTATCAAGACTTGCCGGTCTTCACTAGTCCACGTTGAGGAAGCTTGACATCTCAAGCCGGCTCCACGGATTAAGCCTTCCTCGATCACTAAGGTTGTTCTTCCTCCGCCCGAGATGGTGAACACCCAACCACTCACAAGCTTGCACCGCCTCTTCACAATCTTCTTGAAGAGATCACCGTGTTTCCGCCAGCCGCCTAGAAGTGCAACACTTCAAGAGTAATAAATCACCGATTCGCTGACGCTACTCAAGTGCAACAAGGATCAACTAGAATGAATGCACTTGAACTCCCTCTCAATGAATGCAAGAGAATTGGGGAGTAGAATGAATGCTCAAAGCTTCCAAGGGTCTATGAATGATTAATGAGTCAGTGTAACATCTCCCTTGGGCGCTTAGAGATATTTATAGCCTCCACCAACCAATCCAACCGCTAGAGAGCAGCCTCAATTCTCAAATGAAAATCAGACAACCGCAGAAACTCCCAGACATCCGATTCTCGAAATAGAAATAGTAACGCTATTTTCACCTGATTTAATGCAATGATATAGCCGTTAAAAGATAATCCGCACAACCGCAAAGAAACCTCCCAACATCCGATATCGTGGTTTCGCCGATGAAAATGCATGTGTTCGAATTTTACAACCGCAAAGATAACTTTCGAACAACAGAGCGGGTTCATCCGATTCAAAATCGAACGACTGCTTTTTCCAGAGAGGTTTCGAGCTAAAATACACTTGTTCTGCTTTTATACTACCGCCATATAAATTTCGAATGTCCGAGTAGCCAAGACGCCAACGCAGATAACCGCAATGCGGTTCAACCTCGATGAAACTCGCGGTTCATCCGATTTTACAAATAAAGCACATTTGTTTTGCCAATTCAATTTTAAGTTTAATTGAATGCATGCATGATCCTAAATTGATCCATATGGCACAAGAGCAAGCTATCAAGCTACTAGTCGTGATCCTCTTAATAGTACAAGATTTAACCTATAATCCGGTCTATCAACCAATTCGCCTAAGACCGTAAAATACAAAAGGATCCTAGACTATTTATACCTTGTCTTTAAACCTTGTAGATCTCCATAATATCCTTTAGCGCAGCATCTTTTTCTTTAACATGTTCATCAATGCGATTAAACCTTGCACATTCTTCATAAACACGTTAATCCCATATTCACATATTATCATTAATTACCAAAACCATTTTTTAGGGCCTAGATGCTTTTCAACAACCAAAACAGTAACCAAATCAAAAACATCGCTAATTAGTTGGCTAGGTCCACCCCTCCCGGACATGTGGTCAGACGGTCTTGATCAATGGCGCATAAGGTTAAGTCCTTAGTGATTGCTCAAGCGAGGTCAGATCCCATGTGCCTCAAGCTTAGCCTCTGCCTTGCGATCCCCTTTACCACCACCACTCTTCCCGAGCAAAAATCATTTTCTCAACCACCAATTGGCAACCCTTGCCATGGTACAAAAAATTTTATTAAAAGAAGATCACACCACAAATGACACAATAACTGATCTCGCACTACAACAGGTATCGTATTTCACAATTCTATATATCATTAAGTCAAATTCAATCATTCTTTGAGTCATGAGATCGAGAGACCATCCCTTAACTAAAGTAGGACTAAGCAATATACACACCCATGTTGGTATCACAATAATGTCCAACTAAGATTACCCAACCTATGTCCAAGGGCACATGTCAACATGCCAATCACAAGTATTCAAGGAGTCATACTATCTAGGTATTGAGCTATTCTCAAACTATTTTACACAATTAGCCATGCATGTTGGTATAAAACAATATAATTTTGCAAATTGGGTAAGACATGGATCACGACTTGTCAAGTGAAGAGTTGAGATGCTTTGGCTCGGGTCAGTCCAAGAACTCTTCAAAAGTTAGAATCTACACGCATAAAAGAGCCAAATAAATACAAACCAAACAAAACAAAAACTAAACTAGAACCAAAAGAAAAGGTTCAATTAAGATGAATTAGGAACTGAGGTCCAACTGAGGCGGGAGGTCCTGAGGAGGATACTACTCAACTGATCGTGAGAGAGAAAGGAAGAGATCAGGCACGGAGGAACTGCAGGAGAGTTGGGTGAGGCTAAAAGGAGGTGAAAAAAGAGCCAGATTTTATAGCCTAGAGCAGCACAAGTTCAAGGGTAGGTGAAAGAGGAGAGGCAAGTAGGGGTGAGACAAGAGGGGAACAGTATCGTTGAAGCGATAGCATTTAATGTGACACAACGACATTTAATGCGTGAAGGCTTTGAGTGACGGATTCGAGGAAGAAGAAGGTGAACAAGAGTGACAGATGGGCTGGTCAAAACTCGGAGGCGGTCCAACTAAATGGGAGGTCAGAACCAAAGGAGGTCATGACCAAAGAGGAGGTCGACTGCCCGGACCACCCGAGGTCTGGATCGAGAGGAGGTCCAAACGCAAGGGAGGTCTGGATCGGGGAGGTCCAAACGAAAGGGAAGGTCTGATCAGGGGAGGTCCAAACGAAAGTGATGGTCTAAAGAAGAAAGAGCTTGGCCGAGGGGAACACGAGTGAGAAAGGAATTTCAACACCAGAGAACTCCAACAAACTCAAAAACAAACCAAACTCGAATTAATTGAAGTTTGATTTAGTCATTTTAAACACTTTAATTCCAAAATCTCAAGTTAAGCTTTAGAACTTCAACAAAACCAAATGGTTATTTTATTTTGAAAATTTCAAAAAGGTCCTAAAATTGGGATGTTACATACAATGACGCGAAGCGCCATGCTGATTCGCCTCACATGCATGCGATTCTCTACACATTGTTCCGCCATCGCTAAGACTTTCATTTCTCGCTACATTGCGCGAATCGTCAAGTTGTTCCGAGGTCGTCCTATGCCACGCCGAGCAGTGAACAAAGGCGCGTAAAATTGCCACCGCTTTTTCCTTTCATTTGATACTAGTCTTTGATAATTGCTTAGGGGTCGTTCATTGAATTATTTACACTTGCCGACAATTTGAGCTTGTGTAAGGGAGCTTAAACCCTAAAATTACAACAGAAAAAAGTAAGAACGAAGAAAACAAGCCACAAGTCAAAAAAAATCGGCTATGAAGTAAAAAAGAGAGAAAAGAAAAGAAGAAGATATTGGCGAAACTTGGAAAAATGATAACCTTAGTTCATAAAATTTGATTGTGTATTTAATTTCTTTGAGCGCCTGTGCCCTTACATTTCATATTATTGCAATTGGCTAGCTGCCTCCTAGTACTTGTGCAAAAACGAGCTAGTTTTCATCTCAATTTCAAATTGCATCTCACTAGCTCATTCCTTTGTTTGCATTGACTCACATTGATTTTGCGTGCTGCTCATACTTCACTTAAACCTTTTGGATCAAGACTTAGGCAAAATATTCTAGCTTGGATTGTTACTTAGCTTTACAACATCAAGAATTTCAGATTACTAGGATATACACTTCCATACCAAGCTCCACCAAATAACCGTTGTTGTACAATTATGAACAATCTTAAATTCACTTTATCATCACTTTGTTATTGTAGCTTCCACCAAGTGTAAGTTTCTTTTGACCTTAATTCACTTCTAAGGGTAAGAACTTTACTTGGGAAAGAAAAGAGAGATTGAGTGAATTTTACTAATCATCCATATACATTCTTGTTGTTTGTGGCTTTTTTCACCTAACAATGTCGTGGAGAAGATAACTATGGTGAGGAGCATGTTGTCGATCTTAATGCCCCGTGACTCGCTTCCAACATCGCATTAAGAAGTACATTGCAACAAGAATTTGTTGCTAGCACCACCGCAATGGGAACAACTTAAGGCGGATATGCAAAATCTCCGCATTGACCTCAATCAACAAATGAACGTATACGTGACGCGAAAGCATCGTGAATGACGCAGTGCACTTCGCCCACAACAAGAGGAAGATAGTGCATCTACGGCCACATACCTCCACGAGATGAGGAGGTCGTTGCATGAGTCGCCTAGGATGCGCAACACCGGCGAGACTGTGGTGGCACAAGTCATCGGCCACCTCCACCGGAGGAGGTGAGGGAGGCACCCAAGGACCAGAGGAGCCGGGCATGGAGGCCGAGGTGGGGGAGCACCTCACTCGACGATTTACAACTTGTACATCGCGATGATGGATACCACCACGACACCACACGACAATGAACGACCTAATGAAGAGAAATATGGTAAGCTTAAATTTACTATGCCAACATTTTCGTATACATGATCCCAAGATTACCTCACTTAGGAGCTCAAGGTGGACAAGGTGTTCAGATGCACAACTACCGAGGCTAAAAATACACATGGTCGCACTTGAATTTGACAAATATGAACTCATATGGTGGGAACAAGTTCAAAATCAAAGAGAGAGTAATGCATTTAACCTCCCATCACTACATGGGAAAAGATGAAGTATCACATGAGAGCGAGGTTTGTTCCTAAACATTACAAACGTGATTTATTTGATAAATTGCAAAAATGGAGCAAGGAACTCACAATGGAGGACTATTATAAAGAGATGGAGATGGTTATGATTCGCTAATATATTTGAGCAAGAAGAACAAACAATGGCTCGCTTCTTGCTAGTTTGCACCTCCCATCAAGCGCATCACCCAATTTCAGCCCTACAACAACATGGTGGGGTTGGTGCATCAAGCAACCAAGACCGAAAGGCAAGTGCAACAAGATATGAGAGCAACAAGAACATCATCATACACCCCTGCTCAGCACTCCACAGGAGGTAAACCCACATCCCATTTCAATTCTTTTAGAACTAATCAATCTAGTGGAAGTTTTGCTCCTAGTACTAGTGCTGCACCAGGCGGGAAAAATGCAACAACACCCATTGCCAAGAAGAGTCCAGCACCTTCTACCTCATCTTCAGTGGGTTCTACAGAAGAAGTAGTGTCATCCAATGCTTCAAATGCCTTGGACGAGGTCATATGCAAAAGAATTGTCCAAATAACAAGGTTATGTTGCTTTTGGAGAATGGAGAGTATGACTCTACTAGCGAGGAGGAAGGTGAGGCCCTTGCTGATTTTGGAAGATTTGATGTTGTACATGAGGAAGGACAAGGGGAGGAGACACATGAAGATGGCTTTTGTGACCCTGAGGCTGGTCCTATCCTTGTGTGTACACCAACTGTTGAGTATGTGCAAAACCCACTCATGAGCAAATACCAATCTTTTTCAAACAAGAGCTCAAGTGAGTAACGATGGTAAGTGTTACAAAGTTATTATTGATGGTGGAAGTTTCACAATTTAGATAGTAAAGAGCTTTATTCTAAACTTGGTTTGAAATATAAGATACACCCACATCCATATCAAATTCAATGGTTAAACAATGATGGCTCAATGAATGTTAGATATACCGTTGATGTTAGCTTTCAAATTGGTTCTTATCGATACCATAGAATGTGATGTGTTCATGGACGATGTCACTTGTTATTAGGTAGGCTATGGCAATACGATCGCTGATTCGTGATGGAAGAACTAATCAATACAAATTCATGTAGAATAATAAAGAAATAGTACTACGACCATTAACTCATTCTCAAATTGTGAATGATAACATGCAAAAGATTGAGGTGAAAGTAGAGTGTGAGAGAGGAAAAACACAAGAGTGTAATTCCACAGAGGATGAGAGAGCCACAAGTTAAAACTAAGGAAAAGCAAGGATGAGGAGAGAAAGTTAGTCATTGTAGTTTAAATCGATTTGAGAAAGATGAGATGATCCCACTTTAATGCACTTTGTATTGTTGTACAAAGATATTTTGCTTTCTACTAATGACTTCACCTCTTCCTAGTGGGGTTTCTTAAGTTTTGCGGTGCTTATGAGGATGTTTTCAAGGAGGTACCTACCGATTACCACCCATTCGAGGCATTGAACATCAAATTGACTTGGTACGGAGCTCCACTTCCCAACCGGCCGTCAGACGCACAAACCCAGAGGAGACAAAAGAAATTCAGCGACAAGTGCAGTGCTCATGGAAAAGGGTATGTATGCGAAAGTCTTAATCCTTATGTTGTTTCGTCATTTTTGTTCCTAAGAAAGATGGTACATAGAGAATGTGCGAGACTGTAGAGCTATCAACAATATTACCATTTGTTATCGCCATCCTATTCCTAAGTTAGATGATATGTCGATGAATTGAGTGGCTCTACTATCTTTTCTAAGATTGATTTATGAGTGGATACCATCAAATTAGAATGAAACATGGTGATGAGTGGAAGGCAATAAAACAAAAATTGGATTGTATGAATGGTTAGTGATGTCTTTTGGTTTATCTAAGTGATGTCTTTTGGTTTATCTAATACTCCTAGTACATTCATGATTAATGAACCATGTTTTGATACACTTCATTGGCAAATTTGTGGTAGTCTATTTTGATGACATCTTGATATATAGCCATTAGAAGAACATGTTGAACACATTATACAAGTGCTAAGAACTCAAAATTGTATGCTAATCTTGAGAATTGTACATTTTACACAAACAAAGTGGTGTTCTTAGGCTATGTTATTTCAGCTAATAGAATTGAAGTAGATGAATCTAAAATTGAAGCTATTCAAATTGGCCTACTCCTATCAATGTTAGTCAAATTCGTAGCTTTCATGGACTTCTTGTTTTCATCGACATTTTGTGAAAGATTTCAGCACCATTGTCGCTCCCATTAAATGAATTAACTAAAAAGAACATTGCTTTTGAATGGGGAGAATCACAAGATAAAGTATTTGCTGAATTAAAGCGATGTTTGATCGAATCACCATTGCTTGTTTTACCCGATTTCACTAAAACTTTTGAGATTAAATGTGATGCTAGTAGAATAGGTATTGGTGGTGTTTTGATGCAAGAAAGAAAATATGTTGCATTTAGTGAGAAACTTATCTGCACAATTAAATTATCTTGTTTATGACAAAGAATTATATGCTCTTATGCGCTTTAGAGACTTGGCAATATTATCTTTGGCCTAAGGAATTCATCATTCATTCTCGATCATGGAGCTTTGAAATACTTGAAAGGCAAGCTAAACTGAATCGTAGACATGCTAAGGGTTGAATTCATTGAGACTTTTTCATACATTGTTAAATACAAGAAAGACAAAGAGAATGTGATAGCCGATGCATTGTCTCAAAAAATGTGCTCTTAAATCAATTGGAATTTAAGGTTTTCTTTGAAGAGAGTTTGAAAGAATTATATGCTTCTCGATCATGAATTTTCAGCACCATATTCTAAATGCAAAGATGAGAAAGGATGGGACAAGTATCATATCCATGATGGTTTTCTATTTTAACTAACAAGCTATGTGTTCCAGATTCTCCGCTTGCTATTATCACGAGAATCTCATGTAATGGGATGGGACACTTTGGTATGGAGAAGACCTTCATGATGTTGGCCGATCACTTTTATTAGCCAAAAATGAGGCATGATGTTGAGAGGTTTGTTCAACGTGTGTTTCATGCCATAAAGCTAAGTCTAAACTCAATCCACATGCGGTGTTTGTAGTTGTGATAGGTTTGTATACTCCACTTCCAGCCCTAGTGCTCTTAGGAAGATATTAGCATGGGCTTTGTTTTGGGATTGCCTAGGACTAAGAAGGGGATTCTATTTTGTAGTTGTGGATAGGTTTTCTAAGATGACACACTTTATTCCTTGTCATAAGAATAACGATGTGTCGATATAGCTAACTTGTTTTTCAAGAAAATTGTGAGATTGCATGGTGTGCCTCGCACCATTGTTTCATATCATGATGTGAAGTTTATGAGCTATTTCTCGAAGACATTATGGGCTAAGCTTTTGACAAAGTTACTTTTTGACAACTTGTCACCCACAAACCGATGGACAAACAGAGGTGAACCGTACACTCTCCATGTCGTTGAGGACAATGATAAAAAGAACTTAAAAGAGTGGGAAGATTGTCATCGATGTTGAATTTTCATATAATAGTATGCACTCTACTACTCAATTGTGTCCATTTGAGGTAGTGTATGGCTTCAATCCGATCACGCTACTTGATTTAATGCCACTTCCATTACAAGAACGCGCTAGTATGGAGGCTTTGCCGCTTGATTTTGTGAAAAGCTCAACGAAAAGACTAAAGAGGTAATTGAAAAGAAGGTACGGCTTATGCTTCTAAAGCTAACAAGTATAGAAAGAAATTGCTATTTGAACCAGTGACTTAGTGTGGGTACACCTTCGCAAAGAACGCTTTAGAGAAGCGGAGTCAAAATTAATGCCCTGGTGATGGTCCTTTAAAGTACTTGCCGTGATTAATGATAATGCATACAAGATAGAGCTTTCAGAGACGATTATGGGGTAAGTACAACTTTTAATGTTGTTGATTTGTCATTATTCTTTGGGCAAGACAACAGAGTCGAAGATGACTCCTTTTCAAGAGGGGAGAATGATGAGGACATCCCTATTACATATCATCTACCTCAAGTTCTCCAAGTGTTCATGAAGCACCAACAAGTTCAATAACTAGAATGAGAGCCAAGCTTTTTAAAAGAACAGTAAATTTGTTTCTTAATGAACTTCCTCTGCTATAATAACGATATACTACCTCATGCCAAATTCTTGTGCATTCTCATATTTGAATATTGTGACGATTTCGGACCAAGGCATGGGAAGACCACAAGGAAGAACAAGGCATTTTGGCTAGCACTCAAGGAGAAGAAGGATGCTAAGAGGTAGGACCCAAAGAAAGTCCATGCAGATCACACGCCAAGGGTGGTGCATGGCCCAAACTCAAGTCACTAGATAAATTCCATCCACCTCCATCCGTGAGTTACTTTAGGTTGTGTGCCATGTCTCGCTAAAGTCCATATACGCCCATGTAATTTGTTTGTTGGATACAAGTTTGCATCACTTTTGGCATCGAGTCCGAACCGGTTTGGGGAATAGTTTGTCACAAGCCCGAGTAGAGTTCTCTGCTTTTTGTGCCGATAGCGTGACTTGGCCTTAGGCCCCCGTGGTAAGAAGGGCGCCCATATAATCCGTGCTCCTCCTCATGGGCGAGACCACATATTATGAGATTAAAAACATTGCTTGTCTTCTTCTTGATGACCGATGGTATCAATGGGGAAATTGATCTTCCAACTTTTCATCGGAATTAAAAGCACGATAAGGCTTTACTTAGTGGTCGATATCTTGGTGGTCGTGAAGTCCAACGATGTGTTCTTACGAATTAAAGAGTATTCGCTTGCATCGCAACGAAAAATCACTATAATTCGAGAGGCCATATAAGTATCTTGATCCTATGTCGAGAAGATCGACGACGGTATCAAACCTGGGAGGACAAGCCGCGTCTGTGCATGCTCTCCTCGAGAGGAAGATGAATGCAGCAGCTATGACTTGCTGAGGTTGATAGCTTCAAGAAAAGATGATGGGCTTCATGGCTAGTTAACAGGCTTGAGCTGGTCCGGTCAGTTTTCGAATGAATGAACAGAAGATAATTTTACTTCATGGGTTCAGAGCGCCAGAAAGAAAATCGTGCTAACACAAGCTACTCAGAAGACACCCATGCTCGATCCATATCAAGGAACCCGATACATCATGTTCCATGTACAAAACACCAAAATAAAATTTACCACATTTATGGAAATGTACTAAATCTGATCATCCATATTACTATCTCGAGCTGCAATTTTTCCCCAATGTTGATGCGTAACAATTTTGATTCTACTACCTCCAGGACTTCGATACAAGCAAATCAGACAACTTGCAACGATCTTCGATGACAAAATTTGCGATGATCACCATCGTAGCTATTTAAAAATTTGGAAAATGAAGATAACGGACTGTACTAAAGTAACAGACTATTTGACACTCTTTCTACAAAACGTAAACCAGCAAAGATACTTTAAAAAAAACACATGTAAAGGATTTTTCAGGTGAATTACACCAAACTGATACCTACACCTAGCAAGGAAGTCTAGATTGCACTAGCTGCAATAATAATTTTGCTCACAATTCTACAATGGAAGCTGAAAATTGAAACCGACATCAAACCCATTATACAGTCTCCCATGGTTACCAGATATTACAAGACAACAAATGTAAGTCAATATCAAGTCACAACTATACCCCTGTATACATGCCCCTACCAAAATCTTATGTACCGAATTTGCTCTAACTGAAGCAACATCTACCCTAGGGGGCTTTATACCCAACTTATGGAAAATCAATATGCATGCACCATTGCCCGGCGGCAAGATGGGAAATCTTGAAAAAAATCATCATCATGAACCATAAAGCAAGTGCGCTGCATCGACAGCAACCGTAGCGACTAGCGAGCGATAGGCACCCAAATGGCCAAAACATTCTGCTGTGTTTCCTGTTGCAGTCTAAATTCTATACTCCATTTCTCTGTTGCCACTTTCAGGTTAACGCCTTCATCAGGGAACCAGCACAGTTGTACGAGAAATCATTAATTGTAAATTCTCACTGGCTTCTCATATGTGACGATTCTGCAGATAGTTGAAACCACAAGAACAAAGTAGAGTTACATTAAGATATATATCCTCGTAATCAACTGTAATCTGAACATTAAAGAACAAAGGAACGTTACAGTAAAGAGCACAAAAATGCATGTGAATTGTGAAGCTGTGTACCATGCATGGCAAAGTTAACCACAAGCTCTCTGCAAAGATGTACCAGATTTTCTATGAAGTGTCGTCTTGGTGGAACCCAAAGCCACCAAGTAGTGGCGTAGGGATTTTGTAATTTGTAAACGCTAATTTTAAACATCTTACCAAGTTAGACCATTCTGGACTACTGGGTTCATGGATAGATTCAGCTAAAAGGAATACAAATAAATTCTCTAAAATATCAGGCAGACCTGAAGATTTTTTAAATCTGTTCGGTGAAAATTGCAAGGCTTGCAAGAAATAGAATTAAGGTTAAAAACTGACAATCAGAAGATTTGCTAAGCTCACTTCACAACAAAACAGCTGCATACCTGATTGGCTGTATAGGCCCTTTCGTGCATCAGTGTGCTCCAACCCAAGATATTGCTCCCAAGCTCCATAGACATCTCTCCTCTGTAGAAATCAAAAGAAGAAAAAACAAGTCAGAAATCATAGAATAAAACAAATGTATGGGTAGAACTAGAAAAGCCTATAGGAAAAATTCAACAATATACCTGGAAACGGGTGGATACGACATCTGAATCTTGGAGGTAGTCCGGCCGATTCATAGATATGAATGCAAATTTCCACTGATCACATAAGCATTAGTCAGTATATTAGTTCAGCAGCTTCACATATACTCATATGCAATGCAACTCAAGGTAAAAGACAAACAAAATACAAGGACAGAATGAGAACATGGATGAAACATCCAAAACCTTGTCTGGAAGCTACAAAATCAAGATCTGCAAATGAATCACTAGGTTTTGTATTTTTATCTTTAGCCCATATATGTTGATGTGGCTCCAGCAATACTTGGCAAAACATTCATGAGAGATACAAAGGCGGATCACCAGTGACCAGTCTATGATAAATGGGAAAAAAATTTAGAAACTACTAATAAAATTTGAGTGCAGTATGATATGTGAAATATCAGCTCCCTGCAGCACAATCGATTGACCACAAGATCAAGATCGGTGCTGGTTCTAACCTTTATATCTAATTTATAAAATCAGCATAATTACATGGTTAATAAACATACTGAACAAAAAAAATATAAAATAAAAGTATAGTTCTATGCAAGGATCAAAATCCCGGTGTTATCGAAATCCCGTGGTACCGTATGAAAAAAGAAATTTTCAACTTTAAATTTGAATATATGACTGCATAATGCACTTCCTAGGTTAGTTTAGGCCTTTTTGTGCTAGAGTACCTATTGTATGAGCTAAATATGTTTGAATTATTGTATGAGCAAGTCCCAACATCCTCTAATTAATATTTGCATTATTCCTCTAATAAATATGCTTGAATTATTGCACTTCCTATAGATTACTTATTGTATGAGCTAAATAAGCCTTTTAGGCCTTATGTATCGGATTGTTACTTCATTAAATACTTTCTAATTAATATTTGCATTATTCCAATTGCTAATTACCCATAACCGTTTTTTCTGCTTTGGGCGTAACCGATTTTCAAAATCCTCAATTCAAAATTCAGTTTTCAACTTCATCCGGTTTTTCCTGGTTTTTCCGGTAACCGCTGGTTACACGTTACCACCGATCGTCGGTTTTTTCACCGGTTCCGGATTTGGATCCTTGGTTCTACGATTCCGTCCATTAGAAGAAACTCAAGAAATGGATCACCTTGGAGAATTCCTCATCGGGACTTGATTTTTCTGTATGCGCCCTTTACTTCTGCTAAAGTCTCACCTTCACGGATAGCAAGATAAAATGGATCTCCGAATTTGAATCTGCTGTTGGTCACAACAACAGTGTCAACTGATTGGATAAGTATATCATAAATAGCTATTTTCCAATACAGCTCAATCTAGACAAGAATGAAGATCATATCAGAGCGCACTACCTGATTCTGAAGAGGATCTTTCATGAAGTGATAAACATGAATTAAGCTTATCGGTGGACCGAGATTTTTCTCCTCCTCTGGGATCTATTTCAATCAGTAGAAGCATGTATGAGGATAAAAGCAGTGCATACATTTTATGCCAGCAGGTACTGGAAAAGTTACGTGACGAGGATAAAAAGCAGGAACTGAGAAAGTTACTTGAAGTTGGAACTTTACAGGTTACAAAATGACAATCACCAAGTAACAATAGATAAAGTCATTACAAGACTCCTCAGCACGAAGGCCCAGTACTGATCGCTTATATTCTCTATCTCTCATGAAGTGGAAAGATCTATGAAAAAAACTTAAATTAGTAATAGCCACACTAATAGAGTAGACATAAATGGTAATTAATTTCTGAAGCATTTTAAAAAAAAGCATTCATTAGTATAGTTAAATATTTTACTTCTCTAGAAGACTAAAACCTCAATAATAGTAAGGTTCTTTAAACATGTAGTATAAGCCTAACCACATTACATTCAAATGCACAGGTACCTTATAAATCTTGTGGTAAAAGACCTCTAGCAAGCGAGTTCAGCACTGGGACTGGATAGTTCAACCTGTTGATTAGTAACATGAAGATTTAGAAATAATTATTAAAGAACAAACCATACGCAGAAACGTAATGCCAATTTACAGTTGCTTAACCTAGATGGCAATGGCAGTGAAAATAAAAAGTAGCTTCCTCCTTATTAAAGATGGATGGCAAGGTATAAGTGAGAAACTGAGAATCCAATATGTATGACCATATGTTGGTGGGATGACAGCATGGCCAAATTTGCCTTAACTAACCAAGACTACTGCAAAAGGTATATGAATAGGAGTTCTTTACGGTGCACTATACCAACTTTAATGTGGACCATCCATTAGCTACGATTTAGTGGTTAGAAAATAGGGCACCCACAACCATTAATAACTGCATCTTTTCATCTCAAGAGTTTAGGATAAAAGGAAGTGTCTGATATGGGATGAAGCAAATGTCCTCGCCTATCGATCTCTAAAAATAATGAATCGAATTTTTGTATTATAGAACATGGATGATGAGTCCCACTCCCTTTAAGAAAAGAACATGAGCGCAATTTGCATCAATTAAGGCATATGTAAGTATCAGACTTGCATCAAAACTTAGAACAATCACACAAACTTATGGATCAAATAGCCTGTGTAAATTTTTGGTGCACCAGCCATCGAATACGCTGGTTGTAGTTAAACATAAAAATAGACCATTATATGTTGAAATATTCACGCAAGTGCATGGAAACTAAATATGCAGTTCATCACAAGTGGTATATTGGTAAGTACCAAAATGCACGCTTAACATCTAATTGCACCTATACAGAGTATTTTCACCCAAATTGAATAGGAATAAAGAAAGCAATTACAATTAATATCTCTCTCTCTCTCTCTCTCTCTGCCAGTCTGGTAACCTGGAGAGCCGGTTAAAATTTTCCTTGTCAAAATCAGTCCCCAATGATGGATGGTTAGGATCTATCCTTGTCCCTTACCTCTAGAGATGTTAGAGGTGCACCTAAAAGAACTTATATGAATATACCCAAGTCCAATGTATTGGTGCATCTCAGTTCCAAGAGTTTAAATGTGGAGCAAAAACTAAATAACTCAAAAAGGACCGAAAAGGGTGTAGAAGTAATAACCTTAGTTTTCAAGTCATTAATCACGTCAGCAATGGTGCTATTCTTTGAAGCCTGATGCTGTGAATGACAACCTGGACAAAGGATGTCTCATGGAAATGTGCATTTGGCAGCTAAAGATAAATAAATATTTATATATGATTTGCATTTTGCAGTAAAACAAAACCTCATCCTTTGTAGCATGGTGGAATGCAACTTTAAGGGTTTTCAGGCACTGCAATTCTGGCAGTGGAATATCCAGCACTTCGTAATACAAAATGTCGGACGCCTGTATCAGACAGATAGTATTTTTAGTATAAATCACTTTTGCATTTTAGTTATGCAGAAACCATGCTCATATTGGACAAAAAAAAAGGAAATTAAAATGGTTAACCTGGTTATAATGGATGAGCATGTCCAATAGATGCTCCACACCCGATATCTGATGGGTTGTGGCTTAGGCTGGCTAATAGCAGTTATGGGATGTTTCGAATTTTCGCTGGATCATCCAACCCGAGCTGACGGGCAACTCTCTCAACAATATCATCATATGTATGAAGCTTTGACCTTAAGGCATGGAAAACATATACATGTGAGATCGTAAGTCAATTAACAATTGAATGAATAGTCAAGTGGTTTCGTAATCCTCACAATTCCAAAAAAAATCATCATCCTTTGGTTTCTCCAAAGACCGAAAGTTCACAACCTGCAGTAAATAAAATAGTTATTTAGAGAAATAGAAAAAGAGAACATGGTTAACACTAAACAAGAGCTGTCAGATACAAAGTAGTCTGTTATCCTAAAGAAGGTAGGTCCATGCCATACTACATGACAATCAAATGTAAACAAGCGCCTGACAATTAATAACTCAAGGAAATAAGGAAAAGGAGAGAACGAAGCAAGCCAAATTTCCATTTTAACAACCAAGTACAAAGGCACATAGCATATATGCAATTCCATGCAAAATCAATTCAATTTTTATGTGTCTCCAGCATAGTAGGCAACATCCATTTTAGTCAATAGCAGCTAGATACCAAGAGGTCCATAGCACATACATATATCAATGAGAATCATTTCATCAATATTCTAGCGCCATACTAGTACTACAGACCACAGCCATCATAGAACTACATCACAATATTGATTGACTTGATCTTAACTGCAGGAAACTGATAACACAGCCTAGCCTGGTAACGTGATAAGATTAGAACCATGCAGTTAATTGTGGCTATGTGTTGTGTGCAAGTGAGCAAGGATGATGCGATGGCTAACAGCAGGCTGACACGGTGAGCACCATCGCCAAGACCAACCAGATCTGGCCCGAGTTGCCGGCGAGGACAGCGCAAATCTGGTCCTCACTGTCGCTACCAGCCACCAAATCTGCACCAAACTCGGCGGTGCCGACGATCTGGCCACCAGATCTGGTGACTTGGATGAAATGAGGGTAACAATATCAATCAGGTTAACCTTTTGGATGAAGTGAGGGTAAAAGCCCAAAGTGTTGGTGACTTGGTGCTGGTTTTGCCTTCATGTGTTACATCAACAAAAGGTTTAGTCTAAAGCAATCTTGTCACAGCATCGCCTAGCCGACTAGGCGGCCACTTGGAGGCCTTTGTCTTGCCTTATTTGAGAGAGAGAGAGAGAGAGAGCTTGAGCAGCAGATTTTACGATCGGCGCCTCCAGCTCCAGCTCGACATCTCCTAGTCCTAGCCCATCGCTACCAGCAGCCCTTTCACCATCACAGAGGATGCCTGGGGAGGAGAACGGATCGGGAGTGAGATCAAGACAAAAGCTGGCTCAGGACCCTAAACACCCTCCCACTAGTCGCTGGATGCTAGTCATTGTGATGTACACGGCTCAGCTACAAAGGTGGTAAGGATGGTTCGCTGGTTGACGAGGGCAGCGATTCTATCGAGCGCCTGTTTCAGAACAGAATTAAATCGAGAATTCAGAGGGTACAAGATAGCAACGGAAGATAGAGTAATTTCTTTCTCGATTTCATTACAGAGTTACAAGCTTTTTTTAAAGGGCTACGATGTAAACCGACTCAGACTCAAACTCTATTGCAATACAAACATGTAATCTATTTAGAAAGTCTACCGACTGCTTTGCCTAACTCCACAAAGACGCTCATTCTCAATCGAGTTTAAAATCACCTCGCCTTTGTGGATCATCACCATCGCAATGCCTACGCCGATAATGATATCCCCAATAAGAATCCACAACATTTCTCTCTCGACAAACAGCTGCCCTCGAGCCGAATTTTGATATGTTGAAATTGATCGAGTGGTTCCATGTAGCTCGATCATGTTCGACCTTGCCAATGCACAAGTAACTCATCCCGGCAGAGACGATTGTATAATTTTCGCCGTGTTGGAATCACCCGCAAGTGCATAGAGGCAAGATCGTAGTTCTTCGAGACCATAAAACGCTGAGGTAAGCCAACATGAAACACATCATGAATTAGTAACTAATCGGTAGTTTCAATCGAAAGCTACCTTACCGGCGCATCTCAAATGGTCCATAATAGCGAGGAATTTGGAATACTTACTAAGAATTGAGAGTGCTTGACGATACTACAATCGTAACCAAACCCAATCGAAACTTGAAATTCAACCTGGCGGAGGATATTGTGCCGGTCTTTCATGAGTCAGCTTAAGATGTAAACAATCCCAATTTCAACCAAAATTCATCTCGACGATCAAAGATCGATCCATCGCTTCCACCTTCGGTTCATATATGATTCAATTGAGGGCTCGAGACCATATACCACACCGAAAAGGACTAGTTTTGAGTATTCATCAAATCGTATTATAGCAATATCGCCCACAAAGAACCACTTGATCCACTCTCTGCCGATCACCTACCAAACATCAAGATACATAACAATGATCCAATAATCAGCCGGTCATCGTTTGTGGATGAAAGGCCACCTAAATTAAGTTGAACTTAGAATGGAAAAGCTCCTTCCAAAAATTGCTTCAGAAACGAGGATCACGATCACCGACAATGGAGGAGGGTAATCTATGGAGACGCACAATTTCACAAAAAACGTGAAAGCAATCGGACTTCCGTATAAGGATGAGACAAAGGTATAAAGTTGGCATATTTTGAAAATCTATCCACAACGGATAAAATCACATATTTTCCACCAACTAGGGAGGTCTTCAATAAAATCCATGGAAATATCTCACCAAACTAGAGTATGAATCTCCTCCAGTTAGAAGGCCAGATTTGCAAGTGTTATTACATCGACAAATGAAGACAGCCAGACTCACCCAATGCCACTAACTTGTGATCACGCAATACTAAAATCAGCACGAGATTTGCAATGTCTTTCGTGTACCCTCATGCCCCATATGATGAACACACTCTGCATTTTTGAACCAATAAAGAGGAGGCTGAATGTAAATGCAATCATGTTTTGTGATTAAACCGGCCAACAATGGCCCAAGGAGATCCCAATATACCTAGAGATGCTTGTGTTGAGAATCAGCAATCAACGTTCGGCTTAAAACTCCGACGAACGTCCTCAAGGAGTTGAAAATGAGGGCGAAAAGCCAATAAAGCCGGTCGTTCTTCCGATGACAAAGCATCGACCACTGATTCTAGCGCTCTTGACGATATTCCACAATGAAATCAACCAACAATTTAGTAACCCATGGTGTTGTGGAATTGTAGAGATGTCGATTGATGAGGAACTTTGTCAGAATGACCAAGATCTGAATGACAAATTGTCGCCCCAAAGATGATTGACAATGCCTCACCGCTTTCCCAAACCAATTAACTTCGCTTATATCTTCGCATGGCTGAATGGCGAGCCATCGGGTGACTAAAGAATGCAATGGGTCTCTCGCCGATGTAAACCGCCCAAAGCCCAAGCTCGACGCGATCACAATCCACCATAAAAGGTTGTCATAAATACGGTAGTTGCAAAATCGACCTTTGGCCAATGTCGCTTTCAATGCATCAATAGCTTGGGATGGGCGACTACAAGATAAGCTTGTTTCTCAAAGGCTTGAAGGCTAAGAATGAGACCATAGTCTCTAATAAACTTCCCATAACCAACTAGGCCGAGGAATCCACGTGAATGCCCATATTGAACATGAGTAGGCCAATCCATGACCGCTATATTTGCTGAAGGCCCATATATTATTCTTCAAGAAATGATATGACCCAAATAGGAGATGTATGTCTGGCTAAAGAAAAACTTAAATTGTTCGGTGAAGAG